>BOSO01001132.1:34056-65383 GCA_018403395.1 Gorsachius goisagi
TTTTTTTTTTTTAACCAGAGATACAAAATCATAAGTTTAGCCAAGCAATTTAATTACAGATTTACAGTTTTTGAGATCCCTGTGACAAAGTGTGTGTGTGTGTGTGTTTGTTTCTCTTGCTCTGGGGGAGGATAGAAAGGGGATTTTCATAGGATTTCTCATGTTAGGACAAATCTGTTAATTGCCAGGAAGTTCTGCAACGCTCTCTGCGTGCGAGGGAGCTCCTTGCTCTTGGGTTTTGGTCACTGTTCACTTCCAGCTGGTTTAGTGTTTGTGTAATACGGATCTGGTCCTGGTTTTAGGGACCGGGTGGAGCAAAGACTTCCCATAGCGTGGTGCTGCTCGTGGCTTGCTTGACGTGCTGGCGGTGCACACCAAACGTGGATTTTGGGAGTGCTGGGTCTCGGGTCCCTTCCATGGGGAGCGGGGCTGATGCTCCCAAAGCACTGCCGGGCAGAGCGGGCGTCCGTGCGTCCCCCCGGGCACTCGGCTGACCTCCCGCTTTGCCCGGTATCTGTCCATTAATGGAGGTGGCAAAGGTCGCTGGCTCGTTAACCGCTAATCACTTTGGGCAGCAGGAAATGCATCCCGTGTCTTTGTCAAGTGTCCCGGTTATCTGGGAGCTTCCCAGGCCCCGGTGCTCTCAGCGGTGCGGAGGGGTGCAGGGGCTCAAGGGTGTCAGAGTAACCTTGTCTCTGCGCGGCGCTTGCCAAAAGCGGGATTGCAGCTTTGAGCAGAGATGCCTTTCGTTAATGGAGTTGGCAGCCGCAGTCATTAATCATCCTTGTAAACACTTAATGACACAGTACGAGAAAGAAGAAAAAGTTAAACATCGGAAATGTAAAATGCTACCTAGGGCTTTTGTTTCTGACAGTATTCTATATTTACGTTCTCTGTTGGGAGAAGCCCGGAATTTCTACGGTAGAAAAAACCAGAGGTAATTGCTCTGTGTGCTCAGGCTCTTGAGGGGCAGGGCAGAATCGCCCCATTTCCCAGTGTGGTATCTAGCATCGACTTTTTACAAATCTCAGGCTCAAGTACTGCTCAGTAGCGTGCAAATAAGTGCAGTTACAAAACTCTGAGCATTGTTTAGCACAGGAATAAAGTCTTTGACGGTGCTGCCTTGGAGACCTTGAGCCGCGTGCTTGCTGACGTCTCTGACGTGGTCTTGCGTTTTTGCTCTGCCCGCGTGACAGCGACATTCTCCTCTTCCTCCTGACATCGAGGTGTTTCCCTTCGTTACTCTAAAGCGCAGAGATGATCTCGAGGGTTTGGAGAATTGCCTGAGGGGCGTAAGGGACCCAGACTGTTTTGGGACGCGAGCCTCGAGCGTTCGGGCTGGCTATTACGCCGTGAGAGGCTCGCCGGGCGTAGGTGGAGGCGTTCCGCTGTCTGCCGCTCCCGTTGCCCCGCAGCCCCCGGCAGATGAGTGTCAGGCAGCCGGTTACCGGCACGGCTCCTGTCATCACAAGTTTGTTCATCAAAGTGCTGCTCTGGGTGAAGACCGAGCGGTACAACATACTGCCATGCTAATACTTTTTTTTTTTTTTTTTTTTAATACTTTCAGTGCCTTTTAGGGCTAACTCTTATGTCTGAAAACTTAACACACCAGCCCTGGGTGGTGTGGTGGTGTAACTCTTCACGACATTACTGCGCCAGTTCATACCTTATTTACCGGAGTAGCTTCGCATGTTACGAACTCGTGGGGTTGAGAAGGGAGCGCGTGGGATCAGCTTTTGCCATCGCCACGGGCAGAGCGAGGAAGGGATGTCTGCCCAGGTCTGCCACGTGCCGTCGAGACGGCAAAACTCGCTGGAAAAGCAGCAGCGCTCATTACAGTTTCCTGAGGCCTGCGAGGTTACTCGGTGTATTTTGTTTAATGCTTTCCATTAAGCTCACGTTAATTCAGATGCGTTGTGCTTAAGCATGGAGGTTCCCCAAGCCAGAGGCCGGCCGCTGTTGGGAGAGCTCTGCTGCTGCCGAGTGCTTCCAAAGCTGGCACATCCTCGCGGTCTGCATCCGCTCTGTGATCTCTCAAGAGCAATGGGAATATTTAATTTTGACTAATTGCCTGCTGCCCGTGTGATCATGGAGTATAAAATGTTTTGGTGGCATTGGCAAATGCTATTCTTAGAAGTTTTGTTGCTTTCTGATGGTCCTCTGCTGGAGGAGCGGGGGGAAGCGGGCACGGCCCGGCTTGCGCGGGCTTCCCACGCGGCATCTCCTGCCACCGTTGGTCTGGCGCGTGGGGTTGCCCTTGGCTTTGTGCTGACCTGGGGGCCAAACAAGTTACCGCAAGGCTTTGTGAATGAAAGGAGGTGCCTCGTGGAGGGCAGAAGGTTTGCCAAGTGCTGGAACAGCTGGAGCATCTGTAAAATCAAGAATGTTGGTGTTGACTCGTGTCCCTTGTTTGGGGGGTGGGGGTGGTCTTCTGCTAGGTGCTGTAGCTGGAAGGGCACGTCCCAGCTGCGTTTGTCACCGGCTAGTTGGACGCTTGCTCTACCAGCCGTCGGTCCCGTGCTTTCCAGAGCCCCTCCATCCTCTTGGCCAAGAAGAGACGTGTAAGAAAACCCACTTCTTTTGAAGGAGAAGGAAAAGCTCTGGGAGTGAAGTGGGAAGGAAAGAACATTTGCGCCCTGAGGAGAGCCGAGGCAGGAGTGAAGCGTGCGTACACCTGAGTGCTGCCGTCTGGCACGTGTGGGCGGCTCTCGCCGCGCGGGTGATGATGGGTTAAGGCTAATCAGTGAACGAGATGGAAATTTCTCCTTAACAGAAGCACTTCATTATGGGTTTATTTTGTGAAATTAATGAAATTCTGCGCTTTGCTTAATGTACAAAGCAGAAAATCTGCTACTGGCTTTGCTTTTGCAGTTTCTCAGTCATGTTTACATAATTAGTGACTGTTGTGAGCAGGCTCGGTGATTTAGCAGAATTGCAAGGTTGCTGTTCCTGGCAATTCCAGACAAAAGCAGCGATACCTGCTATGCCGCTCGCGCCCTCGTGGAGAGTCAGTCCTCGTCTTCCTCTTAGGAGAAGCCGACTGTCTGTCTGTCTGTCCCTTTTGTTAACATTAGGGCTGGCGCTGTAATTGGGTAATGAGAAGCCTTTGAAAATGGCTGATTGTGCAGTTCTGGGCAGTCAGTGTGTCGGAGTCCGGGGGCCAGGCTGAATCCTGCCAAGCACAGCAAACATGAAACGCCTTGTTTTGGATAACGCGCTGCCCTCCTGGCTTTTTTTCCAAGTGAATTCAATTGAATGAATTAGATTAAATTTTTTACACTTAATGATAGCTAAAGAAAAAAAATAACTTCATAATCAGTTTTAGCATATTATACTGAAAGTATAAAACGCTGCTGGTCTTCAACTCGCTGGCTTTGTGCCATTGGCAATCTAGCAAAACACCTCTGAATATTTTTACAGATTTTGAAAGTTTCTAGCAGTTGGTTTGGAGTGGAACTGGTCCGGTTTGTTCGGAGCACTCGGTGGCTGTGCCCCACGTACAGGCTTCACGGTGACTGCCCTCCGCTCCTGCACGGGGAGGCGCAGCCGCTGGCGTCCTGCTGTTCGGGAGACGGATGGGCGCGTTGGCGTGCCGCGCCGAGGGACGGAGCAGGCGAGAGCAGAACAGATCTTGGGCGACACCTCTCAGCAAACCTTTAGTGGCTCTCTCAGGTGGAAGGGGGGCTCTTGGGGTTTTTGCCGTGTCGGGCCCCTCCAGGTTCCCCTGCTGAAGGTGTTATGCAGACGACTGTCGTTCAGCAGCCACCCAGACACCTACCCCGCTCTGCCATCACAGGTTGTTCTGGGAATGTGGGCAAGTAAGGTGGAGAACTATTTCCTGTAATTGATAAACCCTGTGAGCTTTTCCTAACCCACATCATCTGCTGGGGCTCGTCCTTTTTGATGGTACGTGCTTACTCTGAAGTATGGTATCAGAAGGTGGAATGTTCCACCTCCTGGAAGGTGGAAGGAAAAAATTCTGTAAACCCTCCTTCAAGCACGACAGAACCAGCAGCGCATTGATGTAGTGACTGTGTAGCTACAGGAATGCCAACGGTAGCGGTAGGTACCGCGGCATCACTTGTTTGGGTCTCTGGCTTGCCCAGCACCGAGTAAAATACTCGCTGGTGCGTTACAGGAGTTGTACTTTGTACCACATTTTATAAGGAAAACGCAACAACAAAGTCAATTTACAAAGTCAATTTAAATGTCTCTCTGCCGGGGACTGGCATATACAACACAAATGAATCGGTTCACTTGTCAAATGAACGGAAACTGAGGAGATTGCATTTCCTAAGTGATTGAAATCCCCTCTTCTCGATCTGGTGTTCGCTGCTTCCGAGGGAGGCTGTTTCATGTTGAAGAGGAAAATCGGGATTTAGAGGAAGAAGGGAAACAGGAGTGCCAAGAGAAGCAAAGGGTTTGTGGAGGGGCAGTGCTTGGGGAGAACGAGGAAGAGTGAAACCAGTCTGTTCTCTGCCACAGGGGTGATCTTTGGGGTGCTGGGGGGAGCAAAGTGTGCCTGGGGGAGAGCGGGAGAGGGGAGAAATGCAAATCAAGTCCTTGCGTTCCTTCCTTGGAAAGCGGCGCCTGCACCCCGTTGCTTACAAACACGCTGTCGATCACAGGACTCGGAGCAGGGAGCCGTTTGCTGGCGGGGGGGCAGCGGAGGGGGGTTGGCAAAGTGCCGGTGAGGCGTTGTGCTTTCCGGGTCTGCCCCAGTTTAACTCCAGTCTAACTCCAGTCTCTGGTTTAACTCCAGTTTGGCTCCAGCCACGAGTCATTTGCCATCCTGTGGGCAAAATATTATTATATATTATATTAAAAATAATATAAAATATTATTGTGGTTATTTAAAACTCAGCTTTATGCAAACTTAATATTACCCGAGAAGTTGGGAGGGAGCTTCAGGCTCGTGCTGGGGGACGCGGCACCCAGGGCACGACCCGCGGCGGGGCTGCCTGCGCCGGCAGCCGTGCCCATGGGGTGGCCGTGCTCGCTTCCCCATCGCTCACCTGTGAGGAGCTCCCGAGGTGTGGGGTCTTCCTGAGAATATGATTCATGTTAAAACCGTCTGGACTTAATGAGCTGCTGAGTCACTGCAAATCTGTGTCTTTGCTGCTGAATTATTTCTAAGTCGCTTGGTTTCCACGTAGAGTTCCTCCCAGCTGAGGCTGTCCTACAGATCTGTAGTGTAAACGCGATTAAAGGACCCAGCCTCAGGCCATGGGTGAAACAGCAGCGGAAAAGCTGACTTTCTGTTTTGGTTCACAGCAGTTGGAATGGATAAATGTTGGAAATAATGGCAAGAACTTAGTTTTAACTCCAGTGCGCGTGGCAGTAACTTTAGCAGGAGAGTTGGGCACGCGCTGATGATGAGGGGATATTCAAAATAGAAAAAAAAAAATATAGCAAATATAGCAAAAATAGCAAAAAAAAAAAAAAAAGCAAAACCTTGCCACTTTCTGCAGCGGGTCTCGACTGCCGTGTACATAAAGCAGGAGTGATGCAGAAAGGTGCGATGTTTTCTGGGAAAAACATGTGGGCAAATCAGGTCATGGCACTACCCTTCACCTTTGAGTACGGTGATTTTCTATCGTCGGTGGCTTCGTTGCCTTCGGAAGACACAGTTCTGTGGGGTGGGTTGGTTTTGTGGCTTCAAGCATGAAGCTGTTCTGGTCCAGATGAGAGACTCCCAAATTCGCTGCCTTGCCAGGCCGGGTGAGAGGGGGGCAGGGAAGGAGGAACGCTGAAGTGGAAGAGGCTGTGATGCCCTTGGTGGGTGCCTTTTGCCTAAAGTTATCTGACGTAAATATTTCTCTCTTGCATACATTCAGTGTAGATAATTGACTGCATCTTCTTTGGAAGGGGGTGCCAAAGGTTTTTTCTTTTATAGCTTCTGTGTAATTGAAATTCCAGGAGGGAGAGGCCTTTCTTTGTCTCGGTAACCACATTTGAATTCCTTAGTGTAGCCTTAAACCGATAGGTTATGACGTTGGGAGTTGGGTGTGCATGTGTCAATAATTCCTATATTGCACGGTTATGATGAACAAAGCAAACTCTTGAAAGGGAGCGTGTAAAACTCGCCCTGCAGGCGGGTGACCCGGCAGCCGTGGGTGTTCTCACCCGGGCAGGAGCCCCCCGAGGGAAGGTCAGGGCGGCAGCGGGGCTGCGTGCCTCGTGCACCGCAGCTCTCGCACGCGAGCCGTGCTGGTTTTCATCCTGCGCTCCGAAACACGTTTTGTATGGAGCGGAACCAATGCACCAGTATGCCGATGGGAAGACTTCTAGAAGCCCTGCTGCAGGGAGGTTTTAAAAAAAAAAAAAAAACCAAAAAAAAACCCCCCAAAAAACCAAATGCAAGTGAAGCTGCTAGGAGCTGTCGTCGATCCCCGTAGCGCCGGGCGGTCGCGGCGGCGGCGGGGTCTGCGGCAGCGTGCCCAGGCGGGAGCAGGGCGGCCGGAGGGTGCTGCCGTGTGCTGTGTGTGCATTGCGAGAGCTTTGATGTGCTTCCATGGAAGGTGTCAGCTTTACTCACTGAAGCTCCTTTGTTTTGCAGAGATCTTGATGCAGACGCCCTTTTGGATTTCTTTTTAATAATGTGTGACCCTTCACCTTTGATCCCTTGACCTGCATTACTTTGGTAACCATTTCATTTTTTTAATTTCATTTCACTTTTAATTTTGGTGTGCAAGCTGTAACATTTCATCATTTTAAACTGTAGCGTTCTTTGACCTCCCCAAATGTCTTTTTTTTTTTTTCTATGAAGATATGTAACATTGGCTTTTGTTGAATAAAAAATATATCAGTTGTTTAAAAAAAATAAAGTATGTCATTTTCATTGGGTTTTGCTTCTTTTAAGTTTAACTGTGTCTATGTTTCTTGTATAGTACATTACTTTTTTTTGACCTGTGTTCTCCCAGTAATCTAATTTATTTTGATATTTCTTTACATCCTTGGTTTTAATTTGCATTTTTCTACAGTTCTTTTGGTCAGTAAAATATGCTGTTTGGTGTCTGGGCCCTCCCCCCCTCGCCCCCCATTCCTCCATCATCCCCCCCCCCCCCCCCGCTCACATTTTGATAGCTCAAAGTAATCGTGGGAGTATTTAAGATGCTCTTATGAGTAAGAAATACTCTGTGTTGTTAACATTTTGTTCCCTGTCCTGAAGAGAACTTCTCCTAACCACCAGCTGGAAAACGATAGCTGTTTTAATAAAAGATCGGGCTTTAGACCAACATGAAAACTTCAACTGAAACTCAATTTACATTTATTTTTACATTATTGAAGCCGAAAGAAGAGTTACCAGTGCTTTGAGATGCGCCTAAAGGAGCGGGTTTGCGTGTACACGGGGTAGTGAAGTCCCCAGAGCTTAGCAGCCCTTCCTTTACGTTTTGCTGTTGAAAGGGTACAGGCGTGAAAGACACAGATTTTGGCCAGATTCTATTTTTATCTTGTAAAAGATGATATGAAATCTACTGAGCATGGCCCACTGAAGCACAGATTATTTTGTAAGTGTCTCATTATTTTATTCTCTAACATTTAATGCTGAAGTTTTAATTGCACACAGATGAAGCTGCTAAATGAGCACTGAAATGGATTTAGGTCTTCTCTGAGCCTTGTTGATGCTTATAAAACTTTATATCGTTCATTAGAACTACAGATTAAAATTGTAGCGAGCTGTTTGCACATTACGAGTTGGCTCATCCGACCTCACCTGGCAGCTGCCCGTGCCTGGCCCCTCCTGGAGGAGCCTGCGGCCCATCTGAAAACCCTCCCTGGAGGAACGGAGGCTGCAGCGTTTGCCGGGGGTGCTGCTGGCCCACGGGCTGAGCCGGAGCTGCCGTATTCACCAGGGGCCTCTGCGGGCCCGGGGGGGCTGAGCCCCAGAGCAGCGGGGATGCCCCTTTGTCGCCAGAGTCTGTTTTCAGGAAGCATCTTCTATTTTTAATTAGCATCCGTGATTGAGAACACAGGGTTTCAGCACTAACGTTTGTGTTTGAATGGCAAGATCGCTGTTTTTAAACTGCCCTTCGTTGTGTTTGCAGAGTCGTGGCAGGCAAAGCCAGTATTCGCAAACTTCTGCTGGCCGGCGTCTCCCCCGCCCTGACGGACGCGTTTCTCCCTGCCCCAGTGGCTGGGCGCCGAGGTAGACGATCCCAGGCTGCCACATCCGTGGTTGAAGCCTTTGGGTGCTTTTTTTCCTTTTCCCCTCCTCTTCCAAATTTTAGCTGTAATAGTTTTTGTAGGCCGAGAGTCATCAGTTGTGGTATACAAGGCTGCCGCCCCCACACCGAGCGTGTTTTGGATAGCTGGGATTTGGCTTTTCCTCTGGCTTTAATGCTGCCTGTCAGCCTGAGAAGTATGATCCTCCAAAATCATCTTGAGCTATTTCTCCAGTCTTCAGAGCAGCGTTTCTGAAACTCGGTGGAAAAAATATTTATTTTGCTCGAGAAAACGCCTTGAACACTATTTTTTCTCTTCCTTGTAACACATATTTTATATCAGCAGCAGTCAGACATGGGTGCCTTGACTTTCTAGGAAAGCAATTTTTAAAACCCCTTTATTTAGACATCTGGAAACCAAAGGGAATCTCCCTCCTCTGCGCGGAGGGCTGGCTTTCGGCTGCCTCCTGGTAGATAAATAGCGAGGAAAAAAAGCGATGGAATAAAAATGTCAATTGTTAGGCATCGGAGTCAGTAATCCAAACCCACGAGATGGCCAGAATTCCTGGTTTCAGGAGGTACTTTGTCATGTCCATCCTGCCTTCTTTTCATAAGGTAAGCGCTCTCGGCGATGGCAGTAGTCGGGTGTCTCTGGCAGGGTGTTGGGGTGACGCAGGGCGATGCATGCTCTTCACGTGCTCTTCCCGGGTATTCCGTTAGGTGCAGGTGGTCATTCACGGGAATCCGTAATGCGTAAGGATGGCGCCTGCTCAGCTATCGCATGGGCTGCCCGGGTGCTGGCGCTGCGGGGGACGGAGGAGGTGGAGCTCTCGGGAAGGGAAGGCAGGAGTGGTCCTCGGTTCCCTGCGTGAACAACAGTAACTATTAGTAGGAAAAGCTGCTTTGTTAACGGGGCAATAGCGTTGCCATTCACCCGAGCTTAACGTCTGTCGTTGGGTTCCTGCTGCAGGGGCACTGGGTGGCAGTAGGTCCCATCAGCGACAGTTGGCCGTTTTATGGCAAGAGGCGATGCAACTTAATTCGTTTTACCGAGCAGGAACTAAAAGAGGTGTTTTCTTCAAACACTTAATCAAAGGACTACACAAATGCTGTGCAAAGTGTTGGCAAAACAAAGCATTTGTCCATTTAAATACTAAGAGAATACTCTGCTGAGAGATTGGTTCCTGCTTACGAGGTTTTCCTGTTGCTCAAAGCCAGAATATTGATAACATCCGCTCCTGAAACAAGCCTTAATTTTGAAATTCGTGCAGTATCTTCTACTGCTGGATGCTTTTATACGTTAACCTTAACATAAGGCTAAATGGCTGAAATGAAACACTTGGCACGTTTGCTAGATTTAGAACACTGCATGCCTTGCAGTTCAGGTAATGCAGCTGGGCTGGGATTAACCTAATCTGCTTTATTCAGCCTAATAGATGTCTGTGGGTATCCATCATCTGCATGTGCTGTTCATTTAATAGAGTACACACGGGCCGCAGACAAATGGCTCGCTTCCCTCTGCACTGCTTTGAAAAACAGACGTATCAGTCAACACAAGCAAACATTGTTTTTTTTCTGGTAATAGTAAAGCTCATCCAAACACGCAGGATGAAAAAGCGTATGGGACAGATTTCCCCCCCCCCCCCCAAAGTCTGTATCTGAGAAAACACAGATTTCTGTACCGAATCTGTCTGTACGCAGCAACCTTAACAAATGGGCAGCCGTCCCCTACGAACGTGTTTCAGGGCTGGCAGCCTCTAGGCGAGAATCCTGCTGCTCTCGTGCCTGGCGGGGAAGGGGAGCTCTCGCTTTTGGAGCAAAGCCCGCGTGCGGCGCCAGCCTCGCGGGCGGTTGCACCCGGCTGCCGCGGGCGGCGGGAGCGCCGGTGCCCTGGCTTCTCCGGGAGTTTCCCCTCTGGGGTGGGGGTGAATTTCCCAGGCTTCTCGTCCCCGCTTGCTGCTCTGTGTCTGTATTGTTTTGCAGAGTCCTTCAGTAATTTAATTATTGCTATCGCTTTCATCTTTAAATTCTCAAAATGCATTAAGGTCTTTGATGGCTGAGGGGGTAAGCCGGCGCCGTCGGGCAGCCTTCCACGGCTCGGTCTTGTGCTTCTGCTTTTACTCTGCTTACAGAACTCCCGTAGCAATCGAAACCCTGCCTTTGGCTTTCTGTACGTGCTAGCGCGAGGGTTCTCTGTCTTTCCTTCGCTCTTAGCTGCAGACCTCGGGTGAGAAAATGTTCGGTGATAAAAATGTGTTTTTATTTCTCCTTCAGGTTTGGCTTGTCTGCTTTTCAGCTCTTCTAGACATTGGAAATTCCAGTTTGTGTTTATTTTCTCTGGATTCCTTCCCACAAGACAGAAGTGAATTCAGCATGGATTGTTGGGGAGAGCCTTGGCTGGGAATAAGGATAATTGCAGTCTCTGGCTGTGCCACAGATTTACTGATGATTTCTTTTAAGTTATTCACCTGCACTGTATCTGTTTCCTCAGCTGTAAAATATGGGTAATTACCTCCTTTGTAAAATGTTATGGGTTCTGCTGGTAATTATATGAATGAAGTGCTAATTACAGTGATTATTACTTGGACCTAGTCTAGATCTGGGTGATGTTCCTGTTGTGATGAACATATGAAACAAATACGACAACTTGCCTTTCCCTGTTCTTTGCGAGGGGCCTGGAAGGGGAAGGCGCCGCGGCGCGCGGCTGGGAATTCCCCAGGAGACGCGCTGCTACTCTTGCACCCAAGGCAATCTGTTAACGTCCCGCCTGCCCGGGTCCTCGTGCGATAGCAGGGCGGGAGGCCGACTAATTTGGTGGTTGGATCCCCATGCAATTTGGTGACAAGGGATTGTGCTGTGGTATTGGCTTTTCCCCTTGGGGACGCAGAGAAGCAAGCAGACTGGGGCCGTACTCCGTGGGATGCCGGCGGGGCTGGGGCCAATCTGCGTGCTACCTCGTGGCCTCGGTTCCTGCCCTTGATGCGAGGAAAGGGGTCCTTCCGGCTCTTGAGGTTATTTCCCCCCCATAAAAGGCTGCAGGTTGCTAAATTTTATTATCAAACTCTTCATTTGCCTTTCTCTTCTCCATTTATTCAGGACACATTTTCTTTGTGTCTCTACTATCCACTAAGCAAGGCTGGGTGGCGGAGGAAGAACTGGTATTCCTTAAGGTAGAAATGGGGTGTTCTCCTCCAGAACGTGCTGCTGCCACTGCCTGGATGATGCTGTAGCTTCTGACAGTGGTAACTGAGCAATGTCTGGCGTCTGTTAATGATGAGAGGCTCCTGCCCAGTCCCAGCCTTCCCTGGACACAAATTTCGTAGCATGGTAACGACAAAAATAGCGTTCTCCGTTCATCGTGCTGCGGCTCCTGCCTGCTCTGCTCTGCCTTTCCGGGTTCTGCCGGACGGATTTCAGCCCTCGCCTCCACACGCCCGCTTGCCATCGGCCACCGCCTTGCTTTGCCCTGGAAGAGCAGCCTTGGAGCTCGGTGATGGACTGGAATTGGGTAGCAAGCTAGAGGTGATAGCTGGGCCGCTCTTCCTTTCTCACAGCTTATGACTGCAGTGGATTTTTAACTTTCAAGAGGAGGGTTTAGTTAGCCTCCAGTATGAGACTGTGGAAAGGCTTTCCAGCGATGGAAAGGTGATTTTTAATTGCAGTTTTGCACTTGAATTTTCCAAACTAGGTGCTTATCTCTGACGGTTTATTTCTGATTAATTCTACGTGTTGAAATCAATCTGGAGCATAATGCGTCCTCGCAGTGTTGCAGTTGTTGGCAATGCAAAGTCCATCTAATGCAGCTTGTTGGATCACTGTTCTCTTTGGGGGTGACTAAGGGAGACAAGTGGTTCCTAGAACAGGCTTTTTCCAAGGCTCCTAGGTTTAAAACTTTTAAAATCATAACTGAAAATCCACCAAATACTTGTATTCCTTCACTGCTCTCTAGACGCGCGTACTGAGAACCATAGAACCGTTTAGGTTGGAAGAGCCCTTTCGGGTCATCGAGTCCAGCCGTTACCTTAACCCTGCCATCCCGCCACCAAAGCCCGTCCCTAAGCAACGCGTGTCTGCGCTGACGTGCCCATCTACATGGACGCAAGTCGCAGTCCTGCCTGGAAACCTACGCTTTGTGCCAGGACCTAAACCAGCAAGCCTGCGGTGACGGCGTGCTGGCGGCGGCGTTCCCATGCGCCGTGCCGGGCGCCTGCCTGCAGCGCACCCAGCTCCCAAATTTTGTGCCGCTTTTTACCCCTGCAGGGGTGATGTGCCACCCTGCAACCGGCACTGCCGGCGCGGGGCCGGCTGCTCGGTGCCCCGGGAGCCTCCGACCTCCAGTGTCTGCCTCCAGCCAGCCCCTGGCCGCAGCCAGCGGGCACTGCCTGCTTTTGTAGCTTTGCTCTTGACGTCGTAAATGACCTGGGTTTTTTTGTGACGGGATACTTGGGTGCTCCAGGGATGGGTTAGCGATGTGTGATCCCAGACAAGTGGCAGTGGTCCCAAGCAATGAGTGTCTGCAAAGAACTGACCTTGTTAGGTGGAGGAGACAGTGAGCGAGGGAATACCAGCCTTCCCGCACGCGCTCTTCCCGCGCCGCGAAGCATCTGAAATACAGGAGGTGGGCTCTGTGCGTGCCTGCACCTGGATGTTTTCCTGCTGGATGTTTTTTTTAAAAAAAATCCTATTTATTTGGGAAGCAGAAAACTTGGTTTGTTCCTCCAGAAGCATCACCTATTAAGATTAACTAATTTGGTGTGAGATGCTTCGGAAGCGAATCGTGCCATACGCGTGTTCTTGGGGCACGTCGCAGGAGTGAATTGATCGGCGTGCGCTCTGCAAGCCTTGCGTGGCGAGGCACGTTAAATTACTACATAACCTAAAGGATAATCAATAATTCAGATTTGAGATGTATTCAACCCTTTAATTTTACAGCGTTTGTGCTAAAAGTGGAAAGGTGTGGGATATCTGTGGGATTTCTGTGCCTCAGTGCCACTCGCAATGCTGTCCATCAACAGCGTCGCTAACAAACCGGCTTGGGTTTTTAACTTAACTATTTAGCAAGGTAATCATTATAAACTCTCGGGTCTTCCTCCGAGAAATGAGCCAACTGCCTGGTTTTCATCTTGGTGGCAAAGTGGTAAAACTGCTTAGGTAGCTTAGGATAAAAGTGCTTTCAAGTATCCGAATTAAAATGTAGCATCCCCACGAAGACAGACGTGTTAAAGCCCAAGTGATCCCAAAGTCGCGTGCTGCTCGCTGGGCGCCGCTGGGCTTGAGAGCGGGTGCTTGCACGTTCCCGTACCCCGTTTGGGTTGCAGTCACAAACCCCAGTGACAGTCGAGGTGGTATTTCTGTTTGTCAGCGGTTACTACAGGAAAATCTGCTTTAACTGGGGTTTGGGGGTTTTTGGTTTTTTTGTTTGTTTGTTTTTTAGGTTTTGTTTGGGGTTTTTTGTTTGCTCGTTTAAATTACCCGTTGTTACTTGGCTTTTTGAATGGGCAACAGACACAAGTGTGTCGGGTGGTTTCATGCCAAGCGGAGGAGCGTGGCGGTGCCGCTGGCCGCAGCCCCCGCGCTCGCCCTGTCCTGGCGGCGGGGGCCCACCCCCTCGGGACGGTGGCCACGGTGCGTTCGGCGTTGCCTCGTAGCCCCAGCCCCGCTCAGCAGCCGGGGACGTGGCGCGTGGCGGCAGGACGGCCTGGCGCGCTCCCAGCAGCCGGGAAAGGCGCCTTGTGCTGCGTGTCCCTGCCAGCGCCGCCGGCGCCGGAGCGTTCCCTTCGCGTGCCCCATTTCTAGCTGCCCCCGTCTCTGTATGGACGCGGAATCCCCACAGGAGGGTGCTGTGAAGGCATTTAATGTGCAGATTTTGCAGGGAAGATCGGAGTTTTGAGGAAACGGCGATTATAGGGAAGCCAAAGCTGTGTCGTTCCGGCAGGGACGGCGCGTGACTCGGCCCCTGGGAGGGATGCAGGGACGGGTCCGGCGTTGGCGCTCGCTTGCAGCATCCTCGCTCCCGCGGGAAGGCGTCGGCGCTGGCAGTGGCGATGGCAAGAAAGCAGCGTCCTCGGGCGCCGCGGGCTCGAGCGAGCGGGAACCGGGAAAGCACACCGGGGCTGTTCCCACGCCTCCCGCCGACGGTGGGTGCTGGGACCTGTCACGGAGCGTCATCCGTGGCCGACGGGTCGCCTGGCTCCTCGCCAACCGGCCGTGGAGCCGCTCATCTGCTTTCCCGTCTGTATATAGAATATTTAATCCCCGTAAGCTGCAAAATCCTTTGGGTTGCAAGTCGAACCTCCAAGTTGTGTCCTAAAATAACTTTGTAAATGAGACCGTTGCGTTCAGCATGATCGGAAAGACTAATGAAAAACAACAGAGGAAGCTCTCTCTAGTGCCTAGCTGTAAATCTTTTCTCAGATCAATGAGGTTATTCCTTCTGTATGGTACAGGCTCGTGCCAAAATACTCTTATTTGGCGAGGCCAGTTAAAGAGCATTTCCCACGTGCTGCTTTCTTCAGCTGGGGGGCTGCTTCGAGCAGAAATGAAGCGGGGGCCTTTAAAAGGCGACGCCGACCCCCACCCACGGGGAGCTGTGGGCTCGTGCTCGCCTCGCGCTTCTGCTCGGCCCCGCACCCTGCTTCCTGCTATTGCTTTTAACTTTATTATTTTTTAAAATAAACTTTTTAAACCAAGGGTTATAATGGAAGTAGAGACTTATCTTTGGGCTGACCTCTAAAACACGTGGGGGGATGAAATCTAATTCTGTTACACAGAATATGGGTGCTCTGATTCTTTTCATGGCAACGAGATCAATTGACAGAGCCGTGTTATCGTGGGGGTTTTAAATCAGCTAGTCATTAAATAAGGCTGTATCGCTCGTGGCCTTGGCAGCGGGATCTGCGTGCGCTCCCAGGCAGTCCCGGAGGGGGCTCGCGGCCGGCCCTGCGAGCGGCGCCGCACGGGCCTGTTCTGTACCAGATTTTTCACTGTCGGGTGTTCGGACGGAGGCTCTGGCAGAGAGGGAGCCTCGCGTTACCCTGCAGTTTTGGCACTCGTCTTAAAATTGTATCGCCTAAATCTTCCGGCGGGACGGAGCATCACGAAGCTTACCTGATAAACGCCGCGGAAGGACGGTGCCCAGCAGCAGCGCTGGAGCTTTGCCTCCTTACGGCACGGTGACGCCAGCCGCTCTCCCGGCGGCACGCCTGCCCAACCGGCCACAGGTTATTGCACGCAGGCTCGGATTGCGGCTTTGTAAAGTGAGAGGAATTTTGGCCTAGCACTGAGTACCCAGCTGTAGTTTTGGTAGCTTTTGGTTACCAAGCAGCCTCTGGATGTTGGAAAATCAGAGCATAAATTCCTAGGCCCGTCAGCGTTTGCGTCACCTCCGTGCCCCCTGCCTGCCCTTACTCCAACCGTTAAACACAGTCGATGACACCCTGTTCTACAGGATCTTTCCCTCCTGCCATCTCAAATGACAAATAAACAAAAGAGCTTAAGCAGGCAACGTGCTAAATAGATTTATAAGCTGTGAAAATCTTACGGGGGAATGTGGGGCACGAGCTGCCTGCTGAAGCCGTTGGGCTGGGCAGCAGAAGGGCTCCGGGAGGCGTTCCTTGGGAGAGAGAACTGAAAGGTTTTGTCAAGCGTATGTGTATTTTTTCCCCCCTTACTAAGTAGTTTTAAGAAATCCCTCCCTCCTTTAATTGAGGCATCGGAACCTCTCGGCATCAGAACGCCTTGGCTTTAAGCACCCGCCAAGCTGCTCCTGTGCTGATTTGACTTTGCCTTTCTGTTAAATGTAAAACAGTTTTTAATCTCCTCATTTAGATGTTTTAATAGAAAGTAAATGTTTAACTTGCTTTGCTGTGCCATCCAAATCTTTAATCCCCGGGAACGTGTATAACGGAACGGGAACGTGCTTTTGTTCGCACCAGGCGTCAGCAGCCATCGAGAGGCGCGTCGGGCAGCGGCGCTTTCTGGGTGGGAGCGGGGACGCCCGTCTGTCCCTGCCGGCAGCGGGGGGCACGGGTAGCGGCCGAGGCTGGGAGAAGCCACAGGCCAGGGGCACGGCTTCGAAGAGGCAAGAAGAGGCTGGTTTGCCCCTCCGAGGGACGGGGAGGCGGGCGGTGATTCCGGCTGGGAAATGCCTGGGGCTCACCGCCCGCCAGCTGGAGCTGGGGCCAGGGCAGCGCTGACCGTCCCTGAGCTGATGGGCAGAGGACGGGTTTTCAGGAGCGTGATGGGGAGAGCGGTGAGGACCCTCTCTCGGGGTGGTTTCCAGCTCTGGGCAATGGGGAAAGGTCTGTAAATGTGCTGTAAATTAAGTGATTACTGCCTTCAAGTTCAATCTCCGCTTTTTCTGGAGGTTTAAGGTGGGAGGTTGCACACGTGTTCTGATGGCGCTGGAATTGCTGCTGCTCCAGCAGAGGAGAGCTGAAGAAAGCTCTGGAAAGCGGGCGAGCACGGGGTTTGGCTCCTGCTACACAAAAGGGGGTTTTCACCCCTCTGTAGCCACTTGGTTTATTTATTTATGCTTGAATTTTATTTTTTAAAAAAGGCATTTACTGCTCCAGGGCACAAATACTGCTGGCAAATTAACAGGCCCAATTCCAAATTCATCGAAGAGGGGAAGCACAGAGCAAACGTGGATGGAAACGCTCTCGGGTGCAAAACCGCCGCTCGTGCCCGCCTTGGCGGCGAGGGCAGGAACCACAGCTCATCCCTCCAGATGCATGATCTGCCCCAAATTAAAATTGGGATTTTTTTCAGGCTGAAAGCAGAATAAGTCCTGGACAACCGAGAGCGCCGGCCAAGCTTGTACCTGCGCGTTCCCACCAGCCCGTGCGGGGGGGGCGGACGCCGTTCGGGGCGGCTGGACTCGGGGAGGCACCTGCAGGTGCTCCGCAAACACGACTTCTGCCATTTTAAAGATGACTCCGTTAACATGAGTTTGGCTGGATAAATAAAGCGCTCTAATTTTCAGGCTCGCACTGTAAGTTGTCAAGCTCTAATTATCTAAGTGCCGGCGTTATAAATAGCCGGGCGCATCTGGCAAGCCCCCGTCCTCGCAGGCCGAGCCTCCCTGCGCTCGGCACCCAAAACGGGGAGGACGATCCTCCGCCGGCGTCGTGGCTTCTCCCCTCACGCTCCGTGCTCTCGCCAGCCCAAGCTCGTGGACTTGTTGCAGTTCCAGTGCTCTGACAATAAAACCCCCAAACCCCCCCGAAATAGCACCCTCGGGGTGACTTTGGCTTGTGAGGGGCTGGAGCATCTGGGCTGGTTTCCGTTCCCGCATCCATCCACGCAGACACAAATACCAACTTCTGTTATCCTTGCTCATTTTGTCTTCTTTGTTAAAGGGAATTGGGGGAAAAGTTTGGATGAGCCTTTTTTGGTGGGCTTTTTGTTACTGCCAAGGCAAGGGGCAGAAATCCCTTTTTGACCTTCAACGAAACCACGGGCTGCTGTAGGCTGGACAGACGGAGCGAGGTGGAACCGTTCCGGTTGGGACTTGTCCTGCCCCGCCGAGCCAGGAGACGAGGTGAGGCCGGGGTTACGGCGGGGCGCAGCGCCAGCTCCTCCCCGTGAGCTTCCCCGCACCCATGACGGGGTCCGGCACCTTGAGTTGACGCGCGCGGCTGAAGGCAGGGGAGACGAGATGCTCCACTGGCACGGGGGAGCCCAGCAAAGGCTCAGGGGGATTTTTCTCCGCGTTTCTCTTGTGTCTTTGGTTTGTGACGGACCCCAAAAGTTTCATTTTTCAAAATCAGTCGAAAAGGGCAAGGCAGCATCGCAAGGAGATCCCTTCTGCTGGGCAAAGGCAGCCGCCACGTCCAGCTCCGCTTCCTCATCCCCGGCCGTGGCAGGGCTGGACGGGCCGTATCCCATTTCCGCCGGGAATTTTGGCCCGAGGCCTGCCGCGGCGATGCGCTGGCGGAGCCGCGTTGCGTCGCAGGGGGTGCCCGTGGAAGATGATGTCACGCGGGGCGTCCCCGCAGCGCCTCCAGCGAGGAATTCGGGGTTCTCCCCGGGGTGAATTGCGAGCGGCTTGCATCCATCCGCCGGGAAACAGAGCTGCTCCTTCAGTGTGCGCTGGATTTACGGGACGGGTTTGCAGCATATTCACTTAAATGTTTGACTTTCTGAGTTGCAGTTGTTCTAATTAAATTAATTTGCAAATTCTGCCTGTTGGCCTTTTTCCCTTGACTTTGTTTCCTCTTTGACCGAAGCCCTGATATCCCTAATCCGTCGTGGGCGCACCGGGATGCTGGGAAAGCACGGGGGGGTCAAGGAGAGCGGGGCTGGTGCCACGCTGGGAGGGTTGTGGTGTGGTTGGGAATGCCGGTGGAGGTGTTTGCGTTCCCCGTAGCCCGTAGGAGTGGATTGGGACGCGGCATCAGGCATCGGCGTCACCAAAATAGTGAAAGCATTGGAAATGAGGTGTAAGTTGCCCGCTGGGCGCGTTGGAGGCAGCTCCTCCCCTGCGCGGGGCCGAGCGACTCTGGATTCATCCCCCGGGATTTGGCGTTAAAACGTGTTTGCTGCCAGCTGACAAAAGAGTCAGGCTCGGATTTATTACACCGGCACCTGCAGTAAAAAATGACAGATGATGAAAATGTATTTAATTATCATTCAGCGCCACATCCCTGTCTGCTCCGGTCTCGGGGCTGCAGCTGTTGGCACACGCTTTATTTTCAAGTCAACGTGCTTATCGGGAGAGGAGCCCCATCTCCCCGGGTAAATGGGCTGGGGGGAGCGGGGAGCCGGCGCGCTCCTCCGAGGCGCAGCTGAGCAAACGCAGATTTGCGTTCCGCTCGCTCGCGTTGGCTGCCTCAGCCGCTGGACTTCCCGGCAACTTCCCGCTCCGTAAGGAAGCGCGGCCCCTCCGAGCCCGGGGGGCGTCATTCCCCGGGGGTGCCGGGCAGCCTCGGCCGCGCCATCGCTGCCCAGCAGCAACCCTACCGTGCGCAAGCCAACGCAATTAGCCAGGCGGCGATAATTGGCAATGGGGGGGGTTGAGTCTCAAAGATGGCTGCGGTTGCACAAGGTCAGGGCGCCGAAACGTGGCGTTCCTGCGGCAGCGGCGCGGGTGGGTCGCGTTTCCCAACGGCCGCTCCTCCAGCGCCGGCTTTTCCCGGTGTGCTGCAGAGCGGAGCGCGGCGCCGGGAGCTGCGGTGCGCGTCCCACCTCCGAGGCGCCAGGGTGGGTGCACACGCGGTCGGTCGCGTGGCTGTGCCCCTGCCATGGGGGGTGGCGCGGGTGCTGCCGCCCAGCTGGGCCCCGGCCCCGCAGCCTCTCCCAGCTGCGGTCAATGGGAGCTGACGAGGCTGGGGGGGAGCTGGGGCAGGACCAGCACCTGCGGGGGCTGAGCTCCCTTTGCCGGGGCGTTCCTGCGCTGCGGAGCCCGGTGCTCCCACACGGCCCTCGCTGTGCCCCCCTCCTCGCCCCCGCGGCTCCCTGGATGCCGGTGAGTGCTTGTGGCTGTTTTGGGGCAGGAAAAGGCAATTCCGAGGGTGAGCTGGGGCGTGTGCTGGCCGGCTCTGCCGCAGGGTGCCGGCGGCTGCTGGTGCCGGTGTTGGGAGCCCCCCCGCCATGGGGGCTGGTGCTGCGTTCTGCCACCCCTGGGTCCCAGCAGTGTCGGGTCTGTGGGAATTGCCGAGGTAGAAAATGTTGGGTTTTGTTACCGGGAGCGTAGGAGCACGTGGCGTACGCGGGCGGCTCCGTAATTCCCCGCTGCTGCCCGCGGCCCGCGGCGCTTTCCACAAAGCCTTTCAAAAACCCAGCCAACAAATTGGGGTTTTAATTGGGGCGTGTGTGTTTGAAAGGGGGCTCGTGGGGCGGGGGTCCTCCGGCCCCCTCCCCCCTTGCCCTTGCACCCCTGTGGCTCGGCAGGGCCGGGGGCTGCTCCTGGCTCCCGAGGGCTGAGGATTTGGGGTCGCTGAGCGGTGTCCCCCAGGCCTTCGAGCTTCCGAAGAGGGGGCGCTGCTGCCAGGGCTTCGGTGTCGCTCGTGTCTTGCCTGGGTTCACCAAACCGCTCGGGGAGAAAGGTTTTTGGGGAGATGTAAACCATCTGATTGCTGATGGCTTCCGAATCACGGCCTAGGCGGCAGCTTTTGGGACGTGAGCTGAGCTTTGCGCCACGTGGAGGAAACCAGGACCGATGGCTAGCGGGGGTCAACGGAAGCAGCCGGAAACTATCGGAAAAACCTGGGTTTTTTTGCAAAGCTGAAGAGGAAAAACGTTAGTCTTTTGATCTTGCCCAAATGCTTTTGAGACTGAGCACTTTCTTTGCTTTTAATAATGATTTTAAAAAACACCGAGTTGAAAGCAAAACCCAGAAGCGATCTGGAAGGGTGTGGGGGGTCCTAAATGCCCTTTCACAGGGTGTCTCTGCTTTTGGCGTGTGCAGTAGGGAGACGGCTGCTCTCGGGGGACGCTTTGCCTGGCGAGAGCCTCTTGTGCACCAAAGCTCCTACTTTGTTGCTGGATGCGGAGTTTCCCCCCGGGGTTTTGGCCGGAGGAGCCGGGGCGGCGCGTGGGGCTGTGCTGCTGGGTGGGCGCTCCTCTCCATTAACCGCAGTAAACCCCAAATTCAGAAGCGGAGCAATGGGCTGAAAAACGGGGGGGTTAAGAAGCCTTCAAAGCTTGTGGCGTTAACGTCCTCGTTTCTTCCGAGCTCGGGGGCTGCGGGGAGGCCGGGGCTGGGGGCCGGGCATCGCTCTCCTGCAAGCCCCTAACGGGAGCGGGGCAGCCGGGCTGGGGGGCTTTCAGAGCGGGCAGGGAAACGAAGCGGTTTTTAGTATTCATGAAAAATGCTTGTGACAGCCTTACCCCAAGTAATGAGAAGCCACCTGCAGTTCGGAGCAGTACTTGATAATGCCGTAATTAGATTGGAGATGCAAAAAAGCTCATTAAAATTAAATAACGTATTTGTCACTGTTTTAAGAGGTGCAGATTGCCTCGAACCATGCTGGTCTCTTGACCTTGAGTATTTTGGCGTTGTCCTCATTGTCGAGAGTGCAAAAAATAACATTGGAGCATCCCGCGGGCAGGTTTGGGGGGGGGGGGCGGTTCAGCACGAGGTTGCGGGCGCTCGCCTTCCCTGGTCGCATCGTTTGGCACCGGCTCGTTTTCGCTGCCCTCGCCCCATGGGGCTGTGCTCCCGGGACCTGGACGGGGGGAGGGATCCGGCCCCGCGGTTTGCAGGCTGGGGGACGTGGGCGCAGCGGGCGGATGCCCTCGGGAGCAGCGGTCCCTGCCGGGCTCCGCACCAGGCACGGGTCGGCTCCGCTCTCCCCCCACACCTTTATAGGTTTCTTGCCTCGCGGTTGGGATCCTGTCCCTCGTTAGGTGGGAAGGCGCCTTCCCATCTTCTTGGGAGCGGGCGCTGCCTTTTGCTGTCGGATGTGCAGGGCTTCCAGGGCTTCCTGCAGCCTGGGGGGACTTTTCCAGCTGTTGCCTGCTGGTGGTGCTCGGGCAGGCGGCGATGAATTGCCCTCGCCTCTCCCGTGCCGTGTCCAAGGCCGGCTGAGAGCTCCCGGGGGAGCAGAGCCGGGAGGAGCTGGCGCTGGATCCCGCGGCGGCGCCAGATCCCGACCCCCCAGAGATCCCGACGTGTGATGGGGAGGGACCGCGCGGAAGCGCCGCGAGCTGGAGGAATGGGGAGGCAGCTTGCAAGAAGATGGGAGAATCGCTCGATGCAATGGCTTCTCCTCCTTGCAAGGGGAGGTTGCGAATGCAAACAGGCTCAGGTTCTGAACGCGTGCGATGCAGAAACGTGGGCTTCCAGAGGCGCTCGTCTGTGTCGCTCCAGTTTTTGATGGAATACAGTAAAATGTGTCTTAAATCCCCTTCCTCCCTCCTGCCTCAAAAGGAGCGTGCAAAGCCATAATGGCGTCTATTAACAAGACTGTAATTTTCCAAAATTAATTTTTAATGACTAATTTGTCTTGTTTTCAGATGTTTTCTACAACACCTATTGTTAAACCCCATTTGTTTCTCCACAATGTCACCGTGAAGGAGAGCGGTGTTGGTTCAGGATCTCTGGCTGGAGCATCCATCGCTGCCTTTGCTCTCGCCGGGGCAGGGCTGCTCCCCGAAGGGCTGCACCCGCCGAGGGAGGGGGGCTCTGCGGAGAGGTGGAGGTTGCTCTTGCTCTTCGCAGAGGGATTTCCCTTTTTTCCACCCCAAAATGGGGCTGCTGTCAAACGGACTGTTCCCCTGGCTCAGGGTCCCTCCCTCCCCGCTGCTGCGGCCGTGTGCTGCCCTTCCCCTCCGGAGACGTCAGCTGGCCGGGGGCTTCTCTTGTAATACCTTTTGTGCACAGAGAAGAGAATTAAAAACAAAAAGTGGGTTTTTCTGCCTCCTCCTCGCTCGTTGTGAGTAATTACATGTAGGTGTCTTGGAGTGGGAGTGTTTACAGATATGCCGTATTTTCGGAGCGTGGGGATTTTCCCTTTGTGGCAGTCGCGTTGTGAACAGCACCGAAGGCACCGACCGCGTCTGCCTGGCCTGGAGCCTGAAGCATCTTTTTAAGCTGGGCTTGTTTGTTTTCTTGTTTGGGAACCGGCGGGGAGGAGGGAACGGCGAGTGTCCCCGAGCTTGAGGAAAGGAGCGTCCTTGCAGGATCATTGCCCACTGGGGTCTCCGCAGGAGGGGAGTTTGTGGGGCGACTTCTGGTGCCTTGCGGAGAAACTTCATTTTTTATACAATACTTTTTTCCCTGCTTAGGAATGATCTCCGAAGGGCTGAGGACTGGGTGCTAGCAGCTTGTGCCGCTTTGCAGCCGGGCACGCTGCTTGGTTTTGCTTCTTGCTGCTCATGTCAACGTTTTCTTCTGCATTCCTGGCACCAAATGGGAATTGTCTCGGGGCTTGTTCTGGCTAGTGTTGATGAAAGGGCAAAAATGCGTTATGAGAGAGAAAGAGCTGACGCTAGGCTGCACCGAGGCTCCCCCGCCACCCCCCAGCTCCCCCGGGAAGAGGTGGTGGCGCGGGCGTCCCCCAAAGCAGTGCGAGAGCCCGTGGCAGGCAGACAGAGCTGAGCCTTACAAGAAGAAAATAAAAGGTGATTTCGGAGGCGCAGGCCGAGATCGGACCCCTCCGCCTTCCCCCCCAGGCTGGGTACGTGGTTTTTAGCAGAGTAATCCTCGCCCGTCGTCCGGGCGAGGGAGGTGCGAGCAAGCGGGTCTCGCCGCCGCTGACGAGCGTTTCCGGATGAAGCGGGAGGTGCGGTTCCCGTGGCGCTCGGGGCAGAGCAAGGCGCTGGCTCTGCCTCGCTCGGGCTCCCGGCCAGACCCACGCGGGCCCTTTCGGCACCTCTGCAGCAGCGCCAGAGGAAAAGAACCCCCCCCAAAAAGCATTTAGCCTCTGTGGCTGTGCTGAGGAATCTGCTGGCAGAGTAAACCCTGGGTAAACATCCTCAATTTGCTGCCTCCTGAAATGGAGCAGCTTTTAGAGTTTCAAGCCACAATTTGTATTCAAATGAAGGTCATTTGAAAGGTGTAACATAGTAAACAGCCATTATTTCATTTTGATAGTGGTACTAAAATTATAGTGTTGGTTGAATTATTTTAGTATAGGACCATTACCATCTCCCTAAAACACTTATAGGGATTTTTATATCAGTGCTGCAGTCCTGAAATTAGAGGAAAATTAAAAATCACACGGCTGTGGTAGGGAAGTAATTTTTTTGCGAGCATGCCTTCGTTTTATTGTGCATTCTCTTTCCCTTGCTTCTCTGCCAAGAGAGAGATGCACGTCCTCTGTCGGGGGCTGCCGCTGACAGATTGCTGCCGCCGCCGCCGCCGCTCCTCTCCCATCTCCTGCCCGGAGCCGTCCCGCCCTGGCTGCGGATCGCGCCGGGGCCGCGTCCTCGTCCCGCGGCAGGCTCCGTGCTGCTCGGCAGCTCCCGCCCGCACCTTCGTGGTGCTCGGGGCTTGAGAAGAAGAGGTTTGCGAATCGGCGACGCCTCAACAGGGATCAGGCTTCATGGGCAAAGGCGCTGTGCAAAAAACCGATGGAAAAAAGGATGGCGAAATGCTGCAGGGTCGCGCTGGGGAGCTCCTGCAGGAGCCGGCGGTGCTTCAAGCCTCCTGCTCCCGGGGTGGAAGCATCTCTTGCCGGTGCCTCCAGCCGCACACGGTTTTCCTGGTGCCCTCAGCCTCCGGCCCGCGCTGCCAGGCGCTGTGGCTCCGTCCTGCTGACGCCCTCCTGCGTCCCACAGCGCCGCCCAGCCTGCGGCGCCCGCGGGCCCAGGGCTGCCTTCGCCAGGGCAGACCGCTCTCCTGGCTCGGGGTGGGCAGAGGCTTTGTGTTCGCTCTGTGTCCAACCCAACGTTTGCCGTGACCCCACGGTAAGCGCTGCCCGAGTGCCGAGCGCGTCAACGTACGCCGTGACAGCGGCCGCCATGACTCCACAAAACACATTTATTTACGCTAAATTTAAAGTACACGCAAGGGAAGGACGGCCTTAATGATGCGCTGGACACCGCGGTAAATCAGCGGCTCCGACGGAGGAGGAGAGCTGGAAGCCACCGCGGGCAGCCCTCTGAAAATGTGGGGGTCCGGCCGTGGCCGGGGGGGTCTGGCACCTCTGCCCTGGGGTGCGGGTGCCAGGGATGGGAGCGTGGGAGGTATTTGGGGAAAGCAGGATCCATCGTCTCCCGACTCGGGAATGAATCCCCGAGAGCAAATTCCTGTGCGAGGAGCCGGAGGGGAGGCGCCCGCACCCGCACCCCTGTAAAGGTGCAGCCGTGCCGCAGTGAGCCCTGATAAATACGCCAGCCCCTGCCCGGTGACCAGCGACCGCTCTGGGACGTCTGCGCGGTGGAAGGGCGTCAGGATAATCTTGGTGAGAAGCTGAAGACTTGAAGATTGCTGCTTGCCCACTTGGAGAGTTGGCCCGTGTGGTTTGAGTGCCGCGGCACGCTGCTCTGCCTCGGCAGCTCGTCGCCCCCTCGCTGGGCGCCCGGGGCTCTCGGCACCCGGACGGGCTCCAAAGGCTCGCTTTGCTGAACAACGGCAAGACACTGGTTTCCCGTGGGCCACCCGTAAAATTTAGATTTCCCCCCCAACAACAGGAGGTGCCGTGGTATCACCTGACTTCAGTGCTCTTTGTCAGCGTGCGACATTTAAAAAATACTCTTGCAGGGGGGTAGAGACACACTTAAAGCCTCTCTGCGTTTATTTTCTTTTAGGAATACATGTAATAAAAGTCTGCGTTCATAGAATGACAGCGATTTCCCCCATCAGGGCTGCGGGGCGAGGGCGGCTGGACGGAGCACGGCAATTACGGCTGCTGTTCGGTGGAAGGGTCGATGCACAAACGGGCTGCGCGCGGGTGGGGGCTGTCGGACGTGAACGTAATCTTAATCGTTCAATTCCCGTACGTTATTGGAGCTGCCTTCATTAACATTTTCACGCTCGGCTGGCTAACACATGAGGAGAAGGGCGCTCTGTACCACTGGATTTATAACGCTCCGAACCTGCGCCGTACCTCGGTGGGTGCCAGAGCCCTCGCCCTGCAGCGCGCTCGCGTTTAGGGGTTGCGTGCTTTTTATGGAAGGGCGAGGGAAAAACCCAGGTGTTCTGAGAGTATTTGTAGTGAAAATCTTTATTGGCAATAAGCTGGTTCTCGATAAAGTGAAGGAATACCATGCAAATAAAATCCCTCTTGATTTATAATTCCCCCAAGAATTTAAGTTGTGAAATTTCTATTTTCTTGTTGCATCTTTGGCAAAGTTCAGATTGGGGTTTGATCTGTTTTTTTACTTTTTTTCTTTTTTATCTATTATTGCTTAAACTCTGGGGGTTTTAGTTGCATGAGGAGGATGCCAGTGTATATGCACTGAGGAAGAGCGTAAACTCTTAAACCTTGGAAGTTTTGCTGCTTTGACGGTGCTGAAGCTGCCAGAAATGATGCAGCAGCCGTGGAAGGTGTTGGCCATGGAAGGCCACCGCGTCACATTGCAGGTCAAGGAGGCGCCTTGTGTCTCCCCCAGCCTCGCCGTGCCCCGGCTTGCTCCTGCTCACCCTTTGCTGCTGGAGCGCTCCATGCTGGGCAGCGTCAAAATTGGTTTTCATGATGTGATTGTGGGGCTCTCGAGCGTGGGGCGACGTCGGGGTGGACAGTCCCCATCCTTGGGTGAAGGATGCTCTCGTAGAGCAGCTCCTCAAGAGGTTTCGAACTGGAGGGGAGGCCTGCAGCTGGATGGGGATGCCCTCGGAGATGAGCATAGCAACCTGTTCCATATTTATTATGGGCAACAATTTGACTAAGGGAGAATTTAGATTAATAACATTCAGCCCGGAGAAGTAATTTCCTTTGAGAAAGCGATTTACATGCACTCTGCCAAAAAGAGCCGTCACCGTGCGCTCGCGTCGTGTCAGCTCCAATAATGAAGTTGGAAATAACACGGGAGGTTAATAGGTCCTACTTATCTCCTTAGTGCCGGAAAGGAAGATTTACAGCGCGGAGCCTGGTTTGCATATTTCCATTAGAAATGGGAAGGCTTTTCCCAGCCAGGATTGAGACGTTGCGGTTACGGGGTGTCTGCTCTGCTGCTGCTCGCGGCTGAGGCTGTGAACCTCCATCCCCGGGGACGCGCTCGTGCCGGCGGGAGCCACCTTCCCCTGGGTCACTGGCCAGGGACTTGCTGAGATGCCTGCGCCGCCTTTCCAGCGATAATTATTTTTGACCGGCTGTATCTCCTCTAAGCCTGGAAGTCCATCAGATGTGGCTGCCACGCGGTGGTTCAAAGATGGGTTGAAGTCTGGTGGGTGTTCCCCGGGAGCTGCCCATGGCGTGCGAATGGGAAAGTCATTGGAGGTGCGGTGGGAGGAGGCACCGGCGCGGAGGACGCCCGCGTCGCCTCTCGGCTGCTGCCTGCGCGACGCCGTCCTCTGGGCGTGCGTTAGGCTACGGTTTATCCTGCCTTAGCCCCCGGGGAAGGTGATCTACGTGACGGGCCGGGGAGCTGCCAGACCGTGCCGGTGTGTTAGCCAGGACCTGTTCCCTTAATTAGAAATAGTAACGACCTTGTCACCGCTGGCGAGGACGCTGCTCCTTGGCTCTCGGCGTGGCTGGGAACAGCGGAGCCGCCCCTGTGATTGCACCGTCCCCTTTTCGCCTTGCTTGCGTAGGGACGGCGGCGGCGGGCGCGGGCGTTGGAGCCCTGTCACTTCAAATTACTCTTATTAAACTCCCGAAGGACTCGTGGCACGTTATGGGCTATTGCGGGAGCTATTTCATTTCAAACAGCAAAGCTATCTGTGAGTTACAGGAGTACAAAAAAGCTCTCAAATTCTTCTGCTGCTTCCTCCCCTCCCTCAGCGTTTCAGAAAACAGCTTTCGAACTGCAGTTCTCTCCCAGCAGATTTATGCTTGGGTCCTCAGCAGGTCCTTGGGTTCTATACTGGGAGTGAAACAGACTTTTTAAAAAACCAAAACAAACAAAAAAACCCCAAACAAACAAAAACCCCAAACCCATCCCCTCGGATAATTTAAGTCCCAGAGTGCACTGGTGCCTGCTTAAAAGAATAACTCGGAGAGGGATGGAATTTTTAATAAATGTTCTGTCTAGCACAAACTGTAAAATATTCATTCAAGTCAGTTTTTTCACGTTGCTGAGCAAGTGCAAGAAGTATTAACTTTCTGAACAGCTTAAGGTACAATTCAGTAATAACCTGAGCTATTTAATGAATGAAATATTTAACGTAATTTGCATACATTAGGTGATGGGATACGGAGTATAACAAATGTAAGTGAGTCGGAGAGGGAAGCCGTAAGGGACAAACAGGGATTCCGCCACGTGAAGCCGGGCAGCTGCCCTTTGCAGCAGCGCTGGGACGGGGCGAGCCGAGCGCGGGGCCATCGCTTTGGGCCCCCTCCGAGGCGCAGGATGGGCCGTATCGGTACGGTGGGTCCCGCCGCCTTGCTGCCGTCGGCCAGGGCAGCCCTCCCTGCGTCAAAACCCTCCTGGGGGGGCGAGGAGGAGAAACCTCAGTGCCTTTGACTTCCCTGGATGGTGTTTTTCCACTTCTGGATTCTTCTTGTGTGGCTGCAAACCGCGGAGCCTTTCCTCATCGCCTCTTCTCGCCGTGCTCCTCGCCAGGGCGGGGACTGGGGGAACGGCCCTTTCTCCTCCCCAGCTTTGACTTCCCCGTGGGAGCCAAGCCAACGGAAACACCGCCCTCTGAAGACAAGGGTGCGAGCAGACATGGCCAAAGTGTTTTTGGTTGGGCAGCCCTGGTTGGGGCGAGCGTTGCGTCTGCTGCTTTTCCTGCTCTTGAAAACGCCCAGTCCCACAAACCACATGTATTTAGTTATGTGTTTAAATCAAATGGTGTTTCAAGCACACGCAAGAAGCTGGAAGATCTCCACGTGCTGGAGACTCCTCTTGGCCATGCGATGCTCAGTGAGATGGCCTGGACGGGCCTGGGAGCTCCCCTTTCCAAAGTGCTCCCGGAGAGCTCTGACCACCACCGGGTGCCAACCTGCACGAAGCCGGTCCTCGGGACGGGGCTGCCGGGCTCCCCTCGGGGCGCGCCGGCTCCCCGCCGGCTCCGGCCGTGCCACCTCGCTGTGCCTGGCACCTTCGGCTTTGCCTGCGCCTCCGGGAGATGTGGGCTTTGCAGCTGAGCTGCCCTAAGGGATGCTGAGCACCGTGTGTCCCCGAGCGCGGGCATCCCGGAGCTGGCGCTGCTTCAGGATGGCCGCAAGGTAAATTGGGGCCAATTAAGGCAGTGAAAACCCCAGGAAAGGAAAGGAAAAGGTAAGCCTTGCCGCTTTCCCCCATGAAAAGGGAGAGAGCTTTACCAGGCATTAGGTGACCGAGCAATTTGTTCTCAGCAGGTCACTTCGGGAGGAGGTAGCTGCTAATTTACACGTGCCCAGAAATTGCAGTTCATAATCAAAACAGTGGCGGGGTTGGGTTCTCAGTTATGCCCAATTAACACAGGACTTTCAGTTAGTTTTCCCTGATTTAAGTGCACTTTCATTCATTAAACTCCTTTTCTTCTTCTTTGTAAGTGGCCACCCTTCTGGAAACTATATCATGAAATCAAGTGCCCCAGGGAGTGTGTGTGTGTATCCATCTATCAATCAATCTATCCATTTATTGATCTATCTGTTGATCTCATGGGTGGGGACGGGAGCGGCCGCCCAGTGCCTGCGCCCTGGGGAGCACAGGATTGCGGCACGTGGTGGTCTGGGTAGGGCAGCCCCTTGGCTCCTCAAAGGCTCTGTGATCTTCTGTTGCTTTAGCCCACTGCTTTGGCAGCCCAGCTCTTCCGCCTCCGCTCTGCCGCCCTGGCGCGCTGGGCAGAGGTGCCTTACTGTGCCCCGAGGCTCTGATGATCCCGGGTCACCTGGAGGTGATGCCACCAGCGCAGACCCTCGCGGGCTGTCTGAATAAGGCGTCTTTCTCTCCCAATCCCCGCTACCTTACCACCCCCCCCCCCCCGCGATGCTGTTTCTGTCAGGTTGAGCGTTCCCCTAGGTGTTCGGGGCTCTCGGCTGGCTTTCCAGCCTGTCTGATCCCGATTCCTAAATGCCTTTTGTCACATTCACGTGCTGCCTTCCCGCTGCGCACCTTCCAGGTCGTTGGTAAATACGAAGCCGTAAAGGACGTAGGCTGAAGATGAAGGCAGGGAATCCCCATCTGGCTGAGGATGCGGAGCTCCTCGATGTCAAAACTGGCTCTTAAGAGCTTTAAATGCTTAAAGATAGAGAAGAACAGAGTCATTCTGAAACGTGTCCCTTTCTTTGGTAACCAAGATTTTTTTATTTAAAAAGGTATATAAAGTAACTTGGGAAATGAGCCCCCCGCTGTGGGCACGAAACAGACTTGGACGAGTGTTCGAGGTCCCCCCTTGGCAGCTGGATTTGGACCACCTTAAAAGAGGAAGGGTTGTTTTCATCCCTGCTGTCGATTTGCCTTGACAGTGCATTAAAGTCAATATTACCCTAAAAACACTCTGCTTTCATAACAGGCAATTTCGTTTGTGTTGCAAGTGCTTTGTTTGATTTCTGGAGCCATTCATTACAGGATCAAGGCTTCAAATCGGAGCCAATTAGGAATAAGAGTTGCTTTTAAAAAGCTTTTTCCAAACGCCGAGAGCTTGAAGGTTAAAATGCAGTGAACTAAGCATCCAGCCCCGCGCGCCGGGAACCTCTGCCGGGCAGCCCTGCCGCGGCGTCGGGTACCGGCCGGGGCCGGCGTCCCCCTCGCTGGGGTGGCATCCCCGGCGGGAACTGGTGGCTGCAGTCACGCTGCGTACGGTGGCTTCACCCTTTGTCTATATTTAGTAAGAAATGCATCAGCATCCCTTTTCCTCCCTGAATTCCCTCTGGGAACAGAGCTGGTAAATAGCTGTTGCACTAAAAATAACGCCTGCACCAGCCCTGGCAGCCTCTGTCCCTCCCCTGCCTGAGCACGGACACAACGGGCTCCCACCCCGGGGGCAGATGTTTCGATTTATAATTATTTTTATTTTAAGGAAAAAAAAAAAAAAAAAGGCAGAAATCAACCACTTAAAAACGTAAAGACCATGAAACTGCCTGTAATGCTTAACCTTTGCAGAACGTTATTAGTGCTCTCAGCTGCCTCCTCGCCATTTAATAAAACACGAGGCAGCCCCGGCACAGCCTGCAGTGATTTTCCAGCCGTTGCCGGCAGCCAAAAGGTGACCCGGGATTGCGCAGGCAGCGCAATCATTTTGCGTTTGTTTTTTTTTGGTTTTTTTTTTTTACCTTGTCCTTTTTTCCTTAAACGTTTTCTTGAAAGTGAGGAGTGAGTAAAATCTCAGAAGTCTGAAAATAATTTGCAAAGAATTTATGGTTCCCTGGTGCTGCTCTGGTTTTAGGCTGTTTGCTTTCTGTTCCAACATACCGAATAATTCTGGGTTGGAGGGTGAGCTTCCAGCGGATGGAGACCAGCTGGCGATAGCGGGTCCTTCCCGGGGGTCGGCTCTGCCGCGGCGCCCCCGACGTGGCCGGATGCCTGCCTAGCGCAGACGTATTGCCACCTCCGTGCCCCGCGCAGAAGGGAGGGGGCGGTTTGACTGCAGCCGTGGCGTTTGTGAGCCGCTCCCAGAAACGCGACCCGTCCTTCCCCTTGCTGCGAGTGATCCGCTGATCTGCTGGGGGGATCTGGGCAGGGGG
>BOSO01001135.1:0-11071 GCA_018403395.1 Gorsachius goisagi
TGTTGAACCTCATGAGGTTCACACAGGCCCACTTCTCCATTTAAGCTGTCTAAAAGTTAATGGTTGAAAATTGTCATCATGCCTCTTCAGTCAGTGGAACAAATTACTGTAGGAAGGCAATTTCTTCTCTCTTTAAAAATAATGCTGATGTCCTCAATGATCTCCATAGTACACTACGGATTTATACACTATAAATACTGGGCTTGGTAGTTTTGAAACTGTTCCAGCTAGATTTTTAAGAGGATGTTTGGACATAGCCAAGTGTAATATAATATAATTTACGCTTTCTTACATCTTCTGGATCTGGCCTTTTCTTTATCTAGTCACCTTATGTGCTTTCTCAAGCAGATTAATAAAGGAACAAAACAATTGTAATAATTATCCTTGGGGGATAAAGCAAGTCTGAATATTTTATCACTTTCAGTCACTTTTCCTCTTGATATTTCCAAGTGAAAATAAACTAGGGCAATGTTAAGTCTTGCTGTCTTTTTATTCTTGTTGGAGGAGTGGTTTGATGACTCATGTTGATTGGGAGTTTTTCCAATTTTAACATAGCAATTGGGGGTGTTGCATATTTTTTAAAAATAAAAAACACACAAGCTCTTCTCCCCAGTCCTCTAGTAAAATAAGCATGAAAAATAACAGCAAAAATAAATAAAATTCTGAAAAAGATACTATTTTTAGATGCACATTTTACTTTTTGGGTCCACACTGTCATTCTGCTGCCTCATTCACAAGTTTTTTTTATGAGCAAAAGCTGAATTTCTAATGTAAAAAAGCAGATGCTACAGGTTCTCCAAATATACTTTGGACTCTCTTACAATAGGTGTAAATTGTACTTGATATATCATATTTTCCAGTATTTAGGAACCTCCAAAACATGGTTTTAAATATAAGGTGCTGGGTACAATTCGCAGAGCTGCCACTTCCTCAGCTGCTCTTGTCACTGCTTAGCTGCTTGCCGGAGTAGAAGGAGCTGTGCTGGGGCGGGGGGAGAAGCAACCTGCTTACCATCGTGTCCCTTTTTTGGGGAGGAAAGGAAGGATGTGTTATTTTCCAGTACATATTCTGGTGTATGGAGTAGACAGTGCATAGAAGAGTACACACTGATCTTCCTTAAGGTCTTCAAAGTGCTCTTGCCTTCCTTTTTCTTAAACAACCACACATTGGCTCACTTAAGTTGAGCGCATTTGCTACATTCAGTGTTTTCCCCTGCAAAGTTCAGTCCTCGTCTTTTTTTAGTTTGCTTTTCTTCCTACACTCTCCTGAGCTTTCTCATCCTTCTTTGCCTACTGTCTTCAGCTAGCTATTTTTGCCTTGGCAACATACCTTTTCTCCCTCTCAAACTTCTCCCCTTCTCCTCTCAGAATTTTTGCTTTATTTTTCTCCTGCTTGATTCTTCTCTGCTCTCAGTGATTTCTGCTGATTTTATTTTGCTCCCTGTGTCTCCCAACAGTCTCTGTACTCTTTCTCATCTCTTTTCCTTCATCTAGTTGTTAATTAACATTTGAAGGTAGATTGATTCTTACAACTTAACAAAATGACATTGTTTAGAATCAACTTGTAAGGTTAGCTCTTCTTCTGTTGCCTATTACTTAATTTTTTCTTTCCTTTCTATGCATATATAAAAGGGTCTCATTATGGGTGTTAAATACCAGGAGCAAATAAAATTATACAAATCTATATTCTAGGTTTCCTGTAAGTAGGGTGAAGTAGAAGTTGCATTTAAAAAGACGTAAAATCTTTGAAGCGTGTTTCCTTCACTGTAAGGGAGCCAGGATGATCACCAGTAGGCTTTGTCTGGGCTAGATTTGCCAGTCCTGTTGAGACTTGAATGATCTGATTTTCAAGCACGTATCTTCTCTGACTGTAAACTTAGATACTTTAGGGGATGGTGAATAGGATAGTTAAACTGGAAGAGAATTCAGATAATTTAACTTTCGGTACTCTTTCATGGGGTTTTTTTATTCTATTTAACATAGTTTTCAATTTTTTTCCCATGTTTCTAAAAAAGGAAATGTTCCAAGGACGGACCCTTTCTCCGAGCCCTCAGTGAAACCTGAAGTAGTAGGTAGAGTAATATCTGCCAATCTGTTTTTTCTTCCCATTTTATTTTTCCTTTTGGCGTCTTTATGACTGTCTGAATTGGTCTATTTTTTAAACAAAGTTTCTTTTCGTTCCAGTAGGGTTTTATTTTTATGAAAGACATAATTGACGCTGTTGGCAATCTGTTCAACATTGTATATTGTTTAAGTGTTGTTCTAACAGCTGCCAAAATTAGGGCTATGTTGTTGAAAACCTAAATTTATAGATGCTTCTTGCCAACAGTGAAGTCAAGGTGTTTTGCTCTGCTCATGTATGCAGGAAAAGACTGAAATATATAGGAGTTCTAACTTTATGGTTTAGAGAAGAAATTGGGTGGGTATGGACATGTGTAAGTGACGTCATTTGCTGACTCATTAGATGCTGGCTGCCAGGGCTGAGACCTAGAGAGGAGCAGAGTAGAGTTGCAGGGGAGGAGAAGGCTGAGTGACGTACTTCTACGCTTTTAGCGGCATCGCTCAGCAAAATCTGCTTCATACAGTGTAGGAGAAGATGGGAGGTAACGAAGGACAGCATGACTAGCAACTGAATGATGTCACCACACATTTGTAGAGCGGGTGGTGATGACTCGCCACCGATGTCACTGTGTCTTTGCTGCAGAAGAAACTATTTGTAGCCAGCAATAGACAAGGAAATACCAGGTTTCTCGTGATTGCTGAATAGGTCAGATGGAGAAAGGGGGAGAGGGTGTGAAAAGACAAAAGGTAAAGCTAAAAAAAAAACCAAACCAACAAACCTCTTGAAAGTCTTAATGTTCAAGAGGTGGACTTGCAGACCAGCAAAGCATAGTCTGATTTTTTCATCAGCAATAGCTGATTATGATACAGTTTAGGTGAGACATTAATGGGGGGGGGGGGAAGCAGTGGAGGTGTAAATAGCTTTACTGATTGCAAGATCAGATCTCATGTCTGGACAGACCTCTGCTTTATATAAAGACCTATATCATTGTGGTTACTTTTAACTCCCTTCTTTCCTAGGGAAATATTTTGTCTCTAGCAGCCAGAATTTTTTCCTGATAAGATTTTAAAATTTTTTTATACTTACTCCTTTACTCAAATCTTGTAGTAAAATTTTGTAGATATTTCTCCAGATTCCTTTCCAGTTATTTGTTGTTGTTGCATATGTATAAAGTTGCTTTAAAAAAAAAATAAAATCAACATCCCATTTCTCTGAAGAACAGAGCAAAACACAAGGGGGTATTTTGACAGGTATCTGCATGTGTGTATTGCATGTTTTATGTATAAAATTAAAAATGTTCCTGATGGAAGTCCTTCAGGACTAGAAGGCTTTCATAGCACTCCCCTAACTGGAAGCACCTCATGCTTTTTCTTTCCATTTTTGTGAGTATAGTATGTTCTTCTCCTATATATTCAATGGTAGATATTCCAACACGTGTATGTATTATGCTATAATTACATTCAGACTTTACAAAGGCAGGCATCTGAAGAATTAGTTATTTCTGTTCCTTGCAAAAAAGAGTCAACAGAAGAATGTCCTTTACTCAAAGATCTTGGCTGAGTGCCAAGTTATCAGTGTTAGGGTGTTTAACATTTCTGTTTAAAGAAATACTTTCCTGTGTTAGTAGTCTGTCCACTCTTAGCTAGAAACCCAATAGAAAAAAACCCAGTGTTTTTTCATGTTGCTATGTAAATCCAGGGCACTGGCAATTAAAGGTTGAAAATGGTATACGTGAGAAATACACTTGAAATATAATTAGAAGGTTCTTCCTTTTGTGGGCACTGCATGCGTGTTTAAAATTTGTCATCAGTACAACTTTATCTCCAGTAATAATTTTCACATTTAATTTTTCTGTATTATAGCTTTACTAAAAATACTGTTTCTAGAAGTTTAAACTTGATCAAGATGTAATTTAAGAATAGGTAGATGTATTCAGTTAACCAAAATAATATTTTAAAATAATAAAAAATGCTATGTTAATGGAGAATCATACCTGTGCTCAGGTATGATTGCTACAGCTTTACCGATGCTACTAGTTGTCTGTTGCAATAGACAACGATTTGCTTCTGTGCAACGTCTTGGGTTTTTTTGCTTTCATTGGCAATAGTTGTGGTAGCAGGAAGGCAGATCCACACGTGGGACGCAGGTATGATGGCAGTTAGCGCACCTGCATTTCAGATGACTGGAAGTGGTGATGGTTTCATGTTAAGTTTCTTCTGCCAGCTGTGTGCTTCACCTCAGAGATAGCCAAGGTGGTGTGTGCAGGTGCCGTGATCCAAAGCCTTCTTGCAGTAATTGATGTTGGTCTGACAGGCTCTAACAGAGGATCTCAGTGTCCTTCAAGGGTTTGTATTGGCCTTCAGTTGTCTTTTCAACAAGAAACAAGCTGCAAAGAGGATGCTGAAGGATGGCTAGCTCTGGTCAGATGTGGAATTTTGAGGTTTGTTGTAATATTGGGAAAGTTGCTGTGAGATAAAGCCTTAGTATTTCATACAGTGGTGCCAGTGATTCCTGGAACCTAGACTGTATAGTAGACATGGACAGGCTTATTTACACAGGAGTTGTACAGTGTCCAAATGAAGGAACCACAGGTAAAGCCAGAAGGAGTATTGGATGCTATTTGGCGAGTGTGTCATAGTACAGCTGACCTCAGTATATTGATTTTGGCAGTTTTAATGGCTGCTGAGGATGCTCCTCCTGCCATCTTTCACAGATGCTCTCATTCCTTCTTTGTGTAGAAACACCTTTTTGTTTTTCTCTTTTTTCCCCCTTGTCTCCTCCCTTGTAAACAATAAGGAACATCTTAACTGAAGTTTGACAGATACAGCTCTGTAACCTCCCCAGTGTTCTGAAGAATTACACTTGAGGTAAGATGATCACCACGTGGACCTGTGTCCCAGAGCGGCACAACTCACTGCTGAAGTGGAGAGGTTTTTGGCTTGCTTTGTGCTCAGGATAACATGTACTTTTTTGATGGAGTTTTTTCTTAGAACTGTTTGTTCTCTTAGGAGGCCAGGAAAGGTGAAACAAGTACTGTCTCCTGTTCTAGAGGAACAGAGCTAAGAATGTCCTCTGTACAGCCGAGAATTCAAGGACTGTAGAATTCTGATGATCTGCTGGATAAGAAATGCTGAAAACCTTGCAAAAATATTTGGAAAAGTCAGTTATGTAGACTGTGGTGATGATCACAATATAAAGACTTTGACAGAACATACTGAAAAACATCCTGTGAATATCCTGCCAGAATAGCTTCGTTTAAAAATATTTCTGTTATAAGGATTTCAAACTGCAGAACTTGTAACAAAAAGTAAAAACATAAAGCTTTTTAGAACAGTGAATGATAATAAAATGTAAGGCTAAGGACAAATTCTAACCTGGAGTTTAAGGTTATAACATGTATTCAATAATTGTGACCCAGTTTAATCCTTTTGGGTAAATCATGTAGCTTCATCACCTAGGAGTGGTAGGAATCTGAGTGCATGCAAGATTTATGAGTCATTGGTTTAGACTTTAGAAGGTAACATACGCTTGACTCTGTTTGGATGAATAGAAACCTATTTTTTCTTAAGACTGGCATTTAATTTGTCATTCTACAACATTAGAGCAATTTTTTTTCTTTAATTTTGAAGAAAAAGCACATAACAAATGAGTGCAAAAATAATAGTATTTGAAAATTTGAATTAGCACTTAAGGCATTTAGGCAAATTGTAGACCTGAAAGAAAATGCTATTATCAAAAGAATCCTAACACAGTAACAATTGTACACTACATTGAAAAGGAATAAATTAGAAATATTTCAGACTAGAAATCAGAAATTATCCATTCTGTGTAGTGAGTTAAGACAGTAAAGATACTAGAAGTGATCTAGTTCAAGGGTGTGAAAAAATTAACACTCCGTTATTATGCCAGAGGTTGAACTTCTTTCAGCTTTGACAGAAAAGCTGACCCTGCACACTCAGCAAACCATTTTCCTTGCTCTAGACAAGGTCTGGAAAATACAGCTAATCATTTATTGTGTTTTAACTAACAGAGTAGTAACTCCTTAAATCACTCTGTCTCTAGCTCGCTTATGTACAACTGTTCCCATATGAGGACATTTTTTGCCTAGTAATAGGAAGCAATTGGCAGCTGATTTTAAATGACAGGAGGATACATTTTAACATACTTAATGAATATTTTAGGCTTTTTTCCCCAGAATGGATAAACTTGTAGGAATAAACTTTGTTTTCCAGCAACTCTTAAGAAATGTTCTCAACTCTTTCCCTGTCCTCTCCAAACAAAGCCTTTCTCAAAAAGGTTAAATACATATAAATATATAAATAATAACGTTAATACATTAATACAATATAAATGACATAAACAATATAATAGAAATAACTTACTACATATGAATAATAAAGTTAAAGACATAAATCATTAGAAAATAACAAAAAGGACAGTCATATTTGGAGTATTTAATGTTTTCTTTGGTGTGCTTTACTGGTATTCTGACAAGTAGCTGTGCAAAAAGTTTTAAATTTTGTATTTTTTTCTTTGAAGAATGGCTCTCTGTACAACTGCAGATTTTCAAACAAACATTGGGCAGAGTTGGTTATTGGGCTGAGATGGGAGAGGGGAGGAAAAAGCAACAACTTGGTGCTGGGCGTGCAGCTGGTACAGTGAATGCTGCCAGACCCAGGAGAACGACCAGAATGAAGAATTCCTCTTAATGTCATCTTTGTGTTTCAGTAAGGACTTTATTAATGAATACTACAGCCTGGCAAAAGATCAAATGGCAGATTATGTCAACAAAGCTTAGTTAAAGTTACGTGGGTGATTTAAAAGAAATTCAAATGCGTAGTTACATGTAACTGTTTAATTACATTTAATTCTGTTTCCCTGGGTTTATAATGGTCCATTTTTAGAGTAATTGTAGCATACTCTTAATGCTTTTCTTCTTAAATACCTAATGCTTCCGCAAATTTATGTACAAACTTCCTTCAAAAATTTGCATATATAAACATAAACAAGAAACTCAGGAATTTGACTGTATTAAAAATTCTTCAGAGGTATTGAGTATGTGACTTAGGCTGTATATGTATATATTTGGAAACTAAATATGTAAACAAGTAAAAAGCAAATTCATCTGTGTATTTTGTATGCTGTTTTCCCTTTTGGAGTAGGAGAAACAAACTTGACTGTATGGTGGATGTTCACAAGCTTCTGGTTTCCACCCTGAGATCTCCTGCAGTGTGTGCTTCCTTCCTAGTGTGTTTCATCCCTTTCTGTATCCCGTGCTTTTCTATGTCCTCCTTATGGTGAATATTCAGCGAAATGAAGTTTTAAAATGATAGTACCAGTGTTGTTATTTCTCTTGAATAAAACACCATTGTTCAGTAAGTTTTCAGTGAATGGCCTGCTATTTTCCACTGCAAAAACAAGGCACCAGCTACCATTCAAGGTAGGTACTCTATTTCAGATTGGCTTTGGCCTCCATTTGTGTTAATGGGAACAGCGCTATACAACTAGCAGTGTCATCTGGACGAAAGATGTCTGTCTTTAAGAATTAGGGTAGACTTATCTCTTGGGCGCTAATGGGGGGTGGGAGCCATTTTGAAGGAAGCCAGGTTTTCCTCAGAATATTTTGTAAAAGTATTATTTTTCAACCTCAGCTCAGGTATGGAAGACTCAGTTTGGAAGGATGAAAGTGATATTATTATGAATATATTCTTTAAAAGTACCTGAGCAGATGATTACAGTAGAGTTCTAAGTATATGGGAAATGTGAAAAATCAGTGTTTCTGTATCTCTGAGATCACTAAGAGATGATCGGATGCAAACTGTAGTTTCTTACAAAAAAAGACTCGGTATTGTTAACATTAAGTCCACTTAATGTACCTGTAAATGCTGAGTAAATCCATCTTACTCTTTATGCAAGGGAAAATGAAATACTTCTTTTCATCAGATTTTTCTCTTGATTTCTAGAAATCTTTTTTTTTTTAATTTTTTATTTTTTATTCTGGGCCTGCCGAGCTGAGCATGAGTGTGACCAAGCTTCAGTTGGTGCTTGTGTGTGGACTTGTACAGTGCATAGAAATAAAGGATCTGTGCTCCCCTTTGTATCTGATCCAGGCCCTACTATTTGTGAGTGTGTGGCAGAGTGTTTTTTAAAACATACTTTTACATTCTGAGCAGTAGCTAAGACATGACTCTTGCATGCATGCTGTGCATTTTGATACTACTGACTTTTTTTTATATGTCCCTTTAGGAAAGGAGGGGGTTAGCTTTATCAATTTGAAGTGAACAGTTTTTTAAAATGGTGATTTTAATATTTCAAATATGGCATAACCTTAAAAGTTCTATTGTAATTTCCTCATGCCCTGAGCAGAAATATTATTTTGGATACTGAGACGGAATATTAATATTAATGTGATCTCCTCAACAGGAGATTGCAAACAGCTGTTTGTCACTTATTCTTCAGTGAGGAAGTCACTGACTTGTGTGTCATCACTGCTGTGAATGTCATGCATAAGAGACCTGAAGAAGTCAATATTAATACTATTTTTTTTTTCAGTATTGAACTAGTATGAGAACTGCTATTTTTGCTAATGGAAGGAGACAACATTAGAGACTGTTTGGGTGCCTGGCAACCCCTGTGTTCTTCTCAACTTGCCCGTTCTTGATATCTTGGAATACAAGCCCATGAATGTACACGAACTTTATGACAAGAATATTTGGTTGCTTTCCTGTTTCATGAAAAATTTATGCAAAGTTGGAAACCTTCACAGAAAGCAAGGAGGAAATTATTTATTACAAACAAAACGGAAGACTGCTCTGTAAAAAGCCGATCAAAAAAGACAGATCAGAAATTCACTGTAGACTGCATTGACTTTACACCATTAAGAAACAAATGAACAAACTCAGTATTAGCTTCTCAAGGTATGCCGGATGACAATATTGACCCATTGCATTCACTGCCACTTCTGACAGCCTTTTACATTCCCGAAGATTCTTAAAAATTTGAAGCCAGCTCTGGCATAATCTTGAAATCCCATATGAATTAATCTTTCTGGTCTTCTTGAAGAAGTTGCACTTGGTGCACTTGATGCTTTATACTGAGTTTTGTTCTGTTATAGTAGGAGAAAACCATTCAGGCCATCCCTTTCTTTCCTCCCGGTTACATAAAGTTGTTGGAAGACAAGAAATCTCATCAGAGACACACACCACCCAAGGTTTGTTGTCTGTTAATAAGGGGCTACCTAACTTTTCTACCTGAACAGCAAATAACACTAAGTCGGGGCATAAGCACTATTTTTTTTTTCTTTTTCACTTCAAAAGCGTAGTAACATCTGGAAGAATTATTTATTTTAGGGTAATTATACTCTTGGTGCTTCCATACTACCCCATTTAACATTCGCATGTTGATCAAATAGGAGCTTGCTCTGTGTTTGTGCCATAGGCCATGCCACAGGCCATAGCCTGTGATTCCAGCAGTTTACTTCGTAGAACTACTTCTTACTTTAAAAGTATATTATCTGAAAGAGATCAAGGAGTAAACCTCTCAAGTTGTGTGTAAATCTACCTAATTTTGTCCTGTGACACCCAGTGCCTCATCAGGAGAATTTACTGTCTTCTTTTGTACTGTTTAGTCTGTCACTTGTGCAACAACTATCCACAGCTCAAAACATATATCAAGCCACATAAAATCAAGTTAGTGATACTCAAGTTCCATGTTTTCAAGGCTGAGAATTTACTTAGAATGGGTTGTTTGGTTAATTTGCTTTGCATAATATTTTCAGGTCTATCTTTATAGGATTTGGGAAGCAGGGTTATTTGTTTTAACAACAATAATACTGCAAGTACAGTAAGTTTACAGCAGGATGAGAGTTTTAATAAGCAAAATGTAAGATTCAAGCAGCTATTGCACTAATGTGATGCAAAGAAGGAAAAGATGATGGGGAATAGATTAGGATGGGTATTGATGGAGAAGGACATCTTAAAAGACACTGTATAAGAAAAGCTAAAAGCATCTAACATGCTGCACAGAAAATGAAAGAAAAGCACTGAACCTGCTAGTTTATGATCAGGCTAGATTAACAAAACATGGGAATGAGCCCACTTACTAATTAAAAACAGTATATTTTTCTTGCATCTGTTTAGTATAAGGTTTATTTTAGAAGGGGTATATGGTATTTTGGGTGGCAAGGGTTTACATCACACCAAATGGAAGGCAGTATTTAGCAGCCACTCTCTCCCCTTGCCCTCAAAAGGCAAAACAAAAAAAAAAGCTCTATTAGTTGAGTTCTGCAACAGTGGTTCTCTGCCCTGGATAAATGTAATACATGCGCTGTCAGGAAGATATTTTAATCTTGACTGATGAACACGTTGTAGACCATTGAGATAATCTGTTTGCAATAGACACGATTAAGTTTTTAGTGAAACAGTGACTTCTGTCAGTTGACTTTGAAATAGTGATGACTCTGATATCTACCCATATGTCAAAGGGAACAGTTTGTGCAGCGTTGTATACCTTGTGCGCACTTTTCCATCTGTGCTTAAGCAGCAGCGAGAGTTTTTCTTCTTTTGTGTGGAGAACTCTTGTGTGTTTTATTGGTGAAAACAAGTAAAGAAAACTCCAGGCTAGACCTTCTTCCCTGTTCTTTTTGCCAGATTATGTATATATTCCTCAGAGGTTCTCAATTCCCTTATCAGTTTTTTTTTCTTCTTCTTTTATTGAAACAAAATAGGTTTGTTTGGGTTTTTTTGGCTTGTCTGGAGAGTTTCCATATACTTTTTGAGGTAGTTTGTAGATTCATTGTGGAACCTTTAGGTTTCTTGGAGCCTTTGGCATGATGCTCTCCTACAAATCCCCTATGAGTTTAGAAACCACCAGCATTTCTTTGTCGGGCTCTCCTCTCCATTTTTCTAAGCCTCTGGTCTCCTCTTTTTTTGGCAGAGCAAATGATTTCTCTCTAAAAGGAGATCCCTTTCCAATTTAGAATCATAGAATCATAGAATGCTTTGGGTTGGAA
>BOSO01001135.1:11119-44369 GCA_018403395.1 Gorsachius goisagi
CTGGCCTTGAATGTTTCCAGGGATGGGGCCTCCATTACCTCTCTGGGCGGCAACCTGTTCCAGTGGTTTACCACCCTCATTGTAAAGAATTTCTTCCTTATATCCAGTCTAAACCTACCCTGTTTTAGTTTCAAACCATTCCCCCTTGTCCTGACACAGCTGTCCCTACTGAAAAGATTGTCCCTGTCTTTCCTATAGGCCCCTTTTAGGTACTGAAAGGTCGCAATCAGGTCTCCCCGCAACCTTCTCTTCTCCAGGCTGAACTTTTAACTTGATCTGATGCCTTTTCCTCTAACCCACAACCTACACCTGAACATCTCAGAGGAGGCAAACAACTGGGCTAAAAAACCCCAACTCTGAGCATAGATATCTCTAAATGGTAAGTCTCTGCTTTGCTTTGGTTTGGTTTAAAAAAAAAAAAAAAGTGATGATTATGAAGCCATTTTGGGCAGTGCAGAGCCTTTCTGAGCTTGTTTTTTGTTTTCATTCAATCACAGCTTGAATAGTATGGCTTTAGAGACTTAGTGTATCTGCTTTGCTCAGGTCTTGGATGAGAGCCAGTTGTCTGCCACTTGATCTGTACACAATGTAAAATTACTCAAAGTGGGCTGATAAAGTGCGTGAAGGACTGAGGACTTGGTGACAATGATACTAATGCCCGTACCTGAATTTACTGTTATTTTGTAGCTCAGGAAATTTATTGTATTAGCTGCTGCTTTGGGATTTGCAGGCACAAATTTTCATTCACTTTCATCTTTTTTTTCAGCCAGAGTGTTATGACCTGTTCCTCTGGATGTGTTTCTACTTACAGTGCCATCTTTTTATTGTCTCTGAAATTAGGACAGTCGAAAAGTCTTCAGTGAGAACATAAGTGCTTGCTTGCTAAGGAGAGGTTCACTGTATGTGCACTGATCAATACAATTATCTAATTAACTTATGAAAGCCATTAAGGGTGGTGTTCTTTGAATCCATAACAAGTGTTGCTCCTGAATAGCCCAGCATTTACCTCTGTGCCACAGCACTTGAGGTCAGCCAAAAGTTGAAGTGCTAGTTCTCTGCATCCGGTTGGAGGGGCTTGAACCAAGAGGCCTTCAGGAAGAGCTGCTTGGTTGTAAAACTCTTCATCTTTTTTTTTTCTTTTTTTTACTTGGAGTGTAACAAATACTACTGTAATTTGCATTCTTCTGGGTTGTGAAGGCTGGTTGAGTGGGTGGTAGGGTAACCACCATTTGGAGGGTTTTTTCTTTTTTGATTTGGACTTGGGATGCAATTTATTATGTTCTAATAAATTCTGTAAATGAGCCCAGATTTCTGGATATGTAATTTATAAATAATCAAAATAAACAAGTGATAACATTGCTGTTTCTGCAGCCGTTTTTCTCTTATGGCCTAAAAGGCACTTAGTGTAAAACTCATCTGTCTTATTTTGGTGATATAATTTCCATGATCAGTTTTGTATCAGGACTGAAAATTGTGGTATCAGCCTGACCTTGGGGGTACAGTACTGATGCGTAAAGGTAATAGATTTGCTTTTAAAAATGGAAGAAATGGGTCCACTTGCAAAATCACAGACAGCAGAGGCAAAAGATAGGTAAATCCCAAGTAAGAAAAATAGACAGGAGAGGAACAGGGAGGGGAAAGAAAGAAAACCCCCCAAACCTTGTAATGGAAGTTTTATTAGCTCGTGGAATGGAACATTCATTGATGACGCAATTTTTTTGTGTGTGTGAGGTATCATTTTATTTAAATTTTTCTTATCACTACAATAAATAAATATTTATTGCCACTGAATAAAAGTGAAACTAAATTATGTGCCGGAATGCCATCAGAGAGAAATGACTTTGTGCATCTCTTAGAGCATTCAGGGACTTTAAGTTTGCAGTGAAGTAACTTATATCTTGGATTTTATTTTTAACATCTTGTAGTGTGTTGTTAGCTATAAAGTGTAAGTGTAATAATCTCTAGGCATCCATTGAAAAGCCTGTCTGGAGGCTTGTTTATGGAATGGATCAGCTGATCACTTTATTCCAATCTCTGTGGATTTTGCTTTGCCATAAAATCTTGCCTTGTTAATACCTGTTTATATCATCTGTTTTAAATTTTAATAGGGTTAAGCATCTTCAGAAGGAACTGAAAAAAAAATTGTTGGATTATGAGATTGAGGAAGATACTTAGTCAGTCAGCGTCAAGGATCTGTGGTAGGGGAAATGAACTTTAGTTTGCACCTCCAAATTGTCAATTCTACATCTGTCCAAAAGTGAGGGTAAGCAACTGAGAGCGCTGCCTTTTAACGTTCCTCCTTAAGGAAGGGGCGGGGGGCTGGAGGAAGAGTACTAAAAGGATAAGCTTTCTCCACAAAGCTGTCCAAACCTTTAGACTCCTCCAGCCCACAAAAATTTCTGTGGTGTAGCTTTTAGCACTGTCAACACAGAGGTGTTATCACACTGTAACGAACCATCCTGCTCTTGTTGAACCATATTGGGTCAGAGTATGGAGAACCCATAAGGAATTGCAGGTGTGCTGGTCCTTAAGAAAAAAAGTACATACACTTTCCTTTAACATGTGTAATATGAAGTAGTCTATATTCAGAGACTTGTCAAAGTAAATTCTTTCTGAATTTTCTTAAAGGCAATCTCTTTCAGAGAAATGTTTTTGCAGTATTCTGAATACCTGGTTGAGTCCTGCAGTAGATGTTTTTGATCACACTGTGCCACTGTTCTTTGGTCTATTTGATCTTTTGCACGGCCTTCGTACAGTTTAAACATAAATGTGTTGGAAAATATGGTAATCCTAATACTACAGAGTTAGCCTTCTTCCACTTGCTTAAAACAATCTTTAAAATAAGTAACAATATATACAGTCCATTGCATAATTTGTGTGATCAACACCAATGTCATATGTTACACTAAAAATATTTTTTAAAATAACAGCATGGTTGTATAGTTGAAAATTAAGAGGTATTAAAGCTGTTCATGGAGCCTTTATGTGTTACAGCGTAGTTCTTGATGACATGTCAGAATCTTTTTTACTGTAACATGAATGGGTCTTTCAGTGATTGGGTGGATATTCAGTGTTTTCACTTCTTAGCCACTGTGCAGTTCTGAGTTGTACTTAACAGCCATTTTTGAGACTGTACTAAGTACAAAATCAGTTAATTTGGTGTTTAGGGGTGCTCACTGGTGTTTTGTCGTAAGTTGTTGGGCTGTTTTCTTAACTGAAAAAAAATCCCAGTACCCCAGGGATCTTAACTGACGCTGTCATCCCCTCTTGATAGCTGGGGAACTGAGGCCCAGAGGGAAAGATGCACGTGGCCTAGATCAGAACTCCTACGGACTTTGGGTAACGAGGTCCAAGAGACTAGATAAGCGAGCTTATCTTCCGGCATGCTGCAGCTCTGGAGCTGCTCAGAACCTGGGAGATTTCCCAGCCGCCAGCCTGGACATTCCTGTGGCAGATGAACTTCTGCCTGTGTTGGGATGTGGGTCCATGTGGGGCAGAGAAGTCTCCTGGTAGCTGTGAGCGGAGGAGCACCTGATGCCTGGGATGGGCAGCGGTAAAGGAAGTTTTGCCTGGTCCTTGCAGTCACATGGTGGAGCCAATGGTGGACATACAGACATTTCAAAGATGTCGTGAAAGCTCTGAGAAGCATCTACTTCGGACGTGAAAACTCAGATTATTCCTGGAAGCTTCTCCGGTCTGTATGTTTTGGGAAGAACAAGTGGTTTATGCTTAACCAGGTGACGATTGCCGCTAACTTCCACCAGAGCAAGAGGGTAATAAACTCATTCAAGTAGTAATATCAATTTTTTAGCTTAGGTTAAAAAAAAACAAACTAGTTTCTTGTTTTCATATGTTTCTGAGGCTTTGTATCTGAAATATGTGTAAAGAAGGAGAAAAAAAAAAAAAGGCAGGTTGAAGCTCTCCCATTGTAGAATGGTCAATCCCAAATAGTTGAAGTTTACTTTGGTTGTAAACAAGTGGATGTGGTCTTAATGTTGCACAGGTCTTACCAGTATTTCCATAGGGGGCACTACGGTCTCCGGCGAGGGTAGGATCTTAAAATGATGCTCGCATCCGTGACATTAGTCATTGGGGATTTGGGGTCACAAACCTCTTGACGCCAGAGCTCCTGGTGAATTCGTTTTTCGGCAGCCTCTCCGTCCCGCCGTGAGGGGACCTTGCGAGACAAGCGGCAGGGGCACGAGGGTCCGACTCCCCCTCGGCATCCGCGGCGGGACGCGCTGCCGGGTGACAAGGTGTGAGCCCGGGTTAGGCTGGTGGGTGTTCCCGCTTACTCGTTGCAAGTGCTAGGTTGGTAATTAATATACATTAAAAAAATGAGGGAAAACTAAATACTGCTTTTCAAAGTGTGTTTGGAGGAAATTAGAGGCAGGGCACTAAAAAAATCAAATGCAGGTATGCGTAGCGTTTTCCATGCCTGATTTCTAACCCGTGTATGAAACTAGTGATTTAATACTCCATTCTTTGTGACAAAAATGATTCAAAGAGCCATATTTTTCAGGGCTTTTGATCTGAAGGTTTCCGAGGGTGCCCCGCACGGCTTAGCTAACCAGCCGGGGAGGTAATCCGTGCCATAAATCCCTTGTTTCGTTTTTCCCCCCTCAGAAACTCACCTCCGCAGCCCCGCCGGCAGCGGCGGCGGTGAGGCTGCCCCGGTAACCGTGCCGGCTCCGGCTGAGGAGAGGCGCCCCCCCCGCCCGCGGAATGGTTCCGCCCGCCGCCGTGCCCAGTCATGTGCGCGGGCCGGCCCGGCCCGCCGCCTCCCGCCTCGTCCCCTCAGAGCGCGGCTGGGCACCGTGGCTCCTGCGGCCTCCTTCCGAACAAAAGGGCTTAGGGAAATAAAGTCGTTCGGTTGATAAGTCTGTGGAAGGCGAGGGCAGGCGGTCTCGGTGGTGAATATTTTCTGATTTTTCCAGAAATCAAGCAGAAGATTGAGCTGCTGATGTCAGTTAACTCTGAGAAGTCGTCCTCTTCAGAAAGGTACAGCTGCATCTCTTGCATGAACGATTCATGGTGTAGCATTGCCAAGCAGCGGCGCAGGGCTTTTTTCTTTTCCTTGTCAAGTTTGCTGGTATTGTTTAGGTATTGCATGCTGGTCATTGTACCGTATCCATCGAACCTCTCTTTTTGGTTAAGCTTTGTGCGTTTTTGCGGATATTTATTGATTTCTGCTTTTTTTTTCCCTTTTTTTTTTTTTTTTTTAAATGAAGCCTACTGGGCTGCAGCATGCGAATCCTACTACAGCAGGCTGCTGGTTTGTGTGTGCTGGTGTTGCAGACCTTGCTCCTTTTCACTGTCACGCAAACAGCATCTCGATTTCTAAATCCGTTTTTAAAGCCCTCGCGTTTTTGTTGTGCTGCAGGAAACCGTTCCACGGTTGCACAGGGTTCCTTTCAATTTAGATGCGTAGGAAATATAACTTGGCGAAGCGTTTCATGTCCTCTTATGTGCAAAGGGAGTGTCCTTTGCAAAGTAGCTCAGGAATCGCAAATCCGCCAATTAGTCACATTCTGTAAGATAGATGTGATCCTTGTTCAAGTCTGTGCTAGGAAATGGAGCAGTCGCTGCATGCAGTAATGGTTCATGCCTGCAGGTAAGGACAAAATGACTCAGAAGTGTTTTTAAAGCAATCATTTTATCTGTCAATCAGATTATTACAATTTCAAGTAGCTGTTTCGTTTTAAAGAAATATTTCGAGGTCCTAAACGCACATTAAGTTTTCTGATACGAAATAACCTCCTGGGGATTATTTTGTTGATTTTAAATGATCACTTCTGCCCTGCTCACTTCTGTTTTGCTTGTGACTGAATTTTAAGAGAGATTTTTATTTTCAAAATTGCCTAAATCTAGAGCAACATAATATCATTTTTTTGCCCCAGATAATTTACAGTAATCATTTCAGCTGTATGCAAAAGACCATCCGAATATTCTGTTTTGCCATTTTACTGTTGGGTGTTGGCAAAAAAAAAAATCATTAATTTTAAGCATTTGAACTGTATGTTTAGCTGAAATTATTGCCTACGGTACAGTTTATTGAATGGCTCAGCATAGAAAGACATGATCATGTACTGAAAGCTATCTTAAGGAACCAGGCTAAAAGACATCTTTCAAAATGAACGAGTGCTGTGTGGCATGCATGGTTTTAAAAAACAAAATGAGCAATTTAATTTGATTTATATTTGTGTAAGATATGTAGAAGCAAAAACTGCATTGCCTTTCACCAGCTGTAGTATAACAAAATATCAGCAATGAGAGATATAGAAAATGGTGGGGGGGAATGGGTGGTTAAGTCACCTTTCCAAAATGGAGAAATATAAGGAGCTTTTAGGGATGTTTAATTTATTTATTTATTCAAAAATAAGAGTAGTGAAAGAAAAATGTTAATGTTTATTTGTTTACCTCTATCCCACCCTGATGCCTAAAATTTTTAAATACAAGACTAATAAAATGGTGGTGATAACATAGGGGATGATGGGTTGAAAATAGTAAGGGAAACAGGTGTTAACTTGATTTTAGAAAGGCTTTTGTTGGCATTGCTGTGGGGGAATTTGTTATAAAATATAGGCATTTACGTTATCAATACTAATTTTATGCAGCATCCTAAAACTGATCAGTCTGGTTTTGAGCAAAACATGCTCATAGTTGAACTAATGGTAGTGCTAGATTAATACATCCCTGTAAAGGATTATAACATCTAATTAGAAAAGGTTGCATTTGTCTGAGATCCATTTAAACACCATTAATTAAAAACTAAGATTTTATAGCAGTACGATGCGTTATCTTGCAGTAAAGATTAAAACGTGAATGTTGTATATGCACATAGATTTCTTCTGAGGATTTAAATAACGTGGTACTGTTCACCTGGAGATTGATTTGACACATCATCTGCACAATTTACATGGCAAGTTATAAATGAAAACAACTTTATATATTATCTGAGGGGTTTTTTTTAAATAACCACATTCTTTTCACCTATCTAAAAATAGACTGAATTTTTTTGCAAGCTGTTATGAAACAGTGCTGTCTATCCTATTAGCTGCCAGTTCCTTTCAAGGCCCTTTCAAAATTACTGTATAAGGTGTTTTTAAGAAGAAGAAAATTATAGTATTGAGTGTTTGAACTGAAAAACTGTCCTCAGTCTGCTGTTTAGCAAAATTGCAGTGTGTGTTCATATCATAAAGATGCGAAAATATTCATGTTTTTGACAGAGAAAAGGAATTCATAACTTGCATTTTTTTTTGTTTGTTTCTTTGTTTTTTGTTTTTTAATCATCAGTTTTTACCCTTGCTCCTAGTGGTTGGACTTCTTGAGAAGCTTGAGTTGCCTGGGTGGAAATGCCAGGTGGAAGGTCTGAAAGAGTCCATGGCTTGTTTCTTGTTTTCCACACTAGCAGAGGCTGCTAGACAGTGCTCGCATAGCAGGAGGGGAGGGGAGAGGAGGTGCTTTGTGCATTTACAGAAACTGTTGAAATGGGAAGAGGGAAGGAATGAGAGAAGCCCATCGCTTGCCTCTTTTCTTTGATCGGCCTTTGTTTTTACAAGAGTTTAGCATTTGTAGGTTTTCCTCCTCACTTGGCAAGTTCAATGTGTTATCCTATTCTAGAGGAAAAAAATTATGAGAAGGAAGCTGGATATAACGGATGGTTTGGCTGTTAGGGAAACTCAACATTTTAGAAATCCTGCAGCATTCTCTTAGGATAGTTGGTTGTTTTTTAAGAGGCTTTTAGGAGACATTAGCAAGAAAGCGAGATGAACCCTTTCGTTGAGGATCCTCTGAGATGTTAAAGACATTGCAGACTTGAATAGTAGACTAATACAAACCTGAGACATTTTTCATAGTGAGATTCATCCTTTCCTTTCTCTCACTTTCCCCCTAGAAAGACTGTTAACTGCAGATGAGGGGATAAGGTTAACTGTGTTTTGGTGTGTTATGGGATATTCCATTCTGCAGATGCAATCAGACAGCATCTGTAAGTCCTAATTTCTGAGTAGTTAACGGTGCCCTGTAGGTGTTAGCAGCCTGTGACAAAGTCCTTGCTCCTTGTTGATAAGGTAACGCGGGTAACTACGTGTGTGCACATGGACGGTTACAGTGGATCAGGTAACCTGCTGTAACTTGTTACTCTGAATTGATTTGTTTGGATGCCTGAGCTTTAAGTATACTTCCAGCATGCTTACAATGGCAGACACACCTGGTTTCTTCACCTAATAAGTAGTAATTTAACTAGCGTGTACCCCCATGTTCTTCATGTTTCAATGCAGGCTGTGTGAGCTTACTTGTCCAAGCTGTGCAAATGTCAGTAGAAAGCAAGTAGCAGCAGCCAGACAGAGGAGAATGGTCTTACAAGAACGCTCCAAGAAAGCAAAAATACTTCCATTTCTGTTGTACGAGTTATGCACTCTTCTCATGCACAGCACAGTCAACCCTTTAAGCTGTGCAGGTTTTCTTTTTTTTGCCTTTTTAAGGGCTTTGTGGAGCTCCTTGCAAGTTTCTGATTTGTTTTGAGAAAAATCAGTTCTTCCACCTGGGTCACTTTCTACTCCTTAGACTGCAAACCTAATGTATACAGTATTTCTCTTTTCCATGCTTTAGGACAAAGAACTTGGCATTTTTTTTAGCTCTGATTTTGGATTCTAAATTTATGTCGTCTTAGCAATGCAGTTTGACCACAAGGTATTTACTGGTAGAGGTTATTAGCAAGGCTGATAAGTCTGTAGTATTTGACCTGCTCTTTTCCTGTCTTTCTGTAACGGCTGCGTATGCATGTTTCTTTAAAATTAATTTCTGCTTCAGTGTTTTTTTGAAAAAAATTAATAGCAGGCACTCGTGCGGTCTTAAAGTAGATAACTGGTGTGTGTATAATTCAATGTTCATGATTTTGAGGGGTTTTATTAATAGTAAAGGGAAGATACTTTCAAATGACAGTAGGACAACAAAAATTTGTGTTACTCAGTGTGTAGAAGGATTTGGGTAGGGTGGTGCAGGCAAGGTTTAAGGCCAACTGGTTTTTTTGTGGGGTTTGGGTTTTTTGAGGCGGGGGTTGGGGTGGGGTTTTTTCTTTGGTTTGTTTTTTTTTTAGCCTTCGGCTATGTATACCCCTCTCTCTTTGTAATTTATCTTTGCAGAGCAAATTAATTTCTCAGTGCTTTTACATGGTTTCTTCATCAGGTCATCCCAAAAATGCAGTCAGGGGTAAAGTAAAAGAGGAAGAAATCTAAAATAATGAGGAGGAAGAAAAAAGATGGAAGCTAACTACTACTGTCTGCTTCCTTTTCTAAGAAGAGATCTAATGTTAGTTGATCTAAGAGGTACTGTGAAACAGGTTATGACACTGAAGGATTCCTTCAGGTTTAGGAACATGTGGGATTTTTTTTGTTCTGTTTTTTTGTGTGTGTGTGTTTTGGTGTTTTTTTTAATTTAATTAAATTGTGGATGTAGAAGGCAGAAATGTCACTTGTAATGAAGTACAGAAATAAAGCACGTGTTTAAAAGTAGAAGGATCATCAGCTCACAACATTCAGTATGAGCCGACATTGCTGTGTGTCAGATAAATGTTTTGGAATAATTATTAGATAATAATTAATAAGATAATAATTCTATTGTTATTTATGTAACTAACATTGAAACAAAAAATAATAACCAGAATAATGCAACTATTTCATCAGTTCCACTTTTAAACATGTTTTAAAAATACCATCTTTTCTTTACCTGTCTTCCCTCTTCCGTTTTTTAAAGTGTAAAAGAAATACTGCCTAACTTCCATTTGAGGGCAGTTCCAATTTATTTTTAGTAGTCATACAACTTTAACTTTCCAGTTTTGTTTAAAATAATATGAGCAGTGTATATCCCCCCCCCCTTCTTTTTTAAATTGCAGCTAATACTGCTATTTGTTGTATTTTATCTCAGAAGTAGGGAAGAAATCATTCTGTCTTAATGTGGGCCCTAAGCTATTTCTCCAGGGAGGCACTTCATTCCACCACTGAACTCTGTTCGGTGACAGTGTGCCTGTATAGCTCTCTTAGGTAAGATACTTAATTTTAGATTACTAAAATTGCACCAAAACTAATCCTATGTTTTGTGTATTTTTCCTATTAAAGGTTTTACAGGATCATTATTTTAGTGTGCAAGGCTTTGAAGTATGAAAGGGATGTAGAGACAGGGAATGCTGCAACTTGCTGTTGAGCTTATGTAGTAAAAAAAAAAAAAGAAATGACCTCTGTAGAAGCAGCGACTTGTGGAGCAGCTTTTTCACTCAAGGTGATATTTTTAAAAAGATTTAGATTTTGAAGTGTATTTTATTATTCAGTGATAGTCTTTGTCTATTTCTGTGTCTGTCTGGAATTTATGCTGTATGTAAGAAAAACATGTACTTTGATATTTAATCACAAGTGACATGTATCATCAGTATCCCTACTGTTCAGGTGATGTGCACTAGTTGATTATTTTTTTTTTTTCCTGTCTTTAAGAGCTTTTCATCATGCAGTTATTTGTGAGATATTTATTACAAATAGGCTTCTAATATACCCTCTGAAAACACAAATCTCTGATTTTGGCACTTACTGTTAGAACTAACATGGAAGAATTTTGGGAAGAGGGAGAGATTGAAGGTGCTGGGAGGTTGTATGAGATTTTCCTGTCTGAGAACTGTTCACTAGAAACTAATTCAAGCAATCCAGTGATGATTAGAACACAGTTAGTTAATGGCTAAAAAACCATATATGCAGAAAATTTGAAAACTAAGATTTGAACAATATACTTTCTCTTTCTAAGGTAAACATATGCATTCCAATTCCACTTCAGGGTAAAAGGTCAGGAAAAAGTAAAGAGTCATTTTAAGCAAAGCCTTTTGTATGGCAAATTCAGTCTGTTTCATGACTTGAAACTTTTTGCCTAATCACTGTCTTAATCATGACTTCACTAAAACATACACTGCAGGCCCCTAAGCAGACGGTAAGGGAACATTACCTGATAGATTGCATAAAACAATGTGTACCTATGCGAGATGACTGCATTTCTGTTGTCACTGTGCTGTGCTACAGGATGAATTCATTTGTGGTTTTCAGCATCTTCACATTATATACTTACAAATGAATAATAAAATATTTAGATTCCATATAATTCACTAAACTCACTGTGATATGATATGTGTATTTTCATTGATCTGCAGTTGATGCAGTTACCAAGAGACACTAAGCAACAGGTTAAGGGAATGTATGCCAATTAAAGCATTCCATTTTGTTGCATAGTTTGTGTATTGTAAGCATATTACCAGGAAATTGTGGCATCTCTCAGCTTGTGAGTTGCAGTGAATCCTGCCATGCGGTTCAGAGGATATCTGTCAGTCTTTCAGTTTGATTGAAAAGTACCTTTTCTTTCCAAAGGATGTTGTGACCAGGTCTTAGTTTTGTCTTGAATTTTACACTCCTGAGCCAGTATCTGCCCCAGGTACTTCTGTATTTTCTTCCAAGACTCACCCTTAGGCTTGGGTAATCTCTCGTGACAAAATCCAAAAGGTCACTGTTACCTTAAAAACAAATACGAAAGTCATCTTATCTAGGGTACCTAACAAACTCATGCTGCTGTTTGTGACTAGATGGATAGTGGATTGCTGTTGCCCTTTCTTTTGCTTTGCTTTTTTACCTCTCTTTTTATTCTTTAAAGCTCCAATTACGAAATAATGTGTGCAGCTCCAAGCTCTGCCTGTTACATTTGCTACAAATGAAGCAGTGCCAGTTTTTTACCAAATGTGTCTACACAGTGTTCCTCATCAGATTGTAGCTTTAGGTCAGTCAGGCTGGTTGATTGCTGCTCTTCCATGACTGGACAATATTCAAAACCAGAACCACATCCCACATTCTGTTTGTATGAAATTTTGGCTGTTGTGTTTAGTAGGATGTTCAGAAGATACTTTAAATAACCTCTCTGTACTGTCAAATGTGTCCTCATTCTAACTTTATCTTGTTGTCTTCAAAAACAACAAATTACTATAACTTGGTGATACCCTTATTTACTAAAAGATCGTGTTTTCTTCTCTTGAAAGCTTGTTGAAACATCTGTATTTTAATGTTGCGCTGGTTAATCATGAAGACTTTTTTCCAAAACCCGGAGCAGTGTAATTCCATGGAGGGAAGGAGAATTTCTTACAGCTAATTCTTATTTGGCAAAATGTCTTTGGAGTAACATGAAACATTTTAAGAATTCAGTGCTTTGTTTTCATGAAGCAGCTTCCTATGCCCCAAATTTACTGGGATGGGTTGTTCACAGCCTTCCTAAGAAGGCAAGGAGTTGTCCTCACCTCTGTTGCTCGGTACTACTGTGCATGAGGATAGAGTAGTGTGTATCTTTTGGGGGGGGCAAAGGCGGCCATATTAGTGCAGAAACTCTTCTTAAGTTACATGTTTGTTCTGTGTTGACAAAGCTTAAATATTAGCAGTAGTTCTGGCAGAAACTGGAAGAATTGTCATTAATACCACTATAAAGAGATGGTATTATTTTCTTTTGTAACCACTGTATCAGAATATCTAGCAGTGGGGTTTTTTTGTGGAGGCAGAAGAAGAGTCTCAAATTCCTATGGCTTTCAGTGGACAGCTGTTTTATTATTCTGTATTCAGCATCAGGACCTGCAGATACTCGTTGTCTGTCATCTTCAGCTGCTGTGCCCACTGTCCACAGAAGCATTCACTTCCTGCCATGCCCACATACCAAACAGACGTATCAACCTCTGTCTATTCCATGCCATGAACTAGAATGGAAGACATTTGGAATTAGCTCTGTTCTGCATGAATCCTTCTATAAAAGGATTACTTTACTCATAGGAGACCACGTGGGGTGGTTTCTGCAGAGTGGTGCTTTTTCATCCCCAGTATGACAGTGTAAAGCCTTTCTGACAGCTCCTGTTGCGTCTGTGACAAGAATCAGGAATTTCCACTGCTGCTCAGTGTCTTATCTATGTGAGGTGCCTGCTTCTGAGAAGACTGTAATACAGCTTTGGACCAAGACTTCCCGAAGAGATACGAGAAAGATGATCAACCACAGCGACTTTGAAGTACATTTTTATCTATTACAATATTTCGTTCTAATATAATATAAATAAGAGTACAAACAATCTTTATATGCTTAGCTTGAAGTCTCCCTTGGCTCCTTCCCAGGTAATTAATGTTTCAGATTATTAGTCTAGAAAGCCAAATAAAAAAAGATACAGCCTTCCTCAGAATGCTTATGGTTCACAACAGAAGTGAAAGAATGCACAACTTACAAAGAAGTTACTGGTGATCAAGGAAGAAAAGTCTTCCCCTTTCTCAGAAGTACTCTTGATATCTGTGCGTGGATTATTGAGACGATGAATTTGCGTAGACCCTATTCCTTGGGCACCCCAGCTGTGGTATGCTGCCGGAGAATGCATGATTTTTTTGTGCAGACCACTAGTATTTAAAGGTCCTGTTGCTCTTTATGGAAATCTGTTTACAAGTTTCTCCAAGGCAAGCTTATTAAATATGTTTCTGTAATTGAATTTACATTGTTTCAACTGTACTTCTGCTTTGTTTGTGTTACTCTTCCATTATAATGGTGTACAGTTGAGTCCTGACTTGAAAAGAGAACACACAGGAAAGATCTGGTCAAGATTCCTTTCAAACATGTTTAGCACATAGGAATTTCAAGGGCTATTAAAAGAACCAGAGGACATTCAGCTGAAGTAGAGTGGTGACTGAGAACGCTAATACATTTATTTTACTCTCATTTAAATACTCAGTGCTTTATAAAATGCCTTAGCAAAACTGCATGGAGTGTGTTCCAATAGATGTCAGGACAGCTTAAGCAGGTATAGACTGCTCCAAACTCAAATCTAGGGCAGATTTATACACTTCACATTCAAAGTGTTACTGATAGCTTTGCTAAGAAACTTGCTAAAGGTGTGTGTCCTTTTAGCCATGGCAGTTGTTAGACGTAACCAAATGTGGAGGGCTTTGGGTCTCGGGGGCATTCCTCCTCTCCCGGCTAAATAGGGAAGCATGAGGCTGCTGCAGTTCTGTGTCCCCAGGGCCAGCCAGTAATGAGACTGAGCGCTTCTTCCCAATATAGGTGTGCATGCATGCACACACGCTCACATACAGAAAATGTGTACGCAGCTGGCCACACAGATCAACAGAGACTCAAACCAGTGCTTTTATTGGTGCCCACATAAACATACACAGAGCACTGAAGCAAGAACTGCGCATACAGCCCAGTCCTGTTCCTCTTTTCCAGCTCTTTGTGATGGAAGTCCACTAGTGGAATTTTCACAGAAATGCACACATGCTATTTGGGTCCCCCTAGTAGCTGGTTTTAAAAGGTCTGTGTAGTTGCTGAAGCCTTGACCCATTGGTGCCCCTCAGTTGTTGGCGCCTAGACCCATGAGCCCCCCAGGTTTGTGTTCTCACTCCAGTTGCTTGTACTTACACTTACCTACTTGCTGGCCATTCTTGCTTGAAGTTGGCTTGAGTTCACACATACACAGTCGGAATAGAAAATGCATCCACAAAGAATACAGAAATAGGGTTTAGTGACAATATAGGATAGGCTGTTGTGATCAAGGGCAGGGCTCAGTCAGACAAGTGCATTGACCAGCCACCCATTTGCACTGGGCCTGCCCCATTTATCCCTTTTCCCCTGCAGTTTTCCCATACTTGTTTCTCCCTTATTCACCTGTCTTTCTCCACCTCTAGTGCCTTCCCCTAAACATTTCATAATGTCTAGCATATTCTCACAGTCCCACAGTAAGTTTTACACAATCCCAGAATATCCTTCCCGCCTGCATCCCATAATAAGTGTTGTACCTCTTAAGGCAATAACCTTAAGTTTTCAAGGCATTTCTGGGGAGAGAGTTTGCTCCTTCACTCATCTTTCATTGTGGGGGAATATGGTCTAATCGATGGTCTTGGGAGTAGCTGATTCAGGTGGTCCATTTTCACTGATGAGGTTGTTAGAGTTTCTCTACCTTTTGTTTTTCTGCTGATCCTTGCTGGATCTGTTTGTATTATGATTATCCTTTAATCAGATAACCTAACACTGGTCTCCTAGGGGCCTAGTAGCACCTGTCAAAAGTGGATCTAGGTCTGTTTGGGTTTTTGGCCATCTGACATGGGCAACCAAAAGATTGAGATCAGCTGAGGATACAAAATGCACAATTCCTTTGGTACTACTTCTCAGTCTTAAGGAAATTCAGTATTGCAGTTTTGTCTACTACTTAACTCCTATTCAGTTGAGAGACCTGTATTTCTGGAAAGGAAAAGTGAGGTATCTTCTTACAACGTGTTAAATATATACTCTGCTTTGGACTTAACACCTGCTGGAGATGTTCATCTCATACATCTAATGAAAGCAAAGCTCAGCAATGACCGCAAGCAAGTAGTGCTACGTTGCTGAACTTGTCTGTGCTTCTTGCAAAACCTGTTTGAGGTAAGATAGCACAAGGACACATAATAACAGTAAGGAGTTGTGAAGCATAAACCAACTCAGACTAGACAGTCTCCCTCTATGTGTTTTGGTCAAGAAAAGAGCTGTCTGACAGTAGCAGTCAAAAAGTATTTCTTGGGCTGGTTTAAAAAAGGCAAAAAGCAATCATATGTCCTTGTTTAGAAGGGCAGTAATGTCTCCAAGGTGGACAGGAAGGTCAGGTGATAATTTGACCTGCAAGCGTCAAGAGATTGCTCAATTCCTTTGCAAGGTAGCTGAGCAGGCAAAAACCACAGACCCACAATACATATAAGCCAATATTTGGCTATCTGACATCTATATTCAGAAAACCTGGCATGTATTATTTCTAGTATGGTAGCCCAAGAGCTAGCTGATACTTGAGGCTTTGCCAAGTTATTTCTCTCAGGAAGAGAAATAGATTATGTGATTTGAGGGTTGTGAGATTTTTTTGTGTGTGTATATGCAGTCCTGTTTATTTACAAAGCATGTAAACAGAGCTGTTTGCTTGAGCAGAGTAGAAACAAAGTGCAACAGGCAGCTATTTTGCTGATGTTTTCAAGCCTGCCTGTCTAGCAAGTACTGTACTAAAAAAACCCCCACCCTAAAACTCAAAAAACCAACACCCAATGCCCCCCCCCAACCTCTCTCCTGAGATTATAGGCACAACATTTTGTGCTGTTTTTTTCTGCTTAAAACACAGAGGCATATATAACTGCAACAATTTACTCCAACTCCTTTAATTTCGTAATTGTTATTTATAAAATTTTTAATTTTTCACACACTTTACAATCTGACTGGGTTTAATATGTAAGTGCTTTGGAGAGTGTTTTTCCTTATGTTTTAAATTTTGTTTTACAGCTGTTGTGTAGAAGACCTAATGTTCTTTTTTTATTTAGATTAAAAGGAGGGTGTTCTTCAGCCCAACCATTGACCTTGATTGCAGCCAAATACGGAATTCTTTAGAGAGCAGCTTGATCACAGACATTATTTTTTTTTTAGGATAACAATGCCATACCTAAAATATAACTTTCAAAAAAAGTCTTTACACATGCTATAATACCTTTATTCACTTTCTGGACTCTACGGTTTGTTCCCAGGTCATGTTGCGTGGCATCTGAAGACTCCTGCCCTTTACTGCAAATAGCTCTAGTTGGGCCTTTCCCATGGACCGGTGTGAGCTGCTTTAGGATCTGTCTTACCCAGGCTTCTGCCAGGTCTTCATTGGACTTCTCCAGGGCAAGAGTGTTTAGATTTAGTCCATCCTGTGGTTCCCCCCCACCTCTAAATGATTGCTTTTCTTCTCTAGAAGGCCTGACACCAGGTTATCGCATGATGCTTCACCACCCTGCTCCATTGATGTAAGCCTGTAGGAGTCAGCCGGAGCTGACATATGCAGTCTTCCTTAATTCTTGAACGCTTCTGAGACTCATGACTTCCTGGCTCTCTAAACTTCTTCTAAGACCTCATTGTTTTGTGCACAGCTAGCAGTTCATGCGTGTACCATTGCCTGCAAAAAGTAATCTGAGATTAAATTTGCAGTGGAGTTTGATATGCAAATAATAAACCAGGAGGTTTATCCCAGAGCTTTGCCTTTACCCCCCACCCCAGTCCTCATTCTTGTTGTCTCTCTTTGAGTTCAGGTACCATCTGCTCACAGTCTTCTGTCATCTGTCTGGTTTGTTTTCCCCTGCCTTTGATTTTGTGCTGGTTATTTGAAAATTTATTTTAAAGTAATGATGCATTGAAAGAGATATGGATTATGTGAAGTGAAAGTTGAGAGACATGAAAATGTGGTAGTGCTTCACTTGCTTCTGCCTGTATATGTGTTTGATGAAGGTTTTATAATTCACTTATCAGCTTGTGATAATTGTGACGGAGAAAGCTTTTTATGGAATTATATTAATTATGTGATCATTTAACTCCTTCAACACAAGTGACATATACACCTAGAAAGTTATTTTTACCTGTGACTTGTATCTTTTAAGTTGATACCAGCCCATTCTAAGTAATAGAATGCAAACTTTGGATACTCAAAATTACAGAAAAAATGGAACACTCAGCTCATTGAATAGCTCATTGATAGGAGTTTGGCAATGAAACTTTTTTATAAAAACAAAGGAGGATATGGAATAAATGTTTAGTGTTCTACCTTTAAATGAAATGAGAACTTTTAATGTAAATAGAGATGGGTAAAAACTAATTTTGAGTGTAATGCAGTTAACTGTCGATGTGGATATTGTTGCACAAGGAAGTACTTGTAAAATACATTTCACTGCATTTTTTTTTAGGATAGGCATATTGTAATAAATAGTGGGCTATGGCTATTTTTATACAAATGTAAACCTCAGTGATTTACATTGTGCATACTGCAAGCTTTTGGTAGTATCAACCGGAATGTTGTCTCCTTCCTTTTTAGCCCCACCTGCATGTATTTTGTGTCTGCTGTTGATGTGTTTCTTTCCTTGATGGGACAGGAGGATCACAGGCTACAGTACATCAACTTATGTTGTAGCTTTTCAAGTAGTGCTGGTAGCCTGCTGTAGGATGTAGATACTGAAAAATCAGTAGGCAATCAAGAAAGAAAATAATTCTTTCTAAGTAAAAGTGAATTTTTTGGAAGTGGGATTATGCAGAATTCTTAGAGAAAGATATTGACAGGTTTTTCATATTCAGGCTGTCTGCAGAGTTCAGTCATAGACTGCTTTGGGGGATTATGAAAAGTATTTCTTTTTTTTGACTAATAAAATCTATGTTGTTTAAAAATATCATTGAGATGGTAAACTAAAAATTATGTTCTGTAGCGTGCCTTTGTGCTAAGGTTTTTTTTAAAGCCATATGTAAATGGATCACAGTGAGTGGTTTAATTGATTAGAGGAGGGAAGGTATTGATATATGTAATTTTTTTTTCCCCAAGTAATCTAGTCCTTTTTTTTAATCAAGTCTTCCTGAGTTGGAAATCGAAAGTTTTGTAATTTACAATGTAACTGAAGATTGAAGTCTTAAAGCTTCTTTCTAGTTATTTTTTTGGCATGTTTGTTACTGTTGTTAGCATTTAATCCTCTAATTTCATAGTAACGCGAAAGTCTGCTTTCAATTACAGTGTTATTTCACTGCACGTAATAGAAATTGCTAGAGCTTCAATGAGATACAGACTGGCTTCCTTGTGCCAGATTGGAGGATTTAAATTGCTGTTGTATAGAGGTGTGGGTGATGTCGGCAGAGTGTCGGTGGAGGCAATTGATTCGGAGGGAAACGCTGGCTGGGTGGGGAGGTGAAAACTTGAGAGTTCGTAAGTCAGCTTTTATTTTGTATGTTGATTTAACTTCACAATGTAAATCTTACGAGAAGAGGCAGTTACTAGAAATCATGAAGTGCACTATTTATGTTAAGGGGCAAAAAATGTTACGAAATAGAGGGAAGAGAGTAATATTTATACTGTTGTGATAAATATATCCTTTGTCAGTATCTTTTTGTCTTAGTTTTATGGGCTTCATGCTAGTTAAGTTTGGCAAATGTGTCTAGCTGTTGCTAATTACTGTTCCACTGTTGCTGTCATGACTAGTTTTAATTTTTCCAAAAGCTGTTGAATATACTGTGTTTTGCTTAAGTCATCCTCTGCATTGCTTAGGGTTTCCTTTTTATCTTGTTTTGTTGTTTAAAACAGTTTCAGTTGGTTGCACATTGTTGCATTGATACATTTCAGAACAGTCCAAGCTCACATTGAACTGGAATCCGTAAACATAATTAAGATGGTGGTGGTGTTATGATGTAATTAGGTTTGTTAACGATATAAACACAAAAGGGAAATGTTTTATTCACAGGGGATTCTTCTTAAAGACTGGGATTCTTAGTGTGAAAGATGCCTATATGTGTTTCTTCCAAAGATGACTAGCAGAAAGACATGGTATGTGTACACTCTGAAGAGAAGGATTTTTTTTTTCCCAGTTTTTGCTTTTTAGAAGGAATGAGACTTCGGTTTTGAGAAATTATGTTTAGTGGTTTCCTGTAAAGCGTAAGTATAAAGGCACATGTAAATGCAATGTGTCTTTGAAAATTTATTGCATATTTAACTTAGTTGAGTCTTTCTTGCTTTTTTTTTTTTTTTTTTAGCAAAAGGTGCTGAATTCAAAAATTCACCTGGGCTTTTCTTGCACTTGTTTTAATGCTTCAGCATTGTTTTGTTGACTTTTTTTTTTATGGTAGTCCCCACTGTTGTTATAGCTGCAGTCTGCAAACATTAAAGCATTAGCTAAATTAAACAGATACTGACTGAGACTGCTAAACCTTTGATTTCAATGAGCTGTATTAATTTGTACCCACATAGATTGTAAGTACCTATCTCCATCTTATACTCCTGTTTCTAGCTTACTTTTACCTAGGTTGATGACTATAACATCCTTGCCTGAGGAAGGCTTGGTATATCTCCCTTCAGGGCTCATCAATAATGGTATTTGAATTGTCCTTAGGGTTTTGGACAGAGCACCAGAAGTCATTACTCTCCCTCAGGATCTGATTGTGCTGTGTCTGAAACGATGCCAGCCTACGACAGTCAAAGCAAAAGGCCTGTGTTTGATTATCAAACACTGCTGTATTCATAGTGCTTCAACTTCTGGGCCATTTTGTTCATTCTTATAACCAGTGTAGTTTTTATTTCTCAATGTTGTGTATGAGGTTATGGATCAGAGAGGAGCAAAGGCATGGTTGTGATGTTTCTCTTCTATTTTTAACATACTTTGATTTACCTTTTGATGTAGCTTGTGCTTTCTTGGAATTTTTTGGTGCTACAATGGGAAATAGTAGTTGTTCTCAAGCTTTTAGCAGGTGCTCTCTGTGTGTGTCTGCATGCCCATAATGAGCTGAGCGTGAGGATAGCTTGGTTAATGTGGCAGTGCTGCTGCCCTGCTTGGGTCTACATAGGCTGTCTGGTAGCACCTGGATTAGAGATGGGTTAATTCTGTGTATAGTATTAGTTGGGCATGTCCCTTTTCTATTCACTTTCCTACAGAAAAGCTGATTTCTGGCAGAGAAACAAGTGATAGGTATCACTAGAGAGCTAGTGATACCTTACACTGTCCCAGCTGTCTTCTAGGTGGATATTTCCTGGATTTCCGGTTGGCAAATTCTGTAACAGGTTTTTGGTACTTGTGACATGACAAGCTTACCCAGATTCCTTACGCTTCTCGACGAACTACAAGGGATTAATACCTCTTTGTGTATGGTTCCATGAGAAGGACTGACCTCAGCCTAAACAGTTCTGCAATTGAAACAAGTGGTCCTACCACAGCTTTTTCACTTGCACCGGTCTTCTCCCCTCTGCCTCTCCAAGTTTTCCACCTCAATGAGCTGAGTTATTTCACTGAGGCATCGGGTCAGTGCCAGAGCCTGCATGCTGGACGGGTGCAGAGAATGTATGAGCAGGACAGCAATTGCATATACCATGAGTTATCAAGGTGTGTTTTTCTTTTTTTTTCTTTTTTTTTTTTTTCCCAAGCATAACATTAATGTTTAGGTTTTAAAACTTCATCTAGGATTCTCTTGTGCTTGTTCCAAGTCAGCCTTAACACTTCAGTGTTGTTTCGTGGACTTTTTTATTGTAGTCCCTGCTATTGTAACTGTAGTTGGCAAACATTAAAGTGTTAGCTAGAAGAAAATGTCGCAATTCAAATTTTAGGATTTAACAGAAATTCTGATGAAGAATATGTTGATCTAGATGAATGCTCATTTGTTTTATGCAGTAAGAACATGGCATGTCTTTCAATGTATTTAGTAATCAAATGCCTAATAGAGTTTGTGCATAATTCCACATAATTGAGTTATTTAGTAATTCCTCTAATGTCTATCTACCTGCTACATAGGCAGACATTTCTTTCATCTTCATGATTAGATAGTGAGATTTTCAGACTAGCATACTGCTTGGGTATTTTGGGTTTAATGTACATTAAAATGAAACAATAGTAAGAAAAAATCATCAAGTATTTTTGGGTATATGGTTCCCACTCAGAAATGTACAAAGTCAGCCACTACTTGAAGATGAATGTGGAAGAAGAGCTCACCTACAAAGCACAGGCTCGTTTGCTCTTATAGAGCCTTATCACCCAACTCCTTCCAGTTTGCGGGGTAGAAGTTGAGACTTCCGGGTTTTTTTTCTGGATCCTAGGTGTCTGATAGGAACATCATGAGCATGATGTTTTATCACCTCTTCCCGAAAGTGCCTAGGCCTTGCCTTTTGACAGTTTCTGTTTTTACAGTCTCTCTTCAGCATTAATTGATCCAGCATCTTCTCATCTTCTATTTCACAGATCAACAGCAACAATTAATCTGTGTGGTATAAGGCATTTAATTTCTTGTCTCAGGAGTTCTTACAGTGGTGGAACTGTTAGGCTTTTAAAGCATTCTTGTTCTGATTAACTAAGTTTTGAGAATATAGGCATTGATATTTTAAAAAACTGTGTGAGGTGCAACGCTGCCATCACTGTTGGGGACACATATTTGGGGACACATCGCATATTTGGGGAACAATGATTATAATCCTCCAGAACCAGGACTCCCTTCTTGAAAGGGGAAAGGGGAAGGAAGGCAGATGTTAACATTTATGGTCTCATGTTGGCTATGAAAGCCAAGTGAGATTTCCACTGATAGCTTAGTTTAGCTGTAGTTTAGTTACTAGCATAGCATTTTCACCTGTGACAACTGCATGTACAGCACACCTTCTGTGATGCATTGCCTCTGTATTTCTAAAAATGGAAATCTTCCTAAGGCAGCTAAGGCAAGGCATTGGCAGTCCTGTTAGAATTCATATCAAGTAATAATGTGTTCACAGTATAACATCCTCCTTAGTGTATCACGTATGGCAACAAATAGTTGTTTGTGGAATGAGAAAAGGTGTTCTCATCTGTAATCAATACTATAGCTTTTTTATACCAATCTTGGAGCGGAAAATTCTTCTAAATTCTAACCTTAGTTCAACAGTAACATTTTAAGAAAAGTTTCTGAATTGAAAGGGGGGAAAAAAAAAATCACCAAAACCCCCTAGAAAATTACCATATGTGTGTGTTTGCCCATTTCAATGATCTTGGTACATCAGCCAGGAGCTGGAGATCTAAATGCCATCAAAGACTCATTTGAAACATGAAGGCGCCCATTATAGACCATAACAAATGTTTCAAGTTCACTGTGCCCAAAACCTGTTATGTTTTTGTTGCAAGAAAGATGTTTAAGCTTTAAAGTTAGAACAGTACATAGCTCAATCATACTAGTATGAAAAGACATTTGATCTAAGGCTTGGTAACCCCAGGAGACAGGGCTGCTTTGTGGATAGTCCTGTTTGGAGGTAGTAAAAGAGTATTTACAATTCACCGAGCCTTTGACAAGGTGGCTTAGGGAGGGTGATGGCATTTGCTCTGTCTGGAACCGTTTGAAAGCAAGTGGGACCTGATAAATTATAGTTCAAATATCAGCGACTAAAAATATTGCACGATTCAGTTTCATTCTGAGAAGAAAGGCAATACCTGGCAAAGGAACCCTGTTAATACAGTAAAATGTAAGAGCTTTCTACCTCTGGCAAACTATCTCAGCTCAAAATAGAGATAATACCCATATTTATAATTTCACTTGTATATAGATTCTATACATTATTAAAGTTATGTTAAAAAATGCTTTGTTTTTCTTTATCATAACTTAAAATACACAATGTCAAATGAATCAGGTCAGTAAGGCTTAACTAAGATAATGCTGAAACCAATGTAGAATGCTAATGGTTTTTCAGTACGAGGCTGTCCGTATTACACAGACTGAGAGTATAAGAATTATTTGTGTGTATGCATGTGTGTGCATATATATATATTTTTGTTTCAGCATTGTTAAAAGGAGAGGTGTTAGGGTAAATCACCCAGGCTTATTGTAACCTCAGAGTTTTGTTCTTTGAGAAGTCCATAATGAACCACGGGTTATTTACCCTTTAAGCCATTTGTGCTGTATGTGTTACAGCATAGTTTTTAAGGTTCTGAGTAAAATTCAGTGGAAGAGATACTTCATACAGAAAAGACACATCAGGAGCACAGTTTCACGGTTGGCTTAAGCCTACATTTAAAGTCTTACCTTATCCCCAGCACTTGCTTCTTCTGTTCTTCTCTAGTGCTGGCACTGGTGCTTTTGATGCAGTCAGTTGGATCAAGGTTTGATCACTCTGAAAATTGCCACAGAGGATGGGAGGAGGTTTTGATCGGGATTAGGGAGCTATATAGCATAGCAGTGTGAGCACAAATGCTGGCAGAAGGCAGGACAGTCCCTCTCACTGGAAGTATCAACTTGGATCAGCCTAAGTAAATTGTGAAGCTTCAATCTGTCAGTTTCTAAAGAGATAATTCTAATAATTATCACTCAGAAGATAACTGCAAATCCAAGAGCTCATTACCATCAAAATAACTGATCCATTGTCCATGCAGTTTTGTCCACATCATCTTATCCCAGCATTTGCACTCACTTTGCAACTTGCCCGTTATGCTTCACCTTGTTAGAACAACCTCCAAAAGAAGTGAATAAATGAGCACTAGAGCTGGTGGAGAGGAGAGGGCAGGACTGCATACCCATGACTATGAGAGAGCAAGACTGACTTTTTCACAGTGACATTGAGCTATCAGGTTGATTCTGTACATACGACTGAAATACAGATCTACTCTCAGCCCCAGGAAAGGAAAAAGCAAGGAGATTAGCTCCCTGCCACCAAAAAAAGTGAGGAAGGGAAGGTGATGATTTATTCCTCCTTCTGCTGTGCATATTCTTCTGCTGTTGTTTATTCCGTGCCCTGTCTTGCATTGGCTGTATAACTTGTGTCTCTTCTGTGCACTACTTGTGAGACAGAAACGTTAACCAGTTGATCTGCTTTGGGGATTTTTTCCCAGATTTAGCAGGAGAGCAGTGTGCAGCTGGAGGCAGGTGAAAAAAATAAAGTGGAGTAGGGAGCGTGACTTCCTGCTGTTGTAACGTTAATACTGATGGTGCTGATTTGTTCTGGATAGTAAAATGGAGGGATTGCTGAAAAATTTCAGAAGAAACTCTACAAGAGGGTGATAATTACATAAAAGTGTAATAAGTATAAAATGAAGCTCGTGGGGGAAAAAATCTTTACATCTAGTGATGGGATGTAGTGCACTTATCTGTATTGGAGGAATATTTTATTGAGGGAATTCACAGCTTGGTACTGTAATAGGACTGTAAGTAGGATGTTAGAGACTATCAGAAAAGGAATTGTGATCAGTGGATAAATAAGCAGGATCTTGTGCCTTAAATATGGCACTTGGTGCCTGCTCACCATCTCAGAAAAAATATAATAAATGATCGAGAGAAGTGACATGGAATTTATAAAATTGTGAGTGACATGAAAAGAGTAAATATTTTTTCACCATTTCTTCCAATACAGGAATCTTGCAGGTGGTTCCTGAACAAACAAAAGGAAATTATTCCTCAAATGTGGGCAGTTAAGTGTGTGGAAGTCCGTGCCACGGGATGTTAATGTTAAATTTTCATCAGTTCAGGAGATGACTGAACAAGTTCATGGAAAAATACTTCACTGAAGACTGGTAAATACGAAGATCACATTTGTGGCCCAAGGAGTCCCTATGGCAAATTGTTGCAGACTGGGCCAGTGTTCGGCTGTTGTCAGGTGTTTGATCATTCCTGTACCCTTCCCAAGATGTCTACTGTCAGGAATAGGGTAACAGACTAGGTACAACTTTGACCTAACTCAGTGTGGCCATTCTTCTGCTCGCAGAACTCAAAGTAGCGATATGTATTGTCAAGATAAGTTTTACTTTTGGGAAGATTGAGTTGCAGTGTGAAAATGCCACAAGTAAATCCGGACTTTTTCATACTGATTGCTAATGGACCATAGTTGGCACAGATAATTTTTGAACTCTTTAGCTAAGAAAAATTTTTTTTTGAAGATAAAAATATGCCATTGTTGATTACTGTTTCTCTACAGGTAGAATAACGGTTGTGCTGTTTTATACTAAAATTGCAGAACTTTGCTTAAATCACATATAAAAGTATTGAGTGTTGCAATTTCATGGGCAGGTTTTGAAGAACTTGGTCAATGTAGATCACTGAATAAAGTCTCAGGTCTGTAGATAAGAAAAAATGAATGTGTGGGGGTTTGGAAGTGATCAGTAGTATGTAGTAAAAATCACAAACTCAGTGTTCTTTCTCTAGAAAATAATTCTGTAGTAGTCCTTTATTGTGAAGGCCATTTTGAAATGCTGAATAGTAAGTTGTTGAAGCCATTTCGGGTGCTAAGCAAAAAGTCATAACTGTTTCTCCCTAATTATTATTTTGAACATGCCATGTACAGAATAAAGAAGAAATAAACTTGTACCTTATTTTTGAAATGTGTACAGAAGTTATGAAGGTGTTCTGGACTGTTCCCCTCCTACTCTCCAAAATGTTTTTGATACTCTCATCCAACTTTTTACATCTTTTAAATAGAATTTTTAGTCTGGTATCTTCTCTGTTTGGCTGGAGGTTTTTTTGCATGAGTCAGATGTGCATTAGTAGTTCTCACTGTTTTAATTAAAGTGGCAGAGTTGTTGAATCCTTATCAAGGCAGACTGGGGTGGAGGGGACAAAACAGAATAAAACCTTACATCTCATCTTGATTCTTAGGTTAATCATCCAGAGTGTCTCTAAAGTGATAATTACATAATTCTTTTAACACCTACAGAATCTTCTAACATAGATGGTAGTTTAATGTCTAAAGTAAGAACAAGGAAGAAAAATATTTAAATTTCAAAATGAAAATGTACAGGTTTTCAAACTTCTTAAAGACCTTGTAAAAGGGGCGTATATAATCCTATACCTTCGTGTTTTAAAAGGTTTTGGGGGGTTTTTTGTTTGGTTTTTTTTTAGGCAATAGACTGGTAAGCAGGTGCAAGACAATTTCTGGTAACAGTAGCAAGGTAATTATACATGAGATAGATGCAAGGTCATGGGGTTCATGCAAAACTGGACAAACCTTTTCAGTACTTAAGTGTTTTTGTGTTTGCTTTATGTACGCATAGTATACTTTTTATATGTATTCTTATGGAAATAGAAGGACTGTGGAAGTACATACAGAATCAGTGAAGTCAAGGCAGTGTTTTGGAGTCCTCCCTTAATGTGTAGAGAACCAAAGCCAGAACTTTTTGTTGTGAGAAAAGTATTTGTTCTTGGAAAATTTCAGTTCAGTTGTCTTCCTAATTTGAACAATTACCGAATTAACCTCTGGGCTTAATATTGATGGCTTTAGGTTGCAATCCTGATTTTGAATTGTTTTAAAAATGAAAAGCTTTAAAAATGTAGCAGTTCTCTTCTACTCTTTATTCAGTCTTTTGCTTCCATTACAGTTGAAAAGTTTCAAACTACCATATAGCCTGTTCCTACAGATAAATGGAGACCATTTTAAATTTACATAGATTCAACTGCTGCTTTCCTGTTTTCGTAACTGATCTCTGGTGCTTACATGTGGCAGCTGGCATCACAGCCACCTTGTCACTTGCGTGTGCTTCATATCTCCATGATGATTTCCCAGCTTGGTTTCCATCTCTCCCACAACAATTTGAATAGAGTCTTGCAAGTTAACTTCAGCCCTCATTTGCCGTAGTACTGCCATAAAATTTTTGGTTGCACCCACACACTAATTTATTTACTGAAAGCTACGAGCCATGTTCAGTAATACTGTGTTTATACAGAGCTTTAGCAATGTTCTAAAATGCTGAAAATCACCCTGTATAAAAATAAATTACACTTCTCCCTTTTTAAAGTAAAATGAGAAGGCACTTTTATAAGGTTAGTAATGAAATTTTGACACCGTTCAGATTAGTGATGATCTAATTATATTTTCCATGGAGAATGCTGGTTTATTCTACTCTCTGATCTTTTTTGGAAGCCCTCAAGAAGCTGCTGCTTCTTCTTCAAAAAAGATGTGATTGCTGCTGTGAACTTAAGGAAATAAAAGATTCCTTAAAGTCTTCTTCACAAGTTTTTAATGCTCTTGATACTTCCTTTCTTAAGAAAATATAGTATTAATGCAACCCATTTTAGGGTCTGTAAAGGCAAAACCAGTATCTCAAAAAATTATGAAGTTGTAACTTTATTAATGCTTTCTTGAACCCAGGTTTTTTTCGGAACCTGGGTTTAAAAGATGTATAAGTGAGATGTAGCATAGCTAACTAAAAGAAGGCCTCTGTGAGGTTGTGTAGAAACCACCATGCAAAGCTTTGCTATTTGGCTTGTCCCTGACTTTGGGAATTGTGCGAATGACAGCTGTGCCTCTTGCACTCTTTCTCCACGCTTAATAGATATGTAGATTATGTGCTTCCTTTTTTTCCTTCTCTCTTGGAAGGGGAAATCAAAGTACAGTAAAAGTGCAAAAATCAGTTGTAATTAGAAACTAGAAATAAATACTAAGTAAATTTTTGCCTTGTATGTCACTTCCATTTTTCACAAGTCTGGATTTTTAATAGATGTTAATAGTTCCTTATAGTCTGCTAAGAATTAGAGTCCCCTTTCACCACTGTGTACGTGCACCACATGCTGCTTGAATATTACACCCACTTGTCAGTCTGTTTTTTTTTAAATCTGAATGACAGTTCATGAGCAGTGCTCAAGAGTGAGGTTGTACTCAGCCAGACCAGTTTGCAATTTTGAAGGCAGGTGGCGTAACTTTGGATTTAAGGTACTGTGTAAGTTGTGTAACTCTGGAATGCAGTTTCTTCCTTCTGCCAGAAGGGAGAAAAAAAATCCTCATAAAAATGTGGTTTAATTCATTGTGTTTCATTAGACTCTTTTTTTCTCACAAAAATCAAGGTTATTTTTAGCTTGGTTTTTACACAGACTGTTCTACAGTGTTGTTATAAAGAGCCTCCTCTCTAAATCAGACTGTTGACTGTCAGGCCCTGCAAGTGATGGTCTATTTTAACAAGAACTCTCTTGATTTTGGAGAGACCACAGAAGTGACTTAAGCTCTAGACTTTGTTGAATATTAGTGTACGACATTCAGTGACTCTATCCATGTCCAGAAAATGCAATGATCCTGTTTTGTATGAGAACATTTTTTTCTTAATCCAAAGTACAAACTGAGAGTCTAAATTGGATGCCTTCACGTTACATTTGAGTCATTTTCTTTGCTACAGTAGTTGCTCTCCCTTCATTGCTTAATTTAAGAAGGGAAAGAATCCATTAATACAAGCAGTAGTTCCGTCAAAAGCTTCAGCTTTTTATGTTCAAAGCTGGAATCTCCATTTTTCTGCTAAAGGCCCTTGGTTGTGCTGACAAGGCTGCCAGTATCTCTAGTGGTTTGACCTTGCTGCGTGGGTAGAGGTATAATGACACGACGACTTTAGGGAGACTTGAGAGTGCAGTGAGGTGAGCACCCCTTACTGTGCTTTCGGTGTGCAGCCCAGGCAGGCTGTGCCATCGTACCCGGGGATAGCTGTGACTAGAGCTGGCTGTACTCATCAGTATGTACCTGCTCAGGCATTTTCACACATACCATACTCTTCCAAAATTTCTAGCACCCAGTGCCGAAGAGGAGCATGGAGCTGTCACCCTGCGGAAAGCCGGTGGACATGCTGGGTGAGCAGGGAATGGAGCTGAGCCTGAGGGCAGCGACAGAAGCACGGCAGCCAGCCTGCTGGAGTGGTCTTCAGGTAGTGAACATGGTGGTATCGTTCTGGGGCGGTTGTCACCGAGGAAGTGCTGAAAGGGCACCTGATGGAGAAATGTGGATGAAGTCAAATTTGTGAGCCTTTATCTGAAGTTTTCTGTGTTGTGTGTGTGCAGAAGGATCATAGTTTAGAACTAGACCTAACTGCTCAGTCCATCATCTGGGTGGATACTGGCTTATCGAGAGGGTGGTTTTCCAAAATAACTTTGCTATGCAAACTGTTCACATTACTGAATACCTTATGCTTTTATTAGACCAAATTAGTCAGAAAAAGTAAGCATGTCTTTGGGCTCAGAGCTTGTTCCTCAACTCTAGCAAGAACCAACTTATTGTCATTCTTGATGAAAAACTCTGAGCCTGAATGCTAGTCTGCTTTCCATTGCCAGTATCAAGAACTGTCCATTAAAAGGTTGTTGCTGTTCTTGGTAAGCCTTATTTCCTTCTATCTTTAGGTCTTTACAGCTTTAACACCACCATGGTGCATTTGCCAGGGAAGGCTAAGCCCTATAACAAATGCCGGGTGACTTTTTTTTTACATTTTGAGGTTTTGACTATCCGTTTAAAGTTTTCATAAAATGGTTCTTCATCCTACCATTCAGGATAACTTGTCCTCTTTTAACTGTCTAATTATTTGCAATGTTTCCAAAGTATTGTAGATTATGTGGAAAAATTAAAGGAAGTAAAAGGTTAAGAGGTGTTTGTATTATAATTTAAATTTAAGTCTTTTTGAAGCATGGCCTACCATGGCCTTTGAAGTTAAGTTGGCAGAAAAGTGTGCCCACATCTATAAGTTTTCGGTGTGGATTAGACCCTGTATTCAGACATGTTTTGATTTAACTACAGTCCCTTTCCTGGAAGGATTGAGGGCACATTCTTCTGGTTTGAAAGCAGACTTGCAAAACTGTCACTTGCTGTTCTATTCATATGCTCTTGCAGCAGTAGTTTTTAAAATTTACTGTCTTTTTTGCATGCTTATTTTAGGAGACTAGTTCTGCAAAACATGGCCTCCTTTGGTTTGGACTGGTTGTTAAGCTGTAAAAATGGGATCTGCAGTGTGTATTTTTAAGCAGTTTTTTTTTTTAAGTTAGTTGCTATTTTCAGTTTTATTTTTTTTTTTTTATATTCCTCCAAAGACCTATATGCCAGATCTATTTTCAGTATTTTGATTTAGAGGGAAAATATGGAACTATACTTTGTTCGTAGCCACATTTTCTTTTTGACCTTGAGCATTTAGCTTCTTGCAGAGGAGTTTGTCCAGTGTTTATAGTCACTTATGCAGCAATGTACTTAATGGCACAATTACTAAGTGTCCTTCTAATTTCCATTATGGTGATTATTAGCTTGTAAAAGATGAAATTATTAGCTTTACTTAAGCTCATGCAGGTGTATGGTAAAGAAAAAAAATGTCGTAAAAATTCTGTGAAGTTTTAAATTTAACAAATTTATGTGGGTCGTTCAGGCATAGTTCCTAATCATTATTTGATCCTAGGTAGAAGAAGGAAGCAGAGAGAAGAACTGTTACTTTATTTTCAGCCATAGGCTAAATAAAACTACCATGTTCCTAGTACCTGCACTTTTTAGGTAGATTGCTTGGTAAATCTTGGGGTTTTATCAAGGGTTTTAACAGTTTAGGCAGTCTGTTCGTTTTTAGAATTGATCCTTCCCATAAGTGAATTTCTTCCAGTCTTTTTCAAAGAGCAGATTTAAGATTAAAAAAACCCAAAACCAAACAAAAAACCCCTCAAAACCAAAGTGCTAGAACATTGCAGGCATTGTAGGGATTTCTCTAAGTCTATATCCGTAAACCTTTTTTAGGCATGGAATCATATGCTCAGTTATTTAACCTTGCAGAACTGTCACAAGCTGAGAAAAAAAAAAAAAATCTAGAAGCTCATTTCACGTATGTTGCTACGGCAGTGTTCTCTTCTGTACTGAAAAAAAATATGGCTTTGCAGGCCCAACCGCTTCCCTTGTTTCTGTCCTGGCTCCTCCATCGTTGGGAATGGAGACAGGGCAGTCTGCACCTGCCTTTCAGGTGGTAACTCAGTTTAAAATGCATATATGAGTAGGAGAATGCTGTAGTTTGAGCTCGCTCTGGGGTGTAGTCAAATTTAGCACTAAGAGTATATGCATCCAAGTTCTGATTTTCTCTAAAAAATGAATTAAAAAAAAAAACCTCTAAAAGATTTTAATTAATAAAACTACAGTAAGCAGGGCATGGGAGGTAACAGTGCAACAAGCAAGTTATGTTTTTCAATATTTCCAGTTTTTCCAAAAGAACCGTTCCTGTACAAATACGCAGCCTGACTGCTGCATTTGAGTTTTAAATTTAAAAGAAAATCCTTCCTAAGCCAGATATGTATATACAAATAACAAGTAAGCTGAAGAAAATGGAAAGTTTTGTATTTCCTTCAGACCTGTTTTCAGCTGTTTTTCTCTGTCTCTTAGAAGACATCTGCAACAATGTCTCACACTGCAATTCTTAAAGCCCTTTTCCCCAGTATTCATGTGACCCTAAAATCCTAGATCTGTTTTGTAAGGAGCAAATAATACTTTTTTTTATTTCAGTGTGGAGTCTGTCCATGTATGTTTTACATTGCACACTAATTGCAATGCAAATCACTGCTATATTTCTATAAAATTGTAGCAGCAGTCTTGCTCACGTGGTTTCTGGTTCCTGAGAATTCCCTCAACCTGAATAAAATTCTGTTGCAAAATTTAAGGATGCTCATGTCATCTACAAAATGAGTATGATTATCTTTTGATTTCATTATATCTGACAGAACTGTGCTAAAACTCTTCTTGAGCCTAGAAATTGTGTGGTGGCTGTGTATCAAATCCTTCTTGAAAAGGAAAAAACTCCTCAAAATTATGTATCTTCTGAAGCATCTGTGTTGGTGTCGTGTGTGCATGCTCCATTGCTTGCATATGTGTGTATTCTGGCATTCTGTTTCATTACAGTACCCAGAGTGATACCATATTCTGATCCTTCTTTTACACATTGTTGATGAAGCTTTTAAGAACCGTGTTTTGCAAATTACTTTTCCGTAGGCCATTGCTGAGAAATAATAAATAAAATTATAAAGACCAGGTCTCCTATGCAGTCCTTGTTGTTTTCAATGCAATGGATATTGCAAAAGTTCAGGAAACGTTTCCTGAAACATTTTATCCCTTTTTAGAGTTTACTAACTTTTCATTTTTTAAGAACTTTGAACCTAATATGTGCCACTTACTATTTTGATTCCTTTTTGATCGCATGCTCTAATGCAAATGCAAAGAGTGTCTCTGGTAGGGTGACATAGATACAAGCATTAACCTGAGCAAAAGAAAAGTAGGAGACAGAAAGCTGCAAGGGAAAGATGCCTTGGCTATCTTAGGAACCAGTAAGTCTGTTCTCTAGCTATTAAATAGCAGCATCACGGTAAAGGTACTTGGATAATCCATAGTGCTGCAGAGGATGCCAAAGGAGAACCTCTGTCTCTGGTGACAGTGGCATTGGCTGCTCTCATGTTGTCCTGGTCACAGCCCACCCGTTGCACTCTCGCTTCTATCATTTCACTGTCTGAACTTGGAGTAACTGCAATGTGGATGAATTAATCATAGAATCATAGAATGTTTTGGTTTGGAAGGGACCCCTAGAGGTCATCTAGTCCAACCCCGCTGCAGTGAGCAGGGACACTGCTAACTAGATCAGGTTGTTCAGAGCCCCGTCCAACCTGGCCTTCGATGTTTCCAGGGATGGGGCCTCTACTACCTGTCTGTATCACTGATGAATATATTAAACAGTATGGACCCCTGAGGGACACCACTTGCCACCGGTCTCTATCTGGACATTGAGCCGTTGACCACTACCCTCTGGATGCGACCATCCAACCAATTCCTTATCCACCGAACAGTCCACCCATCAAATCCATAGCTCCCCAATTTAGAGAGAAGGGTGTTGTGGGGGACCATGTCAAAGGCTTTGCAGAAGTCCAGCTAGATGATGTCTGTTGTTTTTTCCTTGTCCACTGTTGTTGTCACTTCATCATAGAAAGCCACTGGGTTCTTCAGGTGGGACTTGCCCTTGGTGAAGCCATG
>BOSO01001135.1:44484-76450 GCA_018403395.1 Gorsachius goisagi
AAGAATAATTTTGTATGTAACATAATACCATTCAGCAAACCAAATATTTATGTAACTTAACCAGCCTATACCTTGCAAAAGGGGAGGGAGTGCTTAATTTTTGTTTGCTCCTGACACTTCCTTTCTTAGGAAGATTGTGGTTTACTTTCACAGGGCTAATGTGTCGCATAACTAAGCATTAAAAACTTGCCATAGATAAATGCCTGAAATAAATGGCAAAAAAGGAGGGGCAGAGGCTGAAGGGGCAAAACAGTGTAGGTTTTTTTGCCTCTCAACTGAGTGGACTTACTATTCAGTCCTTTTGCTGTGATCTCTGTTCTTGAACCAAAAGCTTTTCTTTGGGCAGAGGCTGTGGTAGCTGTGGTTCTTAGTCACAATTCAAAACCTGGTAAGAAGACATGAGCTAAGTCACAGTTCTGACATCTGTTTCCCTTTAATTGATCTCAACACTTCTCTTAGCAGAGTCAGAAAATATACAGGAAATGAATGAATGTATCTTCCTGTTCATATCTCATGACTGTTTTCTGCTCTTGCTGGGATAGGTCAACTGAAGGCTGTGTGCGGAGAGGCTGGAGTTGTCAGTGAGCAAAGCCTTGAAGATGAACAGGAAAGTTTTCACCTCAGCTATCTTTTTCCTAGCTTAGATTTGTATTTTACTCTGCAGATTGAAAAAATGAAACAACAACCCAGAGAGCTCAAAACCCACTTTATAATGATAACTTTGCTTCTGGTCATTGAAAATCTTACTATTAGTATCTTTGGAAACCATTTCAACTACATGTAGTTGAGCATATGTTAGCGTATAAGGTAGTGCAGCACTATTTCCAGTGGGACCTGGCAGTAAGAAAAATAACTAAAGCAGAGTCAGAGCAAACTGCCTGAGGTTTACCCTGAAATTTAAGTGCAGACTAATATTTTATATTTAAAATGCAGTTTTCACTTAAGGATTCGCTCCTGTTCATTTTGTCGTATTTATGTATTTATTACAGTGAGCTTAGTCTTTTGCCCAGTTGACCTTAAAATTCCTAATACTTTTGACAAATGCATGCGTTGTCCATGTACAGTGGAACATGCACCGTTTTTGGAAGATACAGTTGAGACTCTGGCTGAAGGTCAGACTATCTGAATGAAGATCACTCTAGTACTAGAGTTCTCATTTGCTCAAATGAGCAGTTGCTTTCAATCTAGAATTGTTTCATTATTCATTTTTATAGATCTTTATGATTCATGAAGATATTTTACTTACCTTTTTATTTAATGATAGACATAGGTAAATAACAAGCATCTGTGAGAACAGCAGTTTGTCTGTACAGAAATAGCTGAAGGGAAAATGACTGTTACTGGATTAAGTTGCAGCCTGATAATATTTTGTAGGGTCTTTATTTGAATATAATCGTATCTGTTGAAAAATAATAAGTAACATTATAAAGTCCAGGTCTCCTATGCAATCATAATAATGAAATGAAAATGAAACATACTATGCTATAAAATTTACTAAGCATTTCAATATATTGTCCTGCTACAAACATATGGAAGATTTCCACCAATTTATAAATTGCCTGAAGCAACTACTATCTTCTCTAGACTGCTTAGCCAAAATCTGCTTTAAGCTCGGAGCTGTCTGGCCTGCACTGCCTGAGATGATTCTGGGCTTTTTCAAATAGATAATAATGAAGCCTATGTGATTGATTTTAAAATTATTCTCATTTATCTTTCCCTATTGTCACTACGATATTTTTAGTGCAGCTGTTTCCAGAGAAGCATTGTTTTTCTGATCAAAATTTAATTTTGTGACACGTTCAGTTCATTTTATCCACGTTCTGGGAGTGTAAACATTTAGTTATCACTGAAATTTAAATAGCCCCATCTCTAAGTGGTAATCTTCTCCCCTACCAATAAAAAGCAAAATTATTTTCATAAAGTTTGTTCTTTTCCTTAATATAGTACTCATCATTCATTTGAAATTAAATACCTGTGTTTACTACTTACCTAATGTGTCAGTTGCCCTTTTTTTTTCTGCTGTTGTTGTGGAGGGAGTTGAAGTCAACTAGGTTTCTAATAGTCTCCTCACCTTTCTAAATTAGGTAGGTACATTTTTATCTTCCTGGCATACGGCTTCAGAATTGTCATGGTGAACACTATTGTCCTCTTTTAGTTTAGTCTGCAGTATCCAGTGTTTTCATGTTGATATGTTCTTCCTGTCAATGACAAATATTTCTTCTTGAAACTTGAATTTCTATGGATGTGATGACTAGTTTGAAGTCACAGGTTGTATTGATAAATTGCATAAATTCTCTTCAAGAGAGATGATACCTGGGTAGTATCCTGAGCAAAAGATAAAACTATCTTAAAGAACAAGTCTTCTCTGCATTATTTTGCAAAGTATATGTTTTATGGGGCTGTCTGATGTTAACTAAAGCAGAGCAAGAGTCTTTGTGTATGACTTTGGTAAATATTTTTAATTTCAGGTCTCTTTACAATTCTAAAATCTCATTCAGTTAAATTTCATGAGATACATAATTATTTTTATGTAAAATTATATTTTAAAGGGAAATGTCATTTCCTTTTAGTGCTACTGATTAATCTACTTCTATTCAAAGATGTAATAACTCATACCATAATCACACTTTCATTAGAAAATAATTAGGCATTTCTGGGGAGTCACAGTTATATGAGGTAGTCATAGACCTAGGATGTTAAAACCAAGAAAAAACATGTAATCAAAACTAGTTCTTTGTTTTCCAGAAGATAAAAAGAAGCTTATTTTGGTTATATTATCTGGTGAAAGTGTATGCTGTTCTTTTCCTTTTTATCTTGGTGTTTCTTGGTCAAAGAACTGCATCAAGCCTAGTTCACTATATTCATACCAGCATTTTGGATGTCAAAACGGCAAATGAGATTCAGCCTAGATAAATGTTAAAAAGTGATACACATTGAAAAATAATAATAACTTTTCATATAAAATAGTGGATTCTGAGGTGATAATCATTATTTAAGGAACTGCCATTGAAACAGGTGTTTCATAAAAGTGTTAGCTTTGTGTTCAATAGTGATTAAAAAAGGCAAGTACATGATTAGGAACAAAGGTGGAGACAACACAGTAGAAAATATCATTATGCCAAAATATAAGCCCATCATGTATCACCTGTGGAATATTGCATGCAAAGGGTACAGCGTGACAGGGTTCAGGTGAGAGTGGAGGGGAGGATCTTGAATTATGGAGCAGCTTTCCTGTGAGGAAAGACAAAATTGAGTGGGACTCTTCAAGGCTGAAAAACAGATGGTAAGGGGGATACAGTAGATGTCTATTAAATTGTGTGCCAGGGAGAGGGTGACGGCAGAATGACTGTTCACAGGCACTTCCAGTAGAAGAACTAAAGAATGTCAGTTGAAGCTATGAGATGGCAGATGCAGAACAAACACAAGATGATGATCCTTTGGGAAAGATGTCAGTATGCTCTGGAATTTCATGCCATAGTATGCTGATGTTAAAAGTTTCCATATGCTCAAGGTAGGGGAAGTGGGTAGATTTGTGAAATAAGTATCAGGTGGGAGTTACTAAAAACACAGGAATCCCATCTGGTGGCCTCTGAGCTGCCAGTTGTTGGAGACCAGGGGACTGCTTGGGAGAGGAAGGATCCCTGTGTGCTTAGCTTCCTCTTATGCTTTTCCTTGGACATTTGCACATGGGTGTTTTTCTAAACCTAGTGACCTACGTGGATCTTTGATATGTCCTCGGAGAGCCCTATCTAATATCATTGCACTCAGGTTCTTGGGTCTGCTCTTTTTCCATGGGATTTCTGTTTCAAGAAAAATAATTTTTTCTAGTTAATGTTTGTAACTTGAAACATTTTACTTAGAAGAGGGGCTATATAAGTAAGGAAAAGAGACTTGACTCTAGTAATAGACTGTGGGTATTGGCTTGAAATAAAAGTTATGTCTCAGATCATGCAGATTGGGGATTTGAACCTGGCTTTGGGAGTCTTTCCCAGGCTGTCTACATGTAGAGAGTGTATGTGTGTCTGTGCCTCCCACCCTCATACCTCTAGTCAGAAATTCTTCCAAACAAAAAACAATACTTAAGACCAGTAGTTCTTTTCAAAACATGTTACCTTTGAAAAAGTGTTCTGAGAAAGTCTAACAAGGGTGAGGTAAATTAGACTTCATTGTTTTCTTCTATGTGTACAGTCTCTGCAGTGTTTACCACCCCTTTAAATAGACTTGAAAGGTATTTTCTATTCTGTCATTTTACAGTAAGCTGTCCAATAAAGTTGTTTTGGTATTGAAAACATTTTTTGGGCATTAACCAGTGGGTTTTTTGCCCTTTAGAAGTTTGTGTCTCCTGATCTCCTGCCTGGTGTTGAAAGCTGAGAACTGGCATGGGTCGGTTGCCCAGAGAGGTGGTGGAGTCCCCATCCTTGGAGATATTCAAAATAAGCCATGTGGACACAGTCCTGGGTCCCTTTCAACCTCAACCCTTCTGTGACTCAGTGAAGGCCAACTGTGTGGGCATACGCAGCTTGTATTTAGAAAAAAAATGCCAAACGCAACCCAAAAAGCCACCAGAATTGCAGGGCACTATTTTTACCGCAATATTTTTTGCAGGAAATTTGTTTGAAGGGGACGGGGGGAAGAGACATGCCATCCTATTAAAAGAAGGGGAATACTGAAGGTCAGGTTGGCTTTCCTTTTTTTCAAAATCTGTAACAAAAACCCTTTTATAGTCTTCTATCATGGCTTTTTGAGAATAAGGTGAAGGGCTTGTCTCACTCTTAAAGTAATAAATTAAATTCTATTTTTTTCACAGTACAGTTCAAGAACACGTGATTTTATTTACTTAGGAAGTACAGAACTTGTCCTTCTTTTTGGTTGGAAACAAGAGGGAAAAAAGAATATACTGAATTCCAGATATGTATGTATTTCCTATGCTATGATTTTGAGGCTAGTAATAGCAATATACTTTGAATGTCTGATAGAAACAGTCTGAGAATTCCTTAAGCCACTTCAGCCAGTCTGCAGGCCTCCAATAAAATCATAAACGTTGTATATATGTCCTCTGTTGCATATTATATAAATATTACTTAAGCTCTTTTCCTGCTTATATGGAACCTATATTGGCAGTAGAAATCGGGTCCCGTTTCCATGGCAACGCAGTGGCACTGGGAGAAAGGCTGATGCTGTGCTGTGGTTGGTATTTTTATGCAAGGGGAGAGATGCAGACCTACATTTTTAGTTAGGAAATTTATTTCAAGGCACAAAAGCATTTTAACATTTTTCATAAATCTGTTGAAAACTTAGATCTGTATAACAGTGGAAATTGAAACCTATTGTTTGCTGTTTGCAGTAGAAAATTAATTTCTATTTTTATCTAACATTACAGAACAGCTCTGTTAAATATATACACAATTATTACTGCTGTATTTGCGTGGAAATAGCAAGGAGTCTTCTGTACTGAGGACAAAGGAAGTTTTATACTGAGGAAAAACGGGGACAAAATAGACTGAGTTTTGGCTTAGTCTCCTAGCCTTTTCAGTCTACTTTTCACCTTCTGAACTCTTTTAAAATCATTTTCACAAAGGTCTTTGAGGACTTCCAGAAAAATCTTGGGTTTTTTTTTATGCAGTCCTATCCCTCTGGTATTCTTTATTTACTCTGGGTTTTCAAAAGATAATCCTTGCTTGTTTGTTGTTTCAACCCTCTGTTATCTTTCAGTGATACTTGGTATACCGTTTTCTACATTTTTGCATGGTCGTAGGGATGGGGAGGGCTCTGACACAGACTCCTGTATTTTTATTTTCTGTTACTGAGAATGGTGAAGAAGCCAGGCCCCTCACGACCCTTATTTGCTGAAGACTGTCCAGCAGGTCTGCACAATTGCTTCTCCCTGTATATTTTTGTTTGCCATTTGTGTATTAGATCTCATAATTATTTGTTCAAGAAATGGTTTAGCTCATACACAGATACCTAAGGGGAATTCAGGTGAAATTGGAGGAATTGCAAACATTATTTTGCAAACTGTCTTCCATGTACTTGTGAAGATTGCTGTTAGGGATAGACTGGGACATCAGGTGATGTGTGGTGAGGTGAAGAAGAGAAGGTTGTGTTTAAGATAAACAAAAAAAGGCCACTTACACTTCCTTAGAAGTTATATTTCTGGAGAATTAAAACTACGTTGGGATCTTCAGGTAGTTATCTTCCTTTGTTATTAATGAAAAAGTTACAAGTGAAGAAGGCATGATCTAAAGGTATTGAGGAGCTTTCTCAAAATGCTGCATTTTCTTTTGTGTACCAGGAGTCATTAAGGGAAGGGATTTCTAAAGTCTGCAGTCTCTCTTTTATCTTTGATGGGACTAGGGTGAAGCTTTGCTCAGCTCTTTGCATTTCTCTGTGCCTCCTACACTGCAAAGTACTTGCTCCACCTCAGTGAAGTGGGATGTTCTGAGAAGTCAGAACCTTCTGAGATGTTGAACCTAGCTGGAAGCAGTATTCTTCAGAAGTGTGAAGGGCTCCGTTCATCTCAATGAATCATCGTCTTTCTTTCCCAACCCTAGCACTAAACAGTTAGCCTGTATCTGGTGTTGCCTAGCAGGAATTCATCAAATGTCTAAAGAGAACTGATCTATCATAACTGTGACTCTTGTAGAAAACCAAGTAGATAAAATGTTCACAGAGGAATATTAGCCTCTTCCCTATGTCTGGCACCTGTACTATCAATCAGGATTAAGCTCAAAGGCATTTTACAGCTGTCCAAGCCTTGGCTGCCTTGTCATGCTGATGATTTAAAGATGTCTCACTTCATAGTGGTATATCTCCATCCCATCCTGCAATCAGCGTGTGTTTCAGCTATGATCTTTTCAGAGGTTTAGTAAATCAAAGCTGTAAGTGATAGCCTGTGTGCAGTGGCACTGACTGCATGTACACATCTTTATTCAGGAGTAGGAAAACAACTTTGCCTCTGCAGTAACTGCAGGTACATAAGGTGAGATGAGCCTGGTACGCTGTCAGTTCCTCGCAGCTTCGTCTCTTGAAACACAGTGGTTCAGCTTGAGTTTCCTTCAGCTCTTTTCCATCCATTATTGTTGATAGTCTACATAGCTTCTTGAAGACTTCTCTGAGGCTTGTCAGATAACTGAGCCAATGCGAGAGTAGACTTTAGCTGGCTTTGGCATTGACTCAGCGAAAGTCAAAGCAATATATTGCAAACATATGTAGCGCGTCTTAGTTTTAGCACCAGTCAGATCAGAAGCTTTGCCACTGCCATTACACCTTAATGTTTCCTTTTTCAACAGCAGTAAACTTATAATGTTCCTTGGACCTCAGTTTCTGCTTGTAGTATGTCATGGGTTTGAAGTCATGATGTCACTGTCCTTTACTGTCATTAGGACTCAGCAACAGCGTGTTTCTGACCTTTACTGTGCCATGCCAATTATCCTGGACATTTGACTTTTGAAATCTGGAATCAGAAAGTTATTCAGTTTTGCAAACAGCTCCATGTGGTGGTCATGTGCAGACACTATTGGCCTTCCCTGAGAAAACCCTAAGATGGGGTTACTTATGGAAAAGAGGTGAACTGTAGGCAATAGCTTCATGGTAGTAACAGTTGCTGTCTACTTCCTGTTGTAAACTGGGTTCAGAATTTACCTTTACAAGATGAGCATAGGATGTAGAAAGATCACACTCTAGGAGGCAGGTGCATCTTTATAGTTACATCTTCTCTACAAGGGATAATGATAACGTTCATCTGGGGTACCTCGACAGCTGGGATTCCTTGAATGCTTTTCTATCATGGATGAGACTCTCTCTTGCTGTTAGAAATAGGAATATTCCAATAAGTGAGTCATCCAGTATCCATGCTGTGAGGTAAAACATGCCAAGGCTGGGATGAGTAAGATGATCTGATAACCCTTATTCTCAGACTTGCTGACACAAAAGAGATTCTGAAAACGTCATCAGGAATTTTCACAGTATTTGGTATCCAAAACTACATCATACAAGCCAGCTGAACCAGCTGGGCAGGGCTCTAAAATACTGAAGTGACTTCCCTAACTCTCCTGAAATAGCTGCTGCTTGTTGAAGATCCAGTCAAATGAAAGGACCTGCACTTGCAAGCTTCAAAAAAAATGGAGAGCAATAGATCACCTCAAAATTTTGCATTTAAAAATATGGAAAGTAAAGTGAAAAAATATTGGGAGATCTAGGCACTTTAAAAAAATACACTTTTTTTCTTCAGGAACTTAAGTTACTCTTTTCTTCTAATCAATTTATCAAACAATTACCCAAATAAAAAGTGTTTCCATGTACCTGAACAGTAATAATTGCTACCACCTCTGTGAAGACAAGAAGACAAAAAGATCAAGTAAAGGGTCATGAATTGCATGGTGTATGACCTGAGAAGCTGAAGAAGGCCTTGTTGAGTCACTCTTATTACAGTGTGAGATGAAAAGCCAGTCTCTTCTGGACTGTGATTCAGAGCTAAAGAGTGGCCTTGTTCTTGATTCCTTTTTTTTTTCACCTCTGTGAAACTGCTGCTCCCAGATGCAGGAAAGCTCAGCATTTGTTGATTTACTCCTGCTCATTTTGCTTAAGATTATCACAGTTTTCTTAATATGGTTTCTAACACATATAAATGGAATATACACTTCCTTGTAGTGCATGTATGTTAATATTAACTCTAAGGAAGTTGTTGGCTTGTACTGATAAACAAAGGCTAAATCCCATGTTTCATAATTTAGTTATGAATTCACGTTTGAGTCCATCTTTGACTTCAAAGGGTCATTGACTTAAGGGGTTTTGATGCCAAGTTAAGTTAGATCTACTAACTTTTCCAGGGGCAGATAGGGCTGTTGGAGAGCAGAGGGTGCTTCTTTCCTCTCCCCTTCAAAACTTGCAAATTTGTTGCTACTAGCAACTGTAAGATACTGAAGCAACAACAGTATGTTTTCTGATTGTATCATATTAATAGAAAGACTAGAAACACTATAATTTAACATGCCAAAGAGAAAGTCAGAAATTAAATACTACAACGTAACAACGGCCAAAAAGAAAGTAAACAGTTAATTTTCATTTATACACTTGTGCGTCATTCTGTTAAAAATAATCCATCACACAGCTTAACCATAGCAAGAGGGAAAGGAAGTCAAAGCAGACAGTGGCTCCTTCGTTACAGCTCGCCAGTGTTTCCTGTCGGGTCCTAATCGGTCAGAAGCGGAGGTGCATACGCTGGGAGAGGGAGGAAGGAGCCGAGCAGCGTGAGAACAGACTCTTGCTGCAGGAGGATTTGGAGAAGGTGCAGCTTCATACGTGGTCTTGTTTTTTAACTAGGTTTTTATCATTACATTGGAGTGATATTCCTTACCTGACTTACTTCAGGTGGAGGTTTCATTTTGGCATGTTAGGATGCATATATAAGAAACACTATATTCTCCATTGATCAGTACATATTTCATTGAGTTATGACAGCTGTGTTTCTCCTCTTTGGCTTGTAGGAATTTGTGCTGATTTTTTTCCTTTTTTTTTTAAGTAACTTTTTCAGCCTTTACAACACTAGGCTAGTGACTAGGTGACACATTTCTAGGTGACTAGAAATACGGGTAAAGTGGAAGCTGCTGAGTGTACATCTAGGTATTTTCTTTTTGTGTCACCAGCTGGGTCTGTTTTTTCTTTTTTAACTTGTTTTTCTTCTGCAAGTTTGTAATGGATGACAGGACTGAAAAGTAGAACTCTGAGAGAAAAACAGTATTTGAGAGGGAAAACATAATACCTTGGCAAGTTCAGTTAAGATTGAAGCTTCCTGTATAGATTTGGCTTCTGGTTTGCTGCCTTAAGAACATTTTAACAGAATTGCATGAGTTCGAGAACGACATTTCATTTGAGGCTGACTTTCAGAGCTTGAAACCAATTACTTCTGTGAACTTGGTATAACTCTGTGTCAGAGAAAGCCCAAAAGAGCTACCTCCTGTAATATCTACAAACATGGCAGGGCTTACCGCTTCACATTACATGTGATTTGGTGTAATGGTAGGCTGCTGCTGGTTCCCCTCAGCTCTGCCCGTGGCAATGTGCTGCTCGCCTTGCCTCCAATGTGGCTGCAGAGCAAGGGAGCCAAGTTCATGGATTTTATCACCTGTGGCTGGGTAATCGCTAGATCCAGCACTGAGGCAAGGGACAAACTCTATGGTGAGGAGTGGAAAACGAGGAGGATCTCTCTTTGCACCAGGACTCTGCTGCTAGGCTGAGGCGGTGGCATGGTAAGACTGCAGTACTAGCTGCTTGAAATTATATTTATTTATAGTGCCTGTTGTTTTGAACGGAAGAAGGCAGAGTTCCTTGGCATTTTACTTTGACTTTGGGTATATGTCGAAGCCTGAGGTTGTCTCCAAAAAGCTAATAAGCAAGATGGAAATGAAAAATTCATTCTCCACCTTGCTGTTCTTTTGTGGTTGCAGAAGCTACCGTGTCTCAGCCTGCTGTGTTCCAGGAGGGGTTTCCATTGGTGCTTTGATTGATGTTTGGTGGTATGATGGTATCTTCTGAAAGAACGTAACAGTTCCAGGAGGAATGATAGTTTTGTTTAATAATGACCAGATGTAGAAACTGTTTTGTGCTTGTGACATGCCAGCAGTCTCTCTTTGCATGGATTTTCTAGAATTGGAAATTGTTGTATGGTTTTGCACTAGTATAAGAACACAAATAGTGTTTTTCACATAAAGCAAAGCTGTCTCTTGAAGTTCACACTAGTTAAAAACATGTCTCCTTATGCTCTGTTTCTTTCTGGATTGATAGACTTCATTTCTAAAAACAGTAAGATGACCTCTGGCATAATTAAAAATAATTATAATATTAAATTACAAATAATTATCATAACTGCTAAATTTAAAAATTATTCAGAACTATAACCAATTTAAAATCTTATTTGAAATACGGGGTTGTTTTGATACTTCTTGTGTTTTTGTTTTGTGTTGTATGTGTGTGGATTTATTTAGAAAGCCTTTGTTTAAGGCTGCCTCTGGTTCAAAGAGCTCACTGTTAAAAGGCACCTGTCTAACTAAGCTAAATCTACATTTGGGAAAAAGAACAGGCAAGAGTTCAACTGGTAAAGCAGACACCATTTGAACAAATGAGAAAGAGATCCAAATGACTGAGCCCTTAAGCAGCTAATAACAGCTGGAAGAAACTTGTGTATAGAGATTTCAGACTTCAGGCTCTACAGCACCTGAGAGCCTTGCCCGGGAGCATGAAGGATTTTGCCTTCTGGAGCTGGAGGGAAGCATAGCTGGAGCTCCTTCCAGATGGACCCACACCCACTTGTACATTTCTTAAAGCTCACATCTCTGCACTAGGAGGTTTATAGCACATTCTTCTGACATTTACCCTCCCCCTGCCTCCTTTTCTTTCCTCTTCAATTTGAAATTTCCCCAAAGAGCCTCTGTGGACATGTCAGGAGGTTCGTAACTTTGTTAGGATACAGTTTATTCCAGATATTACTTTATTAAATATATGAAGGAGTCGTTTAACTTCCTTCTAATTGCATTTTCTGTTAGCAAAAAATTTCTCTGGATGTGTTCATCTGGAAATCTTAAGGAGAGTTTTGTTTTCCCCTCAGATTGAGGTAGTTTTTAGCTTAAGCCCACCAATTTCTGCCTCCTTCCCAATTTTTTTTTCATTTAACTCAGTCTGTTTTCCTTCTGAGACAATGCTCTCCTAAAGGTAGGACAATCAGATGCAGGTTTTAGCTACATTCAAGGTAAAGTTCGGTTTACCTAAAAGTAGTCTTTAAGTTAATAAATTCAGTAGTTCACCATGGCTATAGTACATTCTTCATAGTGTTCATGGAGGAGGACTGTTATACACCTGTTGCCCATGGAGAATAGTGTGAGGATTTCTTCAAGTAATCTTGTTGTATAGCAGTCTTGCCTGCAATGCATTATTATCCATTACTTGATAATAACAGTAAAAACATATTTTTTGTCATATTTTTGAAGATTTTGGATAAACAGGCCTGAAATCTGTTTTGGTTTTTAGTAATGGAAGTCATTCATTTGTTGAGGAAAAGGAAGGAATGTCTGAAGATAAAGTGACTGCATGAGGTCAGACCCAAGGTGCATCTACATTCCCTCTGGCCAGGAGCAGTTGCCTGGGCAAGAGCACAGTGTTGGGTCCTGATCTGCTGAATACTTTCCCAAATCCAGCAATCTCAGGCTAATGGGCTTCGTCAGTCAAAGACGGTTTTGTATTAGCTTCCAGTTGATTTTTCTTCCATGAGGTTTTTCTGAGCCCTATTTGAACTTCTCTTTTCCATGATACAGGAGGAAAAAAGGTGGCTTTAGTTTTTAACATCATGTTGCATGAGTAATTTTTTTCCTTTAGGTTTTTTTTTGTCAACTTGGCTCAATATGTGTGGGGAGAGGCAGTGAACAGTCATTTCCTATTCGCTTTCTCTGTGCCTCTCAAGATTTTATAGATCTCCGCTGTCTGTTTTTCTGGCTGAAGAGTTCTGGTATGTTCAGATGCTTCCCATATGGAAGGCATTTCATGTTTTTAATCACCCTTGCTGCTCTTGTTTTACCTTTTCCAGAACAGAAGAATAGCAAACAACCCCACAACATCAACAACAAAAAACCTGAACAGTTCTTCCTGAATTTCTCATGGTATAATTTTCCCAGCATTTTCAGGTTTTAATGTTATGGAGATTGCTTTTTCTGTTGGCTGTTCCCCAGTTGGAACATGGAGCAACATGTCCATGACAGAGAACAGTAAAATTAAGTTGTCAGTAATTTTAAATTTCTTCAAGTGGGGAATTGATTTTCTGTAAGACTCCATGCAGCGTTTTGGTGTATTTTGCTTCAAGTTCACTGTAGAGGAGAAATGCTTCAGCTTTTCTTTTGTCTTTTAGTAAGCGTTCCCTCTAAGAGCAGGTTAAAAATAGGATTTTATTGTATTTTGATTGGACTCTGCTGTAAATTTATTTTTGTCTATTTAAGAGAGTAATTAAAAGATAAAACATCCTGTCTGGTGTTTGTTAATTGTTTGTAATGCTTCTTTCAATACAATTATAAGGTTTGTCATTGTAGTCTGTGGAGGTGGTCAGTTCTCTGCATACCCAATGACAGAATACTGTGAAGCTAGAAATGGTGTGTCATCTTCTTTTATTAATTAAGTGTTTATGGTTGGATGGTGATGAATAACCTAGTAGTGGTAGACCACAGAGTACCAAGTGGTTACTTTAGAAAAAAGAAAAACAAATTTAGTATATGCCTCTGTGTGCATGTGTTACCTAGTGCATATCAATACATACAACATCTTAGGAAATAAGAGAGCGTAATAACTTGAAATAATGCAGCTCTTCAGTAACTTGTTATGTTATGATAGTTTTTGACCATTATGTTTCTGAAAAGGAAATGGAGGTTAGCGTATGCGTTTATTACTCACAGCTTTCTTAATGGCTGGATTTTTAATGCCAAAGATGTTTTAAACTCCACTTCGAAGAAAAAATAATTCAAATTTTAACAAACTCTATACTGGAAAAATGAAATCTAAGCTGAATAAAGTACATATCCATGCCATACATTGCAAAGCAAGATATTGTTGAAACATTCATCATAGCTTATCTTGCCAATTCAATGGAAGGGCTACTAAGAAATAGCAAAACTGAAGTTCTTTTATCAACTGATGTCCGACCTAACACTGTGAAATTGTGTATTGGCAAGAAGAGCAAGCATCGGTGATGCCAGGATGAATTATTCAACTTGTAGGCAGAACTTAAGCAGCCAAGTCAAGTGTTGAAAACTTCATCTTTACGTATACCTCAGAAATGTGAAAGTGAACAAAACCAAGGAACAATGCTAAGAATCCTAAAGTGAAGCAAAAAATGGCAAAATAAGCCAATAATGCAGAATTAGCAGACTGATATAACTCAGCAGCATTTCTTTCCCTCACCCTTCTTCATGTGCTAATATTTGATTGCTTCAAAAGGTCCAAGGAAAGCTAAAAGGACAAATCAAAGGTCTTCCTCAGTTTAAATCAGTGTTTTGTTATTCGCAGATAAAATCATAAATAACTCCAGCAGGAAATATAGTCCTTCCTTCCTGATGTCCACAAAGGACAATAAGAAAACACTCCTGAATACCAAATACAACTAGGATTGGAGACAGGAAAGAAATAACCCTTTTCAAAACAAAATAAAATATAGTAGCTTGAGAAAGACTCAGAAGCAACTCTATTTTCTTAATCTATTTCCCTAGGAAGAAATTCAAATACTGCCTTTTTTGAAATCTTGGGTTGTACACTTCTTCTCTCTCTCGGAGGGAGATTCTTTCTATTCCTTGGTGTTTATTTCAAAATGAGTGACAAAATGTGTGAATTCTGGAAATCTTGAATTCCAGAAATGCTTGCCAGTTATCTTTAAAGTATTATCATGTGAAGAAATAGAGCAAATGGTTATTGTCTTAAAAGACAAAATTGACACAACTTCAGTGGATTTTTATGATCCCTATACCTCATTGCCCTGAACTACCCTAGGCTTGGCTATATTTGTACCATCTTATGTGACCAAAATAATAATATGGAAACTTGTGGTCAGAATGGAGTAAAGTGATGGTACCATCCAAAATAAGGAGTCCAAGCACTGATGGATGTGCCTATGTTACCTGGCACACTGCTTTCAGATACATTGATAAACTGCAGGCTATTTTACTGTGCTTTATTTTTCTTGCTGATCATTAACATTATTAATTTTTAAGTGTTCATAGTTCTCGATCTATGTATCCAGAACGGCCTTTGCGCAGCAGATGAGGTTTCAAGGTTTGTAATGTAGATCCTTATGCTATGATTTGTTTGATTAAAGCTTTCTGCCAACATCAGTCTGGCCGTGGAGGCCGTCAGCTTGCTGTCACCATGAAACCAGACTATTGGAGAGCCATTAATCTAATGTGTGGTAAGATAAACTGGTCAGAGAATGTGCTGTACCTTCCATTTGCTGCATCAGTTTATTTTCCTCTCAATGTACAATATAGAGACATCTGTTGGCAGTAAAAGAGGAAAGATAAAGGCAAAAAAGGTATAATTCATTTAAGTAAGAGCACATGCAAATGTATTTATTGTTTGTCCTACAAATGCATCCCTTTTCTCTCTTCTATTCTGTCCTAAGCTTTATGCAGTTAAAAATTACGTAGATTTATTAATTTGGGTAGATTCACATCATAACTTAAACCATTAATAAATTAGTTCCAAATATTATTTTTAAAATCTGACCATTTACTGAACGAATAGAAGAATGTTGTTATCTGAAAGGGGTAGCGGGCAGATAAATTTGGTATGCATGCAACTTGCAGTGATGTCCTTTAAAGCAAAGGCGTAATAGCAGCTGTTGTGCAGGCGGTGCATGTTGCCAGTGGAATTTATTTCTGACCAACTGTGTACTCTTGGACTTCAAATGCTCTGTCTGTCTAGAACAATTGCAGTGTGTAGAAAGAAAAAGTGGTGGTGGGAATTATAAGGAGGAAGACTATAGGAGTGAGATAAACATAAATACAGTTTTTACTCATGATCAAGGGAGTATTTGAATCTAGATTTTAGGAGCTGAAAAATTAGCAAATTACAGATTTCTATTTTTTATTGTATGAACGACAAAATACTGTTAATATGGTGGTTTTCAGATGTCTTAGATTTGAAGTAGATACAAATGCAAACTATAGCAGCTTTTGATGGCACAAATGCATTAAGTTACTTTGCAAATGTATTTTGAAAGTGTATTGTTTGGCAAGTATGAATAAAAAAAACAAGTGTCAAGCTGTGTGGAGAAGACTTTCTTAATCATTTGACAAACAGGTGTGCTTCAACCCTGGATTTTATATGTACTGAAAATACTCAGAATTTCGAAATGTGAGTAATTTGTAGGTATTTAGAAATACCAAGTACAGCCTTTCTCAGGATAGGATATAAAACATTTTTTTTTTTCTTTTTTTTCCCCCTCAGCTGGAGATGTAAGACAGTCAGAAAAAAACTTCTTGGTTGGTGGTGTTGGGTTTTGGTGTGGTTTTATTGGGGGTTTTTTTTGGTTTTTGTGTGTTTTTTTTTTTGCCCCCCAATTAGTGCACATTAAAGCATACTGTGTGTGTTTTGGGAGTGCATCATAGGCTACCTAGGAAATCTAATTTGTCTCTCTCAGTTCCTAATAGCTGTTTTCAGTATTTTGTATACTGATACAGCTTTCCATACTTGTGGCAGCAGCTATAGATGAGAAGTGCATTAAGTCACCTGGTTTTGAGTCAGCGTCGCTAGAAGATTGTTTCTTGCTGTGTATTAATGAGATCTTTCTTCCTTCAGCTGGCAGGCAGGAGCTTTTGAATAACTTGATATTCTCCGAAAAGTATGTCTTCTCAATCATCTCAGTTGCTCATCAGGGATTCTAAAAGCTTGTCTGTATCTGCTTATATACTTCATGTATCTTTTACAAGCTGTTCCAGTGAGTAAGTCCAGTTCAGACCTGCTTTTGGTCTGGTCAGGTGCATCTCTGTCCATGCCTTCCTAGGGTCCCACAGGTGATTTGAAAGATGATACACTGGTATTTCCCCAGGCGTTTTTTCTTCCCCTCTGGAGGGCTGGGTTACCCCTGTGGGGAAGCTCTTCACTAAGCATGCACTCTCTTTCATTTTCAGGCCAGAGCCTCAACAGAAAGCTCCATCTGCACCTCCACCTCCACCCCCGCCCCCACCTCCACCCCTGCCAGAGCCCACCCCGCCAGAGCCAGAGGAGGAGATTTTAGGGTCCGACGATGAGGAGCAAGAGGATCCCGCAGATTACTGTAAAGGTGTGTGCAATTCAGCAGTGTCAATGAGGATAAATGTTGTCATGCAAGTCTTAATTCTGGTTCTTGGGAGGTTTTTAAAGACCTGATCTTTAATTATGGTATTTATTTATACAAGAATTATGAACAACTCCTCATTTCATGTCCAGATACACAACTGTCTTCATCTTTACTCTTTTCATGTAGCCATAGCTTATTTATACATTTTGCAATAAATATATGTCGTGGTTTAACCTGGCTGGCAACTAAGCACCACGCAGCCGCTCGCTCACTCCCCCCACAATGGGATGGGGGAGAGAATCCGAAGGGTAAAAGTGAGAAAACTCGTGGGCTGAGATAAAGACAGTTTAACAGGGAAAGCAAAAGCCCTGTGTGCAAGCAAAGCAAAGCAGGGAATTAATTCACTACTTCCCATGGGCAGGCAGGGGTTCAGCCATCTCCAGGACAGCAGGGCTCCATCACGTGTCACGGTGACTTGGGAAGACAAACGCCATCACTCCAAATGTCCTCCCCTTCCTTCTCCTTCCCCCAGCTTTATGTGCTGGACATGACATCATATGGTCTGGAATACCCCTTTGGTCGGTTTGGGTCGGCTGTCCCAGCTGTGCTCCCTCCCAGCTTCTTGTGCACCTGGCTGAGCTGAGAAGTCCTTGGCCAGTCTAAGCACTACCCAGCAACAACTAAAACATAAGTGTGTTACCAATATTCTTCTAGTACTAAATCCAAAACACAGCACTACACCAGCTACTAGGAAGAAAATTAACTCTATCCCAGACGAAACCAGGACAATATACAAATATTGCATTCCTGTTTTCTTCATGATGTCCTAGTTACAAGAATAGAGAAGAAACTTCTCTTGATTGATGTTTGTTGTAAGAGAAACAAAACCACCCAAAGCAAACAACCCCTTCCACACTCCAAAAGGTTCTGAAATGCCTTGATGCCTTTAACAACATCAACTACATTTATTTTTTAATCTATATATTTTGCCGCCTTCTCTTACCTTCACCAGCCCAAGACGTTACATGCTCCTTTTTCACATGTTGTCTTTCACAGCCCTCAGCATTGTCTGCGGCTCTCTACATCTTTGTTTTAGCTCTTGATTACCTCAATTTTTGTAGTTGCTTATGTTAATTTTTTTAATATCGTTAAATGCAGTACAACAGTACAACAACAATACTTACGTATTGTTTTAATGTGACTGCTAAAGTTGTCTTCTTAATCAGAAGTTTCTGTTTAAGCCTGGAGATACGCTATTTTAAGAATCCCTTCTCCCAGCCTGGGACAAGTTGTTTTGTATTTTCAGATTCAACAATTGAAAGGGACTATTTCATTTTGGTGTAAGAAGTTTTATTAATACATGATATTTCAGATGTTTAAGTGGCTTACAGGTAGCAATAGTGAAAACCAAACAGTAAGCTTGGACTGAATGTTGAAGTCTGCAGCAGGGAAAAGAAAAACATGTCGCTAAAGCATGTGTGTATTTTTTTTAAAAATTATTTCTGTTACGACACATTTGTTTCTTAAGATAAGTCTTTTGGTATCTGTCACATCTTCCATCAGTGAGTAAGAATTTGTTGTTTAAACATCTGCTTACTTGTAAACGTCTGTATTTCCTTGAGATTAAGCGTTTCAAGGTCCCCACTTAATTCTTCCCTGAAGTAAGGGCTGCATTTAATTTCAAAAAATCCATTGTTGTCTGTGTTCCAGTATCTCTTGCAAAATGTCACCATCTGGAGAAGCTAGATTACAAAACAAACAAAAAAACAGTCTTAAGTTTACAGCCTGTTTAACTAGAGCCTCTGTGACTGTAGCAGGTCAGTAGTGAGATCTGTGAGCTTTTAAAATGAACTACATGTTACACTAAGAATACTTGCAAGTTTCCTGAAAAACTAAAGGGAACTTCTGTACGCTTAAAGGTTCTTCTGAATCCTTCTAGTCTAGAAACTCTGAATGGATGGAAGTACATTAAAGACGGTTCAAGCTTTGGTTCATTTGGATGTCATAATCATTGTTTCTGCAAGAACAGTGCTTTGGTTGCTCCAGTAGATGATTTACCTTTTTTCTGACAGTAGTTTCCTGTAAGACTAATCAGTACATTCCCTTCTTTTAGTCTGCTGGAGTTGAACTGAAGGGAAGGTCACCATGTTGTATAAGAACTTGAATCTGATGGCCAGATTGGGATGATCTAAGGCCATACAGACTTTCTGTTTATTTTATATTCAGTATGGGGAATGAATTAAGTTATTTGGTAAAGAATTCCAGGCAGGAGTGGCTTTTAGATACATTATTTCTATTTTTTGGAGAGGTATATTGTTGATTTGAATGTGTTTTTCTGTTTTGGGTAACTTACCTTGTTTACAGAGTGGAAGGTAAATATTTGGAAATTGTAATTTATTAATGGATTGTCTCTCTTCTTCCTAATTTTATCTCCAAAATGGCAGGCTCCCAGGATTTTTGAGTGAGGCACAAGTCATACTTTATCTGTTCGCAACCCCAGTCTGAAATTTCATAGGAGGGCAATTTTGATGGGGGAGTATATAATGAACTTTTTTAATGAATTCAACATTTTACCTCTTAACTGTACTTCCCATTGCCAGGGTTACTAATTGTATTTTTATTTATTATTTTTAAGGATATGCTATTATGTCCTGGGCTCACATCTTCACCACGTTACATGGTGGTTAGTAAATAGTCATAATAGTATTTTGAATCAGGAAATTGGATTAGTTTGAATTAGCACCTGACGTGAGAGAGAGAAGTAACTGCTGTCAGTGTAAAGCAGGCTAACCTCTGTTCCCTGGGGGCTTCCTCCAGGGCCTGTTTAAATCTGTGAAATGACTTCTGTTGGTGTCACTGAATTTACATTAAATGCTTTTCAAATCTTTATTTGTTTAAGGAATGGAAATATCAAAAGTTCAACTTAAATGATTTTTCAAGAGGTACTTAGACAATGAAGCTATTTTTTCTTATTTGTGAACAGCCTTGAAACACTTGGAGATTTTTTTCAAGAGCCTGTCATGTCATGGATGTAATTGGAATTCTTTGCTTCTCTCATCATCATCTTTGCCCCCTGGAGATGTCTCCCATTCATCCAGTTCACAAAGGGAATAATTCCCTATACAAACATAGGACTAGCCAGCTACAATTACCAATACATTCAGGAGACATTTAGGAATAATGATCTCATTTTTCTGACCCTCTTTCTTGAGTGCATGTAGCTAGCTAGCTAGCTGTGAGAGAGACTTTTTTTTTCTGTGTGCACTGCAGTGAATAGCACAACAGGTTTTTTTGTTACATTATCAGCAGTGCCACTTATACATTGTATATTTTCAAATACCAATATTGTTCTTCCAAAAGCACATAATTTTTTGTCAACCTGTTAATTTTGCATAGATGCTTTCTTGTTACTACTATTTAGAAACACTTTCTGTATCATGAAGAACTTAATTACATTCATCATAGGATGACACCAGTTTCTAAAATACATTTAACTAAGCGTGTTGTTACCTGTTTGTCCACAAGCTGTAAATGAATATGTTGTTGACATGAATAATCAGGGAATAATGTGTATGGGAATGGTAATGGATTATTTCCAGAACTGCTCCTGTTGTGGCTTAGGACAGTAGAAAATATCTTGTGGAGTATACATACTCGGAGAATATGCTACCACTGTTGGTATCTGTAACATATGCTGGTGTATTGCTATAATTAGTTATGACAGTGCTGTAGTGACCAAAATAACATGGCTTTTGCATATATAGTATTGTTATTCTTGCATTACATAGATTTTACCAAAATAACTTACCAACCCCCAGTTTATTAACTTGACTTCGGTGGCTTTGACTGATTTCCTCGGTAGGGTGTTCTCTCTCATGTCTGTGATGGGAAGAAACTCCCAAGTTTTTGATTATTTTTGACCCTTTGAAGAACAAGTATGCCAAAAGCTATCTGCAGAGAGGCGGACTTAAAAGGCACTTGTTTATCTAAGCTTTTCTTAGAAACATATGTTTACCTGTATTTAAATTCTTCATTGTTGAGTGTTATGCTGTTAACATGTCAATAAAGCAAATATTTTGTTTAGTGAAAAAAAAAAATTGCTTCTGGACATTATTTTATATACTTGAAGGCCCACATACACCCTTCTGGCAGTGCAAAAGGCTGCATGAATTTTGACTGTTTTCATATACATCTGAAGCCATATAACTGTTAAGGAATGATTTAATAGGACTAGGTATTTAGGAAAATTGTAAAATAATCCAGAACTTTTTGTTTTGTTGAATTTTAAAATTGTTTTGTAAACCGTAGAGAGGTCTTAAAACCTAAGTGTTAAATATTTTTCTTTTTTTTTTTTTCCCTAATTATATCTATTTGCAAAAGGAATTAATGATTATACAGAGAATAACGTTTCATACTTCTCACTGTTTTCATGCAATGGTACATGCAGGACAAAACTCAAATCAGAAGAAATGATACTGTGATACTGAATTATGTGGAAGTCTTCTACATAATTCTGTCAGGTCAGCAGACTTGATTCATTTCACAAATGCAAACTTCTTTGGTAATGGAAAGGTAGAATTGTTGTATGTATGTTCTCTCAGCCTTCTACTCACACCTATCACTTCATCATCCTAAGTAGAGTTTTATAAAAATAATTTATGAAAGAGTAATGTGGGTTTTTTTTGTTTTAAACCAGTCAATAGCTATCTTAAAATCAGATTATATTCAGATTTTTAAATACTTTTCAGCAGCTGTTACTGCAAGGATGGTTAAATAGACAATTAAAATTTAGTGGGTTTTTTTAGTGTTTCTATCAGTATGGATTTGTATATGTGAGTTTTTTCAGCAAAATTGCTATAATAATGAAGTTGCAATAGACTTGGGCTCCATATGTGGCTGATACTGTTTCTTTTCACAAATGAAATGGACAAGCATTTTTTGGGTGATCTGTTTCCTCTTTGAAGAGTAAGGAGCTCCCACTTAGCAATGTTGCGCATTCTTCCTGCAGCTGACACAGTTCAGCAGTGGAAATGAAGGTATCTCTTTAGGTTGCTAGGTGAGTTGTCCTGGTGGCTTTTCCTGAATGTTTCCTTCCCAGTAACAGAGGGGAGGGCAGGTCTTCCCCCACGGGGGAGTCCTGTGACTCAGTCCAAGACTGGGTCCGTACGTCTCTGTCCTCCTGTAATGCCCTATACTGCTCCTGAACTAGGGCCTTCTTTTTCCTTTGCTCTTTTTTAACTGAAAGTGTTGGTGTCAGTATACATAACGATTTGCGTATTGAAATGTTGTGTGCGATAGTAAGTATGCAGTTCTTTGGGGTTAAAAGCTTAAAGATTGTTCTCATATCTGGGTCTTCATAGATTTGTGCAGAATTTTCATGGAAAAGATGATATTTCAACACCTTACTGCTAGTCTGGGGGAGCTGAGACTGCACTCTGTGTGCCTGTCTATGCTACCTATGCACATCAGACTCATTTCTGTGCCCGGTGAACATGCTTGATCCTCTGCAGTGGTATAAACTCAGGGGGGTGCCTGGAGTCAGCGCCATATAGCCGAGACTTGTGCTGCCCATCTGAAATTGTCTGTTGCTGTCACTCGGTTCAGACCGACCCCTACCGTGACAAATACTTGTGAGTGCTGCTTCCCTGGAGCTCTGGCATGAGCTGCTTCAGTCTCTGCCAGCAGTATTACGAGTGGGAGCCTGGGCAGCTGCAACCATGTCGGATGGGTCAGCTTTTGGTTGAGGCTGTGAGCAAACCAGCGAGTGTCTGCTAAGCTTGAAGATAGAACTTAACATACAAATATCGAAGCTATGTGCATTTTAAGAGTTTCATTTTAGACATAACAACATCTAAAGCATTATCATTGAGTATGTAATCTTTATAGTTCTAGCGTACAATTGTGTTAAATTTATTAATCTGCTCTGGAAGCATTTGAGAAGATTTCACAAATAAACTCTGAACTTCTGCTAAGGCAAAAAATGTTATGAGCAAGGGAAGGATATAAATGTATCCAGATGTGATGTCCCTGTTCTACAAATAAAAAGGAGGTAAGAGAGAAGTCCCTGTTTTAAATCCAAGGAATTAATAATAAGTTCACATTGTTGTCTTAGCTGGGCCCCAGTTCTAACAAGATTTTCAGGGGATTTCAAAACAAATATAACAACTTAGAGAAAGTAGTCTGAGGTTCTCCTAATTTTAAGTGGAATAGTCAGTAACTGAAGATCCTGCCAAAGGACAGCTGGGGGTGACATTGTGAAGGACCAGAAAGAGCCGAAGAGGTGATTCTTTCACAGCTGCTCAGAGTCTGCTGCTGGTCATGTCCTGGAGGGTTGCATGGTGCAGCTTTACTATTTGTTCGCAATTTAGGCAAAATTGTGGATGTTCTTATTAGTGTATTAAGGTCTGAATAATAATCTTGTGAAATCACTGTCTTCCCTGATTTGACTGGGAGGAAGAATGCCTCTGAAAATACGAAGGAAGGAAATAAAAAGCTTCGTTACACCTCCTCACACTGCCTAGAAACCTGAGCTCCAGCCTGCTTTGTCCTGCTGGCCTTTCTGCCTAATGGGGCTTTTGAGGACCTGTGTAGTGGTGTAAGTTAGGACTGCAGATTTGAGTAATTAAAAAGCAGTTCAGACAAAGCCTGTCGCTGCCTGCTCTCTCTTCTTCTTTGCTGTAAAAACCTCAGACACGAGAAAAATGCATTGCTGCTGTGGGTCAGTAGCCAAGCAGAAGAGCATCAATAAAGCCTACATTGTTCTTAACATTTTCTCAGGAAGTATTTTACTGCTGCCTTTATTAGTAGAAAGCAAATGGCAATTAAAACAATCTCTGCTGAGATTCTGCAATCATCCAAAATATGTTGACTGAAAAAGCTTCAAAAATGATAAAGAAATAATGTAGATCTTTCCTGTACTCTCTGTGAAGTGGAAGATAAGCCTGGGGAAATAGAGAACAGATGGTAATATTACCACAAATAAAAGCCATAAGAGAGAAGGGTGAATAAACTCTACAGTAGTTACAGGCCTTGAGTTTTTTCCCTCTAGGCCAAGTAAGGCGGAATTTTTAACATTAGAGTAAAATTTTCTTTAGATTTCCTATTTATAGCACAGACAGTTCGAAGACGAAAATTTATACTACAGGAATGACTTGAAAACCTGGGAATTATTGTTTGTTTTCTGAATATTCTTTTTCTACTCATTTTTTCATGAAAGGAGGCTATCATCCAGTGAAAATTGGTGATCTTTTCAATGGCCGGTATCATGTTATTAGAAAGTTAGGATGGGGACACTTCTCTACAGTCTGGCTATGCTGGGATATGCAGTAAGAAAACTATTTATTTCCATTCACTTTTTTCTTATGATGTTACTTTATTTTGTTTTCACTAACTTTTGTTTTACATGCATGATAAAGTTATGTAAATGTTTGATATCTTTATATACAGAAAGATGTATGCAGTTTTATTTTGCTCTTGGTTAAGGTTGTAGGTTATAAAAGCTCTCAGAAATAAGTTTAATTCTATTTTCTTTGACGAATTAGCTTTGCTTATTGAATTTGCATGTTGTCTTGAACATGCAAGAGTAAGCTTTAATTCTGTTGTATCTTTAATGAAAAAATACAATTATACCTTGATTGAATGATGAACCATGTAACCAAATACCTCTTTTAAAAACATTAGCATCGAGAAAAAATATTCAGTAAATCGGACTGTTAACAGAATATTGTTAAAAATTATTTTTTAGTGCAGTTTCAGCGTTTTCTTTCACAGTACATTAGGTTATGAAATATTCTATTTAAAGTTTACCAGCCTTCAAAGTATGTCTGTTTTAGCTCAGAGCATGTCTCGAAAATGTTTTTGTTCTTTTCAAGGGGGAAAAGATTTGTTGCAATGAAAGTTGTAAAAAGTGCCCAGCATTACACAGAGACGGCCTTGGATGAAATAAAGTTGCTCAAATGTGTAAGTATCACTCATGCAAAACAGTGCTCAATACCAATAATTATAGTAATAATGAATTTTAAAAATGCAGTGGAATATTGTTTTTAAACTTTTTAACATTTTTTTTTCTAAATAGCTGGCTTATTCTGTGTTACTGCGATTTCTGAAGCTCCAAAAATGTTTAACTTCATGTGGAAAGCTAACTGATTGGTATTTTGAAGTGAACTTTCTCCTACAATGTCAGTGTTTACATTCTTGGTTTAGGTTCGTGAAAGTGACCCTAATGATCCCAACAAGGATATGGTTGTACAGCTAATTGACGACTTCAAAATTTCTGGAATGAACGGAATTCGTATCCTTTTGAAAACATGGCATCTTCATTAAAAATTATGTACTGAGATAAGTAAGCATTTTGTTCTGGCTTTTTTCTAGTTAGTCGTACTTTAAATTTGTAATGTAGAAACACAAAAATATACGTAGATGCAAAGAGTAGCCCAGTGTATAATGCACTCACCAGAGTGAAAGTAGCTTAGCTTTTCTAAACACAATGCAAAATTAAAAAAATTCCCATGAATCCTGTCATGGTCTGCTAGAATTGAGATAGTTTACTTAAAAGCTGGAGTTTTATTGAAAAGATTTGTAATAACTGAGGCTTACAGGAAATGTTTTGCTTGACTACTAAAGAGAAAGAGTGTGTCAGTGTCACAAAGAAGCTGGTTTCTGTTTTCTTGTGGGAATTGTGAAGGCATGGAGATTCTTCTCTTATTTATGTGATTGTCTTTTGGCCAGGTGTTAGCTTCTTTTTTTGGCAAAGGTTTTAAAGCTTTACCTTTGAATGCTTCCTTTAAAAAAAAGATTAAAAAAATGAGGGAGACAAAGTAAAATATGACTGAATATTGTTCTCAGGGAAAATTTTGGGTCTGTGAATATATTTGATTTTAGAGTTGAGCTAAAGTGAGTTATCCTTGCTAATTATATTAGATATTTTAGCAGCTTATTATATTACTGTGCTTTCATTTACTGTTACAGCTGGTATTTATTTGTATGCTTGCTGTGTCTGAGAGCCCTAATAACAGACCTCATTGTTCATGGTGTTGTACTACCAGAAAAAGAGGCAGTTCCTGCTCCAGAGAGCTTAACATGAAGTCGATTTTGGTGCTGTGCCTTCAGTCTGCAGCAGATCAGGTTAAGATGCTCTTCACCAACTTTCATTCTCTAGGAGAGGAATCTAGGAGGTGACCGTCAGTAAATCTGAATGACCACTAGAAAGCATCCTTTCAGGGAGAAGTGTGCAAGCAGTTTTCATCCCATCCATCTGTCTCTTGACATTAGTTTATGAAGCCTTTGGGTTTGTGGTAAGTGAGAATGAGAGTGTGGGGACAAGTATTCTCAGTTACAGAAGGGGGTCTTAACTGCTTTCCCTTTGTCCCATTTTGGTTTGTTTCCTAGTTGCTTCAGTCGTCAGCTAGCATGGTAGAAAGCTGCTTAAATGTAAGTGAAGTTATAGTCTGCTTTTTTCCTAGGTTTTGTCATCAAATTAAAACAAATTAAATTAAACCATACAGGTGCCAGTAGTCATTTCAAACTTGAATATAAATGGTTTGTGATCAAGGAAATTGCTTAACACAGTGAGGCAAAGAACCCTGGTTAGGATTCCTTGGTGCTGCTATTGTGCTACAAAAAATAGGTTTTAGTTTATGAGCTGAGATGCTTACTAAGAAATATTTAATAAATATCTCTTATTTTATCTGCTTAACAGAGCAGTTTCCTAATAATGTTCTTAAATTATTGCTAAGATTCACATGTATGTATACATCTATATTAAAGGTGAGAGCCATTTCTAAGTGTGAAGAGTACATTTCGTTAGTGATAATGTTTTGAAAGTATATCCAAACTTTATTGTGTTGAAATATAGCACAAGTTGACAAAGCCAAAAGAGACCACATGCTAGTGAAAAATAAGGATTCAGATAGCTTTGTGTTAGCAGATTAAAACTGGACAGCTGATATGAGTTATTCTATTTCAGTTTTTCCTTCACGTTGATAACTCTGGCAGAGCAGAAGTTGTTTTATGTACAAGGCAAATGTTCCTGCCTTACTGAGAAGTACAATTTTCAGAAGGGTATGGTAGACAGGATGGGCTGATACCAGACTCTAAATTACAGCTGGAACTCTGTCCAAGTCCTAGCCACCAATGAAAATACAATATCAAGTATCTTATGTGTTCACACTTCTTGTGAACAGTTTGTGCATCCTGAGTTGCATTGCTTACTTGAGCAGTGGCTGGTTGCATTGATTATTTGATCAACTCCTTTTTATCTTATAGGGAAAAAAATCTTTGGTGCAAGTTCATAGAATCATAGAATCATAGAAGGTTTCGGGTTGGAAGGGACCCCTAGAGGTCATCTAGTCCAACCCCCAAAGTTCTTTTGGGAGGGAGCAGGTAACTGATTTGAATGTTTTGCTCTATTTGATTCTGTTTTAAAAATGCCATATTAGTGCTAAGTTAGTGTTATTGAGTTGAACAGGTTGTGAGAAATAAAGTAATTTGAGAGTTTTTCCATGCTCTGCTGATTCCAGTTTCCTTTGGGCAAATCCCTAAATATCTGTTCCTTGACTGTAAATTAAAACAACATATGCTTCATAGAGGCTTGATTATTGGTTATGGAATAAATTTAAAAGTTAAAGCAAGACAGAAGAGAGGTGGGTGAATCCTTTGGATGGCTAATATCACAAAATGTCGTGGAGCTTCCAAACACGGAAACTTGTCAAGAACTGTGTAGCATAGAGCTGGGAATATGCAGAGCCGCTGGCCTGCACTGTGTGTCTGAAAACAGTCATCTTTTGCCTAGGAGCTGTAATAAGTGTTTATATACAGAGGGATTTTAACAATGTGTGTTATGCTAAACTAAACTGATAGTTTTTCAACTACTTGTACGTTTTAAAAAGATTGCAATTACGGTTTTTTCAGGAAATAACAGAATTCCCAAACTTGGGAACTTTGGCGTTTTCAGTAAGTGTAGATTATTATGTTTGTCTGTACTGGATATTTATTAGAGCCTTAATAAGTATTATTTGAGTGTAGCATTTTTTTAATAAAAGATTCAGATAATCACATAATGATTTTGGAGAGAGAAGTGAAAAAAATAAAGAAGGAAACATTCCCAACTTAATTGGGCATTATAATAATTTTAATAAATTTATCTCCAAAGAATATACAGCATTAATTAAATGCCATAGAGCCTAAAAGCTTCCAATCCAGGAGTAACTGAGATACATCCAGAAGTGTTCTGTGTTGGTACCAGAGCCTTATTTCATTTAGCTTAAGTAGTCTTTAACCCTCATCAGATTTCTAAATGCTCCTGTAATGTGTGTTTGTAGATAGACAGTTACAGGTAGGATTTTAGTCAAGAAAGAATAGTTTTAAGTACTTAAGCCTGTCAGTTGATTCATGTTATGTTTGCTCTCACTTTTGCTGCTCTGCTCAGTCTCCCCCTTTCAGACATTCCCCAAACTGCTTCGAAGAGCATTTTGTAAAAAGCATCGTCTGCTGGGTGGGCTTCAGGTTTATTTTTGCTGGAGGTCTTTTTGGACATGATCGTCTGTCAGGATGTTGGTGCTATAGGAAGATCCTGGGGCTTGCAATGCTGGTTTCCTAATAGTTAATGCACAGCTTTTCCCAAATTCTTTGTTGTGGACAGTCTGGCCTACCGTTAATGTTTTTCAGGTCAGAATAGTAAATCAGACAACAGTCACATTTTTGCATACCTACTCCAAACAATGAGCCTCCTGTATGTCTTCTCCCCATCCCAGTTGCACTCTGCAGTACTGAGCATGCCTTGAGTTTGTCCAAGTCCTCCTCCCAGCAAAACATTGCAATCTTCTTTTCAGGTAGACATCACTTCTCTTTCTTGTGGCCCTCTTTGTCTGCCTCTGCCATTCTTCCTTTGCCTCACAGCTATTCAGTTCCCTACACCCTTTTCTCTTCTGGTTACTGGCAATGCTTAGCACTTCGGTAAGTGCAAGGAATGGCATGAATGTGCATTGGAGAGTCTGCAGCAGCAGTGGTCTGAAGGACTGTGGGCGTGTGTCCTAAATTTCATTTCTGAATGCTGCAGTGTCTTGCCTTTCTGAAATCTGTGTTGCTGTAGCATTGCAACTTCACTGTGTGGGCTAAGTTAATAAGCCCTGCAGAGCTAGTGTGCTCTGCTCATCCTTTTTGATGGCTGTGGGCTTTACTAGTGTCTTCTGTTCATTGGATGCTTGCAAGACCGTTTCCTTTTCTGAATGGAACAGAGTTTTATACTATTCTGAGTAGACTTGATTGATATGATTGGGAAATGACTATTTGCTGTCTCCTCTAATACAGGAATTAAGGAACATGAAATGAGATGAACAGGTAGCAGTGATCAAAATGTTACAGTTCTTCACAATGTCCTTTAACCAGTCTTGAGACCTTTTAACTTTGGTCTAACTCCAGCGTAGGGGATGTACATTTTAAAACTTCAGTTAGCTTTATGTATTTAGGTAGGTACTTGAGAAGAAGTAAATGATAGATAGATAAGTGTCATTTTGACACGAGTTAAGACAGTGACTCTTAAGATCATTACCAAGACTCCAGATAATAAAACTTAGAGAAGTTAGGTAGTTCCCTATGAATGGTCTCTGAGATACAGTCTGATTTCATCCATTGAGATTTTCCTGCAGTATCCATTAATTAATAATTTTTCAGTTATTTGTATTACATTATTGTTTGCAAGGTCATAGTATCATGTAGTTAAGATTTTAACATTCTTTCTGATTTCCGGGGACATTAAGGTAATTCCCAGCTCATGTCTGAGGATCAACTCAGTACAGTCAAATTGTATAATTTCTTAATGGAATGCTGTGGATGATAAAAAAACGTAAAATTAGCTTGACTATCTGAATCATAGAATCATAGAATGTTTTGGGTTGGAAGGGACCCCTAGAGGTTGTCCAGTCCAACCCCCTTGCAGTGAGCAGGGACACTGCTAACCAGATCAGGTTGCTCAGAGCCCCATCCAAACTGGCCTGGAATGTTTGCAGGGATGGGGCCTCCACTACCTCTCTGGGCAACCTGTTCCAATGTTTCACCACCCTCATTGTAAAGAATGTCTTCCTTATATCCAGTCTAAACGTACCCTGTTTTAGTTTAAAACCATGACCCCTTGTCCTGTCATAGCTGGCCCTACTAAAAAGATTTTCCCCATCTTTCCTATAGGCCCCCTTTAAGTACTGAAAGGCCGCAATCAGGTCTCCCCGCAGCCTTCTCCTCTCCAGGCTGAACCACCCCAACTCGCCTGTCCTCATAGGAGAGGTGCTCCAGCCCTCAGATCATTTTAGTAGCCCTTCTCTGGACCCACTCCAACAGTTCCATGTCCTTCTTGTGCTGAGGGCTCCAGAGCTGGACGCAGCACTGCAGGTGGGTTCTCAGAAGAGCAGAGTAGAGGGGCAGAATCCCCTCCCTCAACCTGCTGGCCACGCTTCTCCTGATGCATCCCAGGGTAGGGTTGGCCTTCTGGGCTGCCAGTGCACATTGCCGTCTCATGTCCAGCTTTTCGTCCATCAGTACCCCCAAGTCCGTCTTGGCAGTGCTGTTCTCAATGCCTTCATTCCCCAGCCTGTATTGGTACCGGGGGTTACCCCGACCCAGGTGCAGGACCTTGCACTTGGCCTTGTTGAACCTCACGAGGTTCACACAGGCCCACCTCTCCAGCTTGTCCAGGTCTCTTTGGATGACATCCCATCATGTCAACTGGTGTGTCAACTGCACCACTCAGCTTGGTGTCAGCTGCAACCTTGCTGAGGGTACACTTGATCTCGCTGTCTGTATCATTGATGAATATATTAAACAGCACTGGTGCCAGTACGGGCCGCTGAGAGACACCACTTATCAATGGTCTCTGTTTGGAAATCCAGCTGTTGACCGTTACCCTCTGGATGCAACCATCCAACCAATTCCTTATCCACCGAACAGTCCACCCATCAAATCCACCTCTCTCCAATTTAGAGAGAAGGATGTTGTGGGGGACCGTGTCAAAGGCTTTACAGAAATCCAGATAGACGGCATCTTTTGGTTTTTCCTTGTCCACTGTTGTCACTCCATCACAGAAAGCCACTGGGTTCTTCAGACAGGACTTGCCCTTGGTGAAGCCATGCTGGCTATTTCGAATCACCTTCCTGGCCTCCATGTGCCTAAGCATAATTTATAGGAGGATCTTCCCAGGCACAGAGGTGAGGCTGATAGATCGGTAGTTCCTGGGATCTTCCTTTCTACCGTTTTTGAAAAGGGGCACAATGTTTCCCTTCTTCCAGTTCCCAGGGGCTTCACCTGACTGCCGTGACTTTTCAAATACCATGGAGAGTGGCTTGGCAACTGTATCAGCCAATTCCCTCAGGACTCTGGGTTGCATCTCATCAGGTCCTATGGACTTACGTGTGTTCAGGTTCCTCAGGTGGTCATAACCTGATCTTCTCTTACAGTGGGAGGAGTTTTACCCTCCTGGTCCCCCTCATGCAGTCCATCGACTCGGGAGGGGTGAGGAGAGAGGTTGCTAGTGAAGACTGAGGCAAAAAAGCTGTTGAGTACCTCAGCCTTCTCCTCATCTGCTGTTACCAGCTTGCCGGTCCCGCTCATCAGTGGGACTACGCTTTCTTTAACCATCCTTTTCCAGCTGAGATGCCTGTAGAAGCCCTTCTTGTTATTCTTCGCATCCCTAGCCAAGTTTAGTTCCAGCTACACCTTGGCCTTCCTGACCCCATCCCTACACAACCAGGCAGTGTCCCTATACTCTTCCCAGGATGCCCTGTCCCTGCTTCCACTGCCTGTGCAGTTCCCTCTTCCTCCTTAGTTTGACCAGCATCTCTTGTCTCAGCCATGCTGGTTTCTTCCCTTCTTTGCCCAATTTCTTACACTTGGGCATTGAGAGCTCTTGCGCTCTGTGGATCACATCCTTAAAGATTTGCCGGCTCTGTTCTGTTCCCCTGTCCCTAAGGACCATTTCCCAGGGAGTCCTTCCGACTATCTCCTTGAAGAGCTGTAAGTTTGCCTTTCTAAAATTTAGGGTCCTGGTTATGCTCTTTGCTATTCCTGTTTCCCTCAGGAGCGTGTGCTGCACCATTGCATGATCACTGCAGCCCAGGCTGCCTCTGATCTTGATGACTTCAATGAGCTCACTTGCATTGGTGACCACCAGGTCCAGTA
>BOSO01001136.1:0-331731 GCA_018403395.1 Gorsachius goisagi
CGCTGCATGGGGTTGTTGTGACCCAAGTGCAGGACCTGGCACTTGGCCTTGTTGAACCTCGTACAGTTGGCCTGGGCCCATCGATCCAGCCTGGCCAGGTCTCTCTGCAGAGCCCTCCTCCCCTCGAGCAGATCAACACTACCACCCAGTTTGGTGTCATCTGCAAATTTACTGAGGGCACACTCTATCCCCTCATGGAACCATCTTAGATTTTTAACCTTTAATGGTCAATTATATTCCTTCCAGATATTTTTTTCCCCAGGAGGCATTGAAGGCCAACAGGTAAGGTCAATTTGGAGAGCAAGTTCAATTATACTGTTGCAATACTACTGTGTTTGCTACGGCTGTCCTCACACTCTGGGACTTCTCTGCCAGGATCAGTTTGACCACCAAGACAGAGTTTCTTTATAATCACTCAGAAGATGTATTCAGAGCACTAATTATTACAAGGGGACCAGCTTTGAAGTCTTTGGACTTTTGTTCATCAGCTTGGCAATGTTAAAGCATAGAGAGTCTGTCTGCGTTCTGTCTCCTTCTCCATTTCTGAAATGACAGGATGACTGTTGTGAATTAGCATTTGAAAGCTGACTTTTCATCACTCTCACAGTCACCAAGTTTGTGATGTATGGTATCGGGCTCTGTGTGTGCACTTTTCATTCGTTAAGTGTTTGTCTGTTTAGAGACGCCAGCTCCAAAGTGTGGTGTCTGTCGCTCTGTGGAAGAAAGGAGGGCAAGGAAGTCTCATGGCTTGTGGTGCCTCTTGTGAGATAGCTGCCAGACAGGATCGAGTGGGGAAGGCAAGCTGTTCTGCCCTTGTAATGCACGTTTTTTTCTGGCAGGCCATGATCTTCAGGATTCCTGCGGCACTTTGGAGGGCGACTTTGACTTGAACTGGGAAGCAGAAAAGGAACTTGAAGCCATGGCATGTGATGGAGAAGACTTTATTCCACCAAAAATAATGGTGAGGGTTTCCAACTTGGCTACCTGTGTCTACTCGGGCTCTGCCTGTCCTTTCAGAGCTGCTAAGTTTAGGATCTTCATGGGAAGAGCCAAGTCTTTTGTATAGGCAACTCTTCAGGTGTGTCTGAGGGTCACTCACAGATCAGCCAAGACATGACATGGCATTCAGCATCTGTTATTGCTGGGGATAACATGTTGAAAGAAAACTAGAAGCAGAAGGACCTGTAGTCCAACTCCAAATCAGAGCAGGACTGTCACCAACACTGAATCGAGTTAGCCTGAATCTTGATAACCCTGATGATAGAGACCTGAGTCCCCAGTCCCAGCAGTCCCTCCCTCCTGTTATTTGCCAGATTTGCTTTGGAGCTGTATGCCATTCTTTGAGATACCTTCTGCTCTTTTACCATTCTTTGGTGCTAGGCTTCCCCATGTGCTCCCCCCTGCTCTGCTCTCTGGAGTTTGGCAGACAGGACCAGGTTCTGACACATCCTTTCGTTGGCCACATGCACAAGCACTCAGGCAAAGTGGGGTCTCAAGCTTCCAGCTTGTTCTCAGGGCAGCACTGCCAGTCCAGCACAGCAGTACTGGGTTTGAATGGGTCCTGCTAAGGCTTGGGAAGAGTGAAGGACAGGGAGACAGTTTGCTTTTCTGTGTGTTCCCAAGCTGTCTGTGCAGACTCAGCCTTAAAGCACCCTCAGGGCAAAGTGACCAGGTGAGACCCAAACACTAGGAACCCAACACTTCAGTTTGTTCAGCCCTTGACACCTCTGGTGTGTCTCTCCAGGTGGTATATGTGATGATTGTCCACCCCTGGACTCTGTGTATTGTGCCTCTTCAGAAACCTTACATTAACTACCAAGTGGCCGAAGCAGTGATGTGCTGCCTGGGGGGAGGGAGGGCTTTGAAGCCAGCCCAAGCTGGAACCTAGGCTGCACTTAAAAGCCCACCAGCACCGCTGCCTGCTCTGCTCTCACAGCAATGGACAGAGGATGCCTGAAATCCCCCACACAGTCAAATTGCCCATGTTCCTGTAGCCCTTTGGCTTGTGCTGATGGCAGACCCATCCTCTTGGGCTTGCCAGGCAACCTGCATCTGCCTGACATCCTACAGGCTGTGTGCCTACCTCTGCCTGATGACATTTCGTCCCTTGGCTGGTTCCTGTTCAGGCATGCAGTCGTCCCACCACCAGCCAGTAATGCATGCCAGTTTGAACAGTTGTCTACAGCCAGAAGCACAGACCCTTGCACAGAGGAAGGCTGTACAGAAGTGATCATTACTGGGATACAGCCATTTGTGGTGACACACAAGCTTCTTCATCCTCTGCGTGCACAGGTCTTCCCTTTACAAATTGTCGTCTCTGACTCAGTCCTGCCCTTTGGGCAGAGCTGTGTGCTCATTTGTTGGGGGTCGAGGAGACTGTGACACACAGGGGTACTTGGCAGGCCTGGGGGTACTTGGCAGGCCTGGGGGGCACTCTGTAGCGGACCAAAGGCTTGGATGACCTTCCACAGGGACACAGATAGGCTGGATTCGCTGCTAGTTTGGGTAACTCCCAAGAACAAATGAACAGGGCACTGTTATCACAGCCTTTGTGCTTATGTCCAGACTCTACTGACTTCTTCTCATGCTGTTGCACTTCTTTTTTCCCCTTCCAGCTCATTTCTTCCAAGGTGCCCAAAGCAGAGTATGTCCCGACAATTATCCGCAGGGACGATCCCTCTATCATCCCCATTCTCTACGTAAGTATATCACATCTTCTATGTCTGGATGTGTGGGAGCAGGCTTTGTGCAGAGAAAGGGGTTTTTTTTGTGTGTGCGTGTGTCCCTATCTCTAGTTCCTGTTACGGTGATCTGAAACACTGGTGTGATTTGGAAAAGCACCAGGAAAGGGCTGGGGTGTGTGTGTGTGTGCTGAACCCAGATTTGGGGTCTGGGGTAGCTTTCTGGGGACTCAGGTCTAGGTGGAAGAGTAAGGCGGGGTGGAAGTTGCACATGTGGGTTGCCAGACTATGCAGGCCCAGCCAGGCAGCATAGGGAGATTAACAAAGGAAAGGAAGGCATTGCAGGCCTGAGCACACAAGCAGAGCTGCGCATTGCCAGGCTTAGGGCTCCTCCTTATGCTCATCCTTGGACAGGATGAACAGGACCTAGGAGCTCTGCAGTGGACCATGAACCCCATCACCCTGTGTACAGCGGTGCATTTAGCCTTGATTTTTCACTAGGAGTCCTGCCTGAGCAGGTGTCTGAAACACCAGCAAGGAGTCATGGGTCCCTCTTTCCTAATTACTTTATATTCACTTAATTTTAAAGGGAAGCATTTGACTGACAGCCCATGTGCAGCAGGCAGTGCTGCTTGGGGGTTTAGCTTTGCTGCCTCTCTTCCTTTGTGCGTTGTACGGTTGTCCTGATGACCCTGCTGTGCCAGAGGCAGAGGTGTTAAGAATGCGGCTGTTTGTTAGTCAGCTTGGATGCGTGTAAAGGTGAAAACATGGGCCAAGAGGCAAATACGTATTGCTGATGCTGACTGCACCTGATGGTATGTGCTTTGGACTTGTCTGCAGGATTCATCTCCAAGGCTTTGGATGGACTTGGTCTTCATGGACCATTCAGTCTTCAGCTTCTTTGCTGAGAAGTGGTTTAGGGTAGCAATCACTGTGATGTGACTAGCAGCCATCAGTTGGTACAACCGTGCTCTTAGAGCATGTGTTTGCTTGGGAATGGGATTGTGTGTGATATTAGAGACTATAATAATCACATGGGAGCTGGTGTAGTAACAGTGAATCTTGGTATGTCTTCTCTCTTGGTTTCCAGGACCATGAACATGCCACCTTTGATGACATCCTAGGTATGTGTTACTTCCTTTTCTTAACTCCTGCCTGTTGCAACTGTAACTGATCCATATGTTACAGTCGCTCCACTGCCCTGTCCTCAGCTGCCAGTCATAAAGGTGTTCTTATCACCCCAGTGACACCTGACAGTCAGTCGGCTGCTGTTGGATGTGCTGCAGTAATAAAACTTCGCTTCTGTAGCCCATTTTCTATGCCAAGCTCCCCATTTATGAAAGGGAAGCTGAGGCACAGGGCAGCAAAGGTTCATCGTACCCTTGTAGGTGAGCAGGAGCATTAAAGGAGGGTCTCGCACAGTGCTGTGGTCACTGTAGAGCAGTGCCTGGTGCTGCACTGTGCCTTCTCTGCCCTGGGATGTGCTAGGGTTTCCCGCTTTCTACAGCATGAAAACAAAGGTTTTGCTTTGACATCAGTGGGAATATAAGCTCTGAGCACTCTCACAGCTCAGCCTCCTGCCTTCAGGACTAAAGTGAGAAGAAATAAGATTAATTTTTAACTTCCTCTGTGGTTCATCTTTTCCGACATGTGTTTTGCAGAGGAAATAGAGAAGAAGCTTAACGTTTATCGGAAAGGCTGCAAAATCTGGAAGATGCTGATATTTTGCCAGGTACATGAAAGTTGTTAAGCTCTTGGGTGGTTTGTTACAAATTTGTCTTTTTCTACCAGGAAAATTACATAGAGGAACCAATACTCCAAAGTCAGGTTCTGTTGAAGGAACTGAGTGTGTATGGCTTTCATTTCTCACTGCCCCAGACAACGAGCAGTCTCAAGTTGCTGTGATAGCAGGAAATAAAATCTGATTTAGTGTGGCCAACTCCAGAGCTGGGCTGCTGCTCAGCTGCTTTCAAGGAAACCCAGGCAAACCAGCATTAGCGCAGACCTCGAAAGGAGGATTTCAGAGAAAGGAACAAGCATTTGCAGTGTGATGGTTACAGTTTTCAGTATGACAGTGGCAGTGGTGGGTGTTGTGGATCAGACTGGCAGATGGCACAGCTTGGAGCTGGAGGCCGGCGTACGCGGGAGAGGGGTTGGAGTAGAGGCTTACCAGGCTGTGGGTGGGACATGTTCAGGCTTTGCTGGGTCTTGGATTTCCTTCCCAAGTCCCTTGTTCCTCAAGGGGCGCAGCTTTGGACTTCCCTGGCAGCTGTGCAAGGAAGCTTGAAATGAGAAGTTAGGAAGTTGAACTCCCTCCCGCGTGCCTAATGGTGCAAAATAACAGGGTTTGCAGCACACTGACCTGCAGCTCTTAATCTTCCTGATGTTGTGCTCCATCTTTTTATGCCTGCTACTGCCAAAGTCCAGTTCTTCTACAGTGACATCTTGTGTGCTTACCCCTGCTTTGCTCAGCTTCTCATCTGCCTACCACAAGTCCCCTAGCATCCCCAAATGAAAGGGAGTTTCTTGTCTTCCCTATTACTCTCCAACCACCCACAATGAAGATTTTTTTTACTATTTCTGTGCTTTTCTGGAGTGAGGTGGGCATATAACAGTAAAAAACAGAGAATCCAACCCCCAACATACTCCCCATATGTGAATATTTCCTGAGCAAGTGCCTGCGGTATCTGCTATGGGGGTTGCAGCAGCCGTGCCAGCCTGGCGTGTCTGCTCTGCTCCCTTGTGGCACTTCTGGGTATGGCTGTGCAGGACAAGAAGCACATCCAGGCTTTGTTTCTTCAGGGCCTGTGCTAAGTGGTTTGCATTTGTCTGTCTCTCTCTTGCAGGGAGGTCCCGGGCACTTATACTTGTTAAAGAACAAAGTTGCCACTTTTGCCAAAGTGGAGAAGGAGGAAGATATGATCCTGTGAGTGGCTGCATTATGTTCTGGACTCGCGTAGCATTTTTCTGCTGGGTTTGCTGAATGTTTGTAGCACGTGGCCTAGAAGGAGAGGTTGAGGGAGCTGGGGTGGCTTGGTGAGGGGAAGAGGAGGCTGAGGGGGGACCTAATAGCAGCTCACAGCTCCTTCCCGGGGAGCCGTGAAGGTGACAGAGCTGAGCTTGTCCCTGGGGTGGTGCAGCCCTGGGGCAGGTCACCAGATTATGCTTTTATCTACTGTTAATGTCTGTCTGGACTAGAGACTATCAAAAGAAGAAAAAAAAGATGCTTCCTCTCTTCACAAAGGCTTTGCTGACGAGACACCAGAACATACACCTTATGCCTCTGTGGCTCAGAAATGGCTGAGATAGCATTTCTAAGCAGGCGACTAGTGGCAGAAATCCAAACCATTCCCCCCCAGCTGTCTCCAGTAACTGCCCTCCTAATTGCAGGAGGAAATGGAATTTGTCTCTGCAAAGCCTGCTCAAAGTCCAGCACATGACGGAGGAGGGTTTTCACTAACATGCCAGCCTGTCAGCTGGGGTTGCTGAGGCACTTTTGCTTCTCCTTGCAGAGCGTTAAGCTTTGCCTGTTTTGCTGCCTGCTCGCTTGTGCTGTCTCAAACTTCCTTGGCTAGCAGTGCTTCGTTGTGGGGGAGAGGATGTATACCAACCTGTTCCTACACAACTTTTTGTTGGCATGAGAACATCAACATCTGTTCAGCGCTCTCATGCTCTGGCATAAACACTGTCAATAAAATTCTTAGGCACGTGTGCACATACATGCTTCTAAATGCCTTCCAGGCATAGTTGGTCTGAAGTCAGTAATTCAGGAACCTTCAGAAAGCTGTGAACACACAGCTGAAAACTTGGATGCTTGGAAGTGAGCGTCTCCATCCAACCTGTCCATGCCTGCAAGTGAGGGAGTCCTGAGAAAAGCTTACGCTGCAATCTGATCACAGACCCCACAGGGCTTCAGAGCCCAGCAGAAGCCTGCTGTAACCCACTGCGCAGGGGAGGCGGTTGTCTTTCGTGTCCCTTAGGCACAGTGTGCCTGGTCAGGAGTCACAGAATGTAAAGTGGGTCTGACTGGCTGGCTAACATGGAACAGCCTGCTTTGGTGTTCTCTCCCTAGCCGTGTGGAAGAACAACCTCTCCAGCTGCTCTCTGCTGATTTCATGCCCTGGAAATGAACCAGCGCACTGATAACACTCGTATTCAGAAAGGGCAATTGTTGATAGAAATGACAGAGAGGAAATTGGAGGGAACTGCTACAAAAAGGATGCTTAGTAAAACTGTCAGTCTAAAAGCACTCCTGGTGGATTTTGCTCCCTTCTCTTCACCTCGGAGCTTCCTTGGCTCAACGGGCTGCTCCTCCTTCTCTACCACATGACCTGGACCTGCTCCTCTGGCCCTTGCTCTGCCCCTGTTCTTCCTTGTCTAAGAACCAATGGCTCTTTCTGAGGAGCTTGCTCCTTGGGCTACAAGCCTCAGGCCCCTTCCGAGCAGTGTGTGCACACACATCCTTGTGATTACTCATGCGTATGAGGAGATAGATATTTTTATTTTATTTTTTTTTTAGATTACGTATTCTGGTTTTTCCTGTTTCTTCCAGCTTCTGGAAGAGGTTGAGTCGGCTGATGAGTAAAGTCAATCCTGAACCAAATATCATTCACATCATGGGCTGCTACGTTCTTGGAAACCCCAATGGGGAGAAGGTAAGAGCTTCCTGGGTCGCCTCTCTGGGAATGTCTGCTGAGTAGCACCAAGCCCAGGGGGTCAGTAGTCACACTGTGAAATCTAAACCTTTCTCTTTGGCTGGGTGGAAACACGCTGCCATCCTGTCCCATGAGTGGTAAACTACCCTATGGATTGTGCCTTCCCCAGAGGGCAGGGGAGGAACGATAAGTTACACGCAGGAAGGGACAGATACTGAAACCTTTGGGGGGAACAGTCATTCAAAGCATTTTATTTACTGATGAGCTAGGTATTCTAAAGGACATGTAGTGGAAGGTTTTTTAGAGGTAGGGAACAAGGATGGGCAATTCTGGGTGCCCTGGAGTTCACCTTTTTCAGCTGCTAACTCTAGATATGTTTTCCTTTCAGCTATTTCAGAATCTGAAAAACTTAATGAATCCTTATAGGGTTGCCTTTGAGTCTCCACTTGAACTATCAGCTCAAGGTAATCTCTTTTCTGTAGAAAGACACATCTTCTTGATCAGCCTGCCTCCTTCACTGTGCATCTTCATGAAAAAGCAATTTTGAACTCCCTTAAGCCCTGCCACGGTCATTCTTTTTCTTGTAACCACCTTGTGTAGTTTGCTTGCCGAACCTGGGTTTTCCCTTGCAATTCTTCCATGTTCACATTTCAGCTATCCTGTTTGTTGTGCCTAAAGCTGCAGAGCCCTCTACCAGGGTACTGGCAGTGGCAAAGTAGCCTAAATAATAGGCTGCTTTCCAGACTGAGTTTAGGAGATTCGCCATATTACTAGAGCATATGAAATCCGTGGGAGAGATGCACATGGGAGCAGAACCTTTGCTGCAATCAAGTGTGCAGGGATCCCTTACTGTTACTGAGCAAGTTGTGTCACCAACAAGCGACTGCAATGTAGCCCATTACAGCCATTCTGTATCTCGGTCTGCTTTGCTCTTTTCTGCCTGTAGCTCAAGATATTTCAAGGGGCTATAGAATTTGTCCTGTTCTTTGGTCAATCTAATTAATTGTGGGTGCAGTTTCAAAAGCGACATACAGTCGACTTAATCTGAAGTTGCTCTTGTTTTATCTTTGCTGTAGTCCTTGGTATTTTGTTCTCTTGGAAGATAAAAACATGCAGCATTAGGCTATAAGCACTGTGGATACTTCCTCTGCTGCTCACAGCTGGCATCTGCACTGATGGATTATTCTTAACTCCCACTTACTGTCATAGGAATGTATGGGAGTTGAGCATATTTGTGCTGCACAGAACGCTTTCTGCGTGTCCTGTCGAGGTTTGGACCTGGCTGTATGCAGCGCTGGCACAGATCCCACAGCGAACATGCTTGTACGTGTGTGCCAAGGAGCAACCTGCAGGGAAATTCCTGGGTTTATGTGCAGCTTGGCAGGCAAGGCAGCAGGTTCTGTGTTTGTGCATTTAAGCAGCTGATCTTTCAGGAGGCCGGGATGAAGAATACGCCTGAATTTATCCCCTTGATCAATCTGGGACGCGCTAATAGCATACCCTCTCTAATCCTTTGCAAAGTCATCTCAAAACCGAAAATCCCCTCCTTGAGCCCTGTCTCGGAGTCTGGGGTTGTTTGCCCTTGTGTTTTCAAACGTACTCGCTGCCTCCAGCACCAGCCCTGTGCACGGCCTTGCGAACCCCCCCACCTTCAATCAGAGGTGCCAGTGCTACAGAACTTGCATTCTATTGTGCTCATTGCTGTGAGAAAAGACAGCTCTGCAGGACAGAGTTAATTTAAAGAAAAAATAAATTTGAATTTTCCATGTTAATTATTTTTAATGTTCCCTGCAAGTCTTTACAATGGGTTTACTCTTGATTTGTAATTTTCTGAAGTTCCTGTGCCAGGTTGCCTCATGCAGGCTGTTGGAGCTGTTGGCTGATACTCTACAGCCCCCAGCCCCTCCTTCTGCAGTCAGTGCAGAGAGGTCAAAGTCTGGAGACAGACTTTGTGTCCAGTTCCCACCCCCATGGACAAACCCTGCCAGGGGATTATTTGGGAGCTTTTCATGGTTTGAGGAGCTCTAAGAAGGCGCTTGCTTCTCAGGGGCACCTTCACATGCCCTGGCTGAATGTCAGTATTTTCCAAATGAGGCATATGGATGGGTTCTCCTGTGCTCCTGCCTACAGGTGGGTTGGGGTCTTTTAGCTCCTGCGGCTTCTCGCATCTCTCCCTTGTGCTGCAGGGTGTAACCCCTCTGCTTTGTTCACTTCTCCTAGGTAAGCAAATGATTGAGACTTACTTTGACTTCCGCCTTTACCGCCTCTGGAAGACCCGCCAGCATTCTAAACTATTGGATTACGATGACATTTTATGAGCTGGAGAAGACTTTGCAAGAAGAAGTTGATCACCGGTGTCCAAGAAGTCATGCTTATTGCAGAGAGACTTTTTTATTGGCACAGGGAGCCCTTCAAAGCCCTATAGGAGGCAGCAGTGCTAAAGGGAGGGAAAAAGGAGCCCTCAGAAGTGTGTCGAGAGGAAAGTGTCTGTGTCTCCTGGGTCAAGAGAGACTGGAGGGGTTGACACCTCAGTCGCCTCAGGTCAGAGCCGTGGTGTCTCAGGAGGAGCTGTGTGAAACGAGGACAGGATGGAGTTCCTTGCAGAACTGAGCTGTTTTGGGTCAGAATGGGCCAGATTTGATTCCAGGTCCTTTTAACGACTTTTGAAGCTCAGGTTTTCTTACAAAAAATAAAATCAATTACCCATGCACTACGATGAAGAAGTGACCAGAGCACAGAGAAAGGAGGGGTTTGTACTGGTGACACCTTCTGTGCTGGGGATCTTGGAGAGCAAGGACTGCTACACCTACTCCTGCAAGCTTAGATCAAGACGATCCAGTTTCAGTGTGAATATATTCTGGAATATAGAATTGAAATCTAACTCTTTTGTTTTGTTTTGTTTAATAGAAAATAAGTGCAATTTTTATAGCAAGAGGGGTAAAATCCCTCCCAATATTTAATTAGTTAAAAATAACACACCAGTAACCAATAGATGAGGTATTTTTGGTCTGCTTGAAAATATATTCAAAATGGTAATATATCTTCTGTAGACATATTTAATCACCAGCAAACATGGTTTTAGCATAACTTAGCAGACCCTGCATGTCTGCTGCATTGATTAATCCGGTTTGGTTCGTTACTTCCAGAGTAGCTGTGTTGCACTAAGTGTATGTGCTCTCACGAATGTGTATTTCTCCTTCCATTAGACACAACTTTATTACTTTCTATTTTGCTGCTGGCAAAACTATGGGACTTTAGTTTTGCTGAAATACTTTAGGTTAGAAATATGGTACCTGGCTGAGAAACCTCCGTTGGGTTAACTAAGGTATAAAAATGAATTAGAAATTAATAGCCATGGTAATTACTTGTTCACGCCAATGTTTTGCTACGTGTTGAGAGACAAGTTCTCTTTCTAGTCTGCTGTGTGGCGCAGTGCGGTCACACCACCATCGGAAACCCTCCAAAGAGACTGTTCCCCGAGGCATTTGGACAAAATGCTTCTGGAGGAACACAGCATGGGTTTGTAGCATGAGTTTGAATCTTCCCTGCGCTCACTTGATTGCCAGTTGTTTGTGCATAAACCACCTCTTTTTCCAGTGCTAAAAAGACCCATTTATTGGTCTGAGCTGCTCACGTCCCTTCCTGAGTAGGACAGAGTAAACCCAGAGCTTTGTCAGAGCAGCTGTGGTTTGAGAACCCAGATTTGTACTTGACATTTGAGGATATATTTTGGAATATATTTACTTTTTGTTTGTTTAGGTCGGGGAGTTGCTTGTTGTTTTGGGAAGGTTTTTTTTTCATCTTCTACTCTCCTGTCCAGAGGATAAATGCTACTTACAGTCTGCGTAGGTCATTCTGGCAGTTCTGGGAGGCAATTATTTCTTTTAGAAGACTTATTTCTTTTAGAAGTAAAATATACCAGAGAACTAACAGGGATGGGTTACCTTGGTTTCCTGGTATCTGAAATTAGTTGATTGTGAAGTGAAGGAAAATATATGTACAAATCTTCTTTTAAATAGTTACAAAAAGAACTAGTTGTTCTGATCTGTAGAGTACTCCTTCCCCCGTGACATATCTGTGGTTGTAATTTTGGGGAGCAGGCCTCTGGCTAGAACTGCTGAACCCTGTACATTTATAGCAGTTTTATAGCAAAACTTTTGAAGAAATTGTGTACATATAGTAAGTAGGGAGGGGAATAGATGAGAGGGATGGTTTAAAGTCATTGAAGGTGACACACTGAACCGAATGAGTCTGGGCGGTTGCCTCCCCCTCTGGCTGCGAGGTGTCAGGAAGCCGCACTGCTGAGCTGGCCTGACCTCGGGAGGTTTGGTGGCTACGTCTCATGCCTGGCTGGACTTGTATCCTCTGGGCTCAGTCATGTTGTCCAGACTTGTGGTGAAGGCAGTGACAGGCACTGGGCTGTAGCTTTTGGAAGAAAATGCCAGATATAAAAAAGAAAACAAAATGTATGCCAATTCTCTGTTACTGAGCATGGTAGCTTCCACCAGCTGTGCCTGTGAGAGGTGGGAGCTGTAGGTGTGATGAAAGCGTGGAGTCATGTGTTATTTGGAGAAGGAAATGGTAGTGGCAGGATTAAAATGCTGACACAAAACTCTCTCTCCCTTTCTGACCCTTTTACCTCCTATGGTTACGCTCCTGAGTGGAGACAGACAAACTGTTCTTCCTTTCTCTTTTCTAAAGTAAAATCCCAATTCAGTGAACTTGGTAGCATGAATGTAGCATTGTGGAACTGTTGAAAACCTTATTTAACTCTGAAAGGGCCTGTTTATGTATCCACTTCAGTGATTTCTCTGTAGAGCTATTGTATATCTATCCTCATCGACCACTTGTAGGGGTGCGAAGTAGAAAGGTAGCTTGTACAGTTGCATAACTTCTGTAGGAAGATGTGTGTTTGAGTGAACATTACGGACTGTTTTACTGGTGCAGTTGACTATAGTATGGTGTAATGACAAATGATGAATGCATTTCTCTCTTTTCCAAAGATCTATATTCCTCATAGTTTGTGATGTTTATGACATGAGCGTATTATTTCCTTTGTAGCGTTCATTTGACGAAAGAGATGAAATACTCTAAAAGCTGTGACTGGAAAGACAATAGAGTTTTGATGTTTAAAGTCCTCTGTGCAAATAGCGTCATTGAAGTTAACCATTTCTGAAAGAGGAAAACAAATTTCTTCCCCTTTTTAACTGGTTGAATTTTTCACATGGCTGCTGGGAAAGGAAGGGATCAGCAGAGGGTAGGATACAAAAAAAAAAAAAAAAAGTAATTATTTAAACTTTAGAGTTAAAAGTAGAGCCTGTAACTTTGTCAGTTGGACCAGCCTGTAAAGGATGACCTCTGGGTATGTGCTTGCTTGGTCACAGCCAGGATGTCCCCTCCGCAGAGGCTGAACGCCCTGAGCGCCTCTGCAGCGTCTTCTCCAGGAGTGTCGAGGACAGGCCCCGGCAGTGCATGCGGGGCACGGCTCGCCCGCAGGGAGCTCTGCCTGGGGCAGTGTGGCTGCTGAGCACACAGGACAATTTGTCGTTCCACTTCTACCTGCTGCTTCCTGCTCATGGGGTGTGTAGGTCTGAAGCCCTGAAACCAGTTTGTTTACACACAGTCGGCAATTGCTGTCTGAATTGGCTTGGTGGAGCTCACCTCTAATAAGGGTAATTGGAGCAAGCAGTTCACGGGGCAGTTGAGCTCCCGTCCCTGCCCGTTCCAATAGAGGATCGGCAGCCCAGTCACACCGTTATGCTCAGCCCCACCACCGGGAACTGCTGCTGCAGCTCCTGCATGTTCTGGAATTGCTTTTTAGCAAGGGCAGGAGAAACGGGGATACCTGGTTAACCCTGGAGAGCAGCAGATTCATTGGGATAATTAAATTGGGTGCCAACCCTGGCTGTTCACCCCAGCCGCAGGTGGGAGTTTCTGCTGCTCTGCTGTAAGGCAGTATTGGATGTGACCCCACGCCTCTTGCCCTGCTGGACGAACGTCAGCAGAGCTCTGCTGGTTGCATTACAGCCTGGGCTGGGACTGACACCTCCAGGAGAGGAGAAGGGTGGGCAGCAAGTGCATCAGCTGTCCCGCCTGCTGCCCCTCCACCTGGCTCACGCGCTGGGAGAAGCCCCCGATAGCTTGGTGCTGGCGGAGAATATCCACTCGGCTGTAGAGGCTTGGGGGGTGGGGGGTGTTGTATTTTTGGATGTGGCACTTGTCTTAAAAAGGGTTTTCCAGAGAGGCTTTTCTCATTTGGCTGGGAAGGAAAGAGAAGAAGAAAATTCAGTTACCTGAGGGACATAGAAATAGGTAAAAGATAGAGACACAGCTTTTTGCACCTCTCCTTGTGCTGCAGCTGCCAACTTCCTTTTGCAGCTGACCTCCAGGACTGGGATGGGAAATGGGTGAGTTAGCAGATAATTCCTTCCTGCATTATAAAAAAACCAAAAACAAAACACTAGAAAAATCCTTGTAGCTCTAGCAAAACATCTTGACTGCAAAAGCCAACCAGCCAACGCATCCTGCCCCGTGCGAGGACTCAGCTGTGCGCACCTGTGAGATCCCACCTGCATCTGCCTCCCAGTGCCTCTAGAGCCACCCGAGCCATGGCCCATGGGGAGCTCCGCGCTGCCTCTGTGGAGGGGACTCGAAACAAATTTGTTCTTCATTTCTCAACCTGGACTTGTTGCTTGGCACAGGCTTCCTGCTCCAGGGGCTTCTGGAATACACGTGTATGTGTGTTCACATCGTCTCTTCACACACAGGCTCTTTCCCATGGTCTGGGGGAGATGCTCCCCCTCGATTGCCCTGGCAGCATTATCATTGTTGTCCATGTTGTGTTAGCGTCTCTCCAGCTCCTGGCACGCATCCGTTTCACAAATAGCTGCTGTTGTTTTGGGACATGACTGCGTTAGTGACCTGTGGCTGGGAGTTCCTGTTCCCAAGGCTCTGCTGGCAGAGTGACTGCAAACGCTGCTTCATCACCTTCAGGCAACGTAAGTGGGGTTAGTCAAAAGAATGGAAAATGCTGATTTTAAATAGCCAGCCTGGCGGGATCTGGAAGTGGGAGTGCGTCCTTAATCCTGGCCCAGACAGGAGGTGGAATGACAGGCTTGCTCTGCTCTCTTGGTGTGACTGTAAACATTCATGAAAGCCCAGTTGAAGAGTCACACTTGTGTATTAATGTATTGGTCCAGGATAAAGTATGTTACTGTATGATTAAAAAAATCCTTCCAGGGCCCTTGGCAATCGGCGCATGTTGCCAGAACCGTGCATCAGAGGATGTGCTGGGTTGTGTCACCCTTCCTCAGGCAATCGCGCCACGCTGCCGGTTTCAGGCCACAGCATTGCAGGTACACATTAAGCTGAATCACTTTGTACTCTGGGCTTTGCCATGACGTTCCTGGAGCTGGTGATACAGACAGCCCTTCCTGAAGGATGCCACGCAGATATCCTCCCAAGGGATATCGAGCAGCAATACCATTTTCCACACCATCTGTAAAAAGTTGTTTGTAATCCTGTGTTTTGCCCCACTGATGACAGAGTACCCGTGGCTTTCTGCATCTTCCGTGGGAAGTGTATTTTACTTCTCAGTTGTGGAAACACAAGCCAAAGTCAACTGGAAACTGTTAATGGTCTTCATGACATGTCAGCTTGCTAATATCATCTACTCGAGCTGAGTGAGTAAATGGGAGGTTTAATGACCACGGACCTGATTGTGATCATTGTTACTCCCAGGTAATCCTGCTGTGTTGTCGGCAGAATTATATTAATAAGATAAGATACCAGAGTTTGCTGTCTCTGCCTGAAACACCAGTGTGCAATCTCTTGAAGAGTGGTAGGAACCGGTGGCCGCTTTCATTCAGAAATAAATTCAGCCTAACATACTGCCAATCAGTGTGAAAAACTTAAAGACTGGAAAGAATAAACATTATGGACATTAAATGTAAAGAATCCATCTGAAAGGAAGATAAATTGCATTTTTCCATAACTGTTTAGTAAATTTTAAAGAACTAATACAACTTAGTAATTTTGCACGTATTGCTTTGCTTTTAGAGTATCCTTAAAATTGGTATACGTACAGACAGGTAAGACCCATCTAGGGTTGTCTCGCAGTATGATAGCGGTAGTGGGGAGGCAGACTATATTTAGCCAGTTAATTGGGCGCTCCAGTCTTTCTTCCTTATCTCAGCATCCAAATGAAGTGGTGATTAATCGCTGCAGTAATGGCCCTATAAACCTTTAGCAAGAGGAGCCTCTCCACCTGCGTGGCTAAGCCTTGAGCAAAGCGAACGTATTCCCAGAGACCCTCAAGCAGCCGACAGAGCCAGCATGTGTCCTGTGGCACAGGGTGGCCCCTCCTGCGATTCACGCCGTACCTACAGCAATAACCTATGGGCACAACCCTGCCCCGCTCCCTGGGGTCTGTGGGGTTCCTGTGTGTTTGAGTGGCATTTTCTTCCCGTGGTTGTGCACGGGATGTGTTGAGTTGTACTTGGGGAACATTTCTTACCTGGGGAGACTGAACTGCAGGGGTGCCAAGGAGGCCACAGCAGCTGGCTGGGGACTGGTCACTGCCACAGTCACCCTGGCCTCTGGCTCAGGACCAGCACAGATGCACGTCGGGGGTATTCAAAAAGCTTCAGTAGAAAATGCGGGGTTATTAGGGGGTTTTTTAACTTAAATTTTTAGTGCTAAAACTGTTGTAGCGATCCAGTCCCCACTACAAGGTCCTGTTAACTTGGAGCTGGTGCTGAGCTGGGAATACAAGGATGGGTATCTTGGCCCTTACATTTGAAATGCCCTAAAAACATCGCAAATAAGTACAGCCAAGCAAGGTCCTCTGAGCAGGCATCCTGCTCCCCTGCGCGTACTATGCCCCTATGCTAAATGAGATGTTATTTTGTAAGGTGTTAAGGCAGGGATGACTGAAGAAACTGAGTGAGTTCGGTGTTCCCCATTCCAGGAAACCCGGCTGGAGTCGTACCTGAATGACCAAGAAGGGGCTGTAGTTTTTCCGCTCTGTGTTTCCTGTTGTTCTTTAACAACACTTTTCCTGGATGTGGGGTGACTTCAGTTGTGGTATCAAGCAACAGACGCAGCAAAACCCAGGCTCTGACAGGGCTGGGACTCCATGCGCTTTTAGGGTCTTTACTGTTTCTCCTCAGAGTTCAGGCACCAGTTTTCATCTCCAGCTCCTTTGCTCAGCTGCAAGCTCACCCTTTGCTGCCGCAAAGCCACCAGCAAGGGGGGCATCATCAGTTTTCTGAAAAGAAAACCAAGCATTGTGAGAAACAAGTGGAAAAGGTAATGGTGGAGGCTTTGAAAATGGATCCAGTAATGTGGAGAAGGATGGGTTATATCTGGTAATGCTCCCAAACTCTGAGATACTTGAGCAAGTTACTTTCATCTGAATGAGAAAAAGAAAGAAAGAAAGAAGCATTGTTGTCAAAATAACGGGGAAAAAAACCCAGACCACCCAAATGTGAATAGTAACCAGCCATTTGACAAAGTGTGTGAAGATAAAACACTCTGGTCTGATTCTGCCTTTACTCTCAGCTGAGTTCAGAGGGAGCTGACAGCATCCTGCTCCTTTCAAAACCAAACTCAAGCACAGGCTGGCAGTGCTGCACCCATCTGTGCTGCTCCGTGCCGCTCAGGCCAGGTTGGGTCTGCACCTCCCCTTGCAGTCAGGTCCCTCTTCTGCTCATCCCATCTCAGCAGGAAGCTGAAGGCAGAACAGACGTGTAAGGAGCTTGAGACCTTGGTCCCAAGAGAGCCTCTGGTTGGAGAGATGAACCTGGGACATGCTGGTTTGGGGCCAAAACTGGCTTAAAGTTAATGGAGAGTTTTGAAAACAAAGGCTGTAAGCTCTGAGAGCTCAGTGGGCCCTGGACCAGCAGGCTGGCTCCTTGGAAAAGTCAGAAGAAAGTTACTCCAAAGCACTCTCCCTGGTTTTTGAGGCAGTTTCTGGCTGGCTGCCTGCTGCCCAGGCGTGGGGCAAACCTGGCCGTGACGCAGGAGACATCTCCCATCGCCGCTGCCTACGTTAACATGTTTCTCTGAGACTATCTGCTGCTTCGTGTATGATAACCAGGTTTCAAACACATGAATGTTTCTAGGTTTTAAGACGTGATTTAATAAAAAGAGACATTTCTGGGAAAGCAGGTCTTCTCTCATTTTATTTTTTTTGCTGTTGTTCTCTGGCTGAGTTTATAGACCCAGGAAATGCCACTTGGCAGATGCTTTGCTGAGCTGGCAGGTGAGGGCAATGCAGGCGCTGGGGCATCTCTGAATGCCAGCAGCCAGGGAAATGCTGAAAACTCAAGAGCAGAGCTCTGGAGGTGTGAGAGGTCTGGATGAGGGCCATGCACTGGGAATCAGCACGGCACAGGGCTGTTAAAAGGGCAGAAAGGTAAAAACTCTTGATAAAGAAGGGACTATCTGAGAGAGGCAAATCCAGTGGTGGGGATAGTATGGGTTGATTCACAGTTCCAGCACTATCTGCCGCTTAGCGAGGAGTAGGGACTGGATCGCTAAGGAACTTACAGAGCATTAAGCATTACACCTTTCCCCGTGAGGAAGGCCAATCTCTGAGCACCGTCCTTCAAACAGAAACAGAGCCCTGGAGAAATTCAATGGAGGCTAAAGGTCTGATAACCCCTCTGGGGAAAACAGCCCAGTTCCAAAATAAAGCACATCCCCAGGAGGGCAGAAGGCATTGAATAAATGCCCTTAGGCCACTTTCTTTGTCACAGGTCTGTTTGACTTCATTCCCAAAGTGAGCAGGTTTGGCTTAAACTTCCAGCTTCAGTTTTTTCCCTTTATCTCCAACACTGACAGTCACCTGCATGTTCATCTTCTGTTAAAGGTGGTAACTGCAGCCCCTCTGAGCTCAGAGGGAGAGCAACACAGGCTGGGCAACTCTGTCATTTAAGGCATTTTTCTTCAGCGCTGGGATTTCTCGGTTTTCGTTTCTGCATCCTCCCCAGTTGGAGACTTTTTTCTCCATGTGCCACCCCAGCGAGGTGGGATGTGCAGAATGCATCTCAGCAGCCTGGCAGATGACAGAAATAACTTTTAACCCCTTCCCACCAGCTGTGCAGACAGCTTCTGGCCAGAGACCTGCCTGCTGCTCTCCCTTGAGGCCTTTGCAGAGTCATCGGTGCCCCGAGTACTGGGTATTCTGTATCCTGGAACCATTCCATTGTCAGCACTGTTCTGTTTTTAAATCAGCTTCACAGGGTACAAAGTGAAATTTGTTGTGGAAGCCCAGTTACAACAGGTTATTTTTACCTATTGCCTTCTTCCCTCTCCCTTCGCGCTCCGTTGCATATGGTGGTGTGGTGGACACAAACCCAGAGTGGGAGCTGTGCGGGTGGAGTTTTGTTCTGCCCTGTAAAAGGGGTGAGGAACTGAGATGTGTTGTGGGGGTTTAAGGTGAATTCATACATCTCTGAGTCCTGCTGGGCCCTGTTCTTCCCCTGTTTTCTTGTCACCTGACTGTACTTGGGGTTGCCCCAGCAGATCTTACCACTGCCAGCCCTGCCTCCTTCGTAAGCAGTGTGTGCCACCTCTGCTACCAACATGTGTCGTACATGCTGTGCTACTGCTGAGCCGCGCTGCCGGGGCACCAGGAACTCATCCCTGTGCTACGTGGTGGCACACTGCCATCACACCCTCTGGGTCCTGTCCATTGCCATCGTCACACCTGGGTTTTGTAATCATTAGCATCTGTGCCACAATGTCTGAGCTGAGGGGGATTCACAAGAACAGCCTCTTGGTAGCAGCACTCGGGCAGTAGTTGAGTGAGCCATGGGTGTAAATACAGCGATGCTGGGGATTAGCTCTGAAGCCCTCGCTTGCCAGCTGAGTTTCACTGTCCAGTCCTTACGCTGTTTCACTGGCTCAGCCTAGGAAAGAAACAGTTGACAGAAATGATAGAAGGCTCCCAAATCTTGACTGGCAGGGGAGGAGACGAATAATGGCTGGATTTATTTTTTTTGTTATAAAGGCAGGCGGGCATGCAGCGAAACTAGCAGATGTCAGGTTCAATCCCCACAAAGGGAGGCGTTTTCTTTGCGCCAGGTGCAGATAAACTGTGGGATTCATTATTTCAGGATTTATGGGCTTTACACAGGCTCACAAACCAACCAGACAAGACCATGAAAGAGAAATCCATTGAGATATCCCAAATACAAAGGCACATTGTTGGCTCTGTACGTGCCTGAGCCATGAGTCACCAGAGGTGGGGAAATGTCACTACCAGCTTGCCCGGGCTTTATCCTCAACCCAGAGCACCCGCTGCAGGCCCCAGCAAGGGCTGGGACGCAGGACAGCACATCGTGGACCTGTGCTTTGGCCAAGTACAGTGTGTAAACCTTAAACTGCCCTTATGTTATTTAAGCTGAATCATTCCCATTCGTTCCATTGAGCTCTGGTTTGCTAGCTCACAGCAGAGCAGCTCCTCAGGGCACACAGCACATCTGAGCATCACACAGCTCCCAGCACGTGGGCAGCTTTGGCTAGAAAATACTGGTTTTCAGTAGTATCGTTTCAAGAAGGTGCAATTGCTCTGTTCTGGCATGGGAGTGCAAAGGTAAGAGCCTTATCAGCAGGATATGGTGCCCCTTCCCATTAAACACACCTGTGTTTTAAGTAGCTGGGCTGGAGTGGGGTGGAGTTGCGCATGTCGGGACAGCCCGGCACGCCGGGGTGCGGCTCCACAGCTCCCAGGCAGGCTGGGACCTTGGCAGATTTTTACCCAAAGGTTATTTATGTCATGACGTGCCACGTCCCCCGGCCTCCTGGGCTGAGGGGTTTGGCACACGCGTTATCAGAGATGTGGGAAGTCCTGAGCCGTTGTGCGGCCGATTCCTGTTTGCACAGACTTCCCAAAGAAATGTGCTGGCGGTTGATAACAGACACTGCCTGCAAATAACGCCGCGGCACCGCTTTTCCCCACACTTTTGTTGCCCAACAAGCAGCCATCACTGAAGAGCTGGTGGGAAAAATGTTTTCCCGCTCCACTGCCATGTGCCATGGAAACCCCTGCTTGTCTCTTCCAGAGCTCTCCTTAAAATGCTCCCCTGATGGTCCCAGCAAGACGTTCCTCCAGTGCCAATGGCTCATTCCTTGCCCACTGTGCCCAGACACTTCCTCTCCTCAGGCTGTGGGTGGGGTGATGGTGGGGTGACCCCGAAAGGTGTTTCTGGCTCCTGTCCTCCTCGGGTGGCACCATGTGGGCCAGCCCAGGGTGCTAAATGGATGGGGGAAAAAGAGCAGCTTGGGGTGGGGTGGGTTGGGTTGGTTTGGGTTGGTGACCGACGCTGCCGGCAGGCGGGAGCCCCCCCGGGGCCTGCCCCAGCTGCACCCCCGAACCGGCACCCCAGCGCCTGGGGGCTCCTGCGTGCGAGGGGCAGGCGGGACCCCGGCGGGCCTCCAGCCCCGCGGACAGGGCCGGCCACCCTCCCTGCCCCTCCGGGCGGGTCACCCCGCCCGTTCCAAACCCAACCGCTTCCAGGCGGCCTCTGCGGGGCTGCCCCCGCCACACAGCGTCTCCTGCGGCCGCGGATCTCTTTGACGCCGGCCCCAAAGCTGGCGGGGCGCGGGGCGGCCGCAGGGCCCTGGTCCCCGCCCCCGGGCCGCCCCAGGCGGCGGGCCCTGTCATGGCGCTTGTCCTGCCCCGCTCCCGCCGAGGGCGGCCGGGGGGGCGGTGCCGCGGCCGGCGGCAGGGCCTGCTCAGGTGCGGCGGGCAGAGGCGGCGGCTGGGCAGCGGAGCGCCGTGCCGTGCCGCCGCCATGAGCAGCGCAGAGCCGCCGCTCGGGGCCGGGCCGCGGGCGCAGCCCGCCTGGAAGCGGGAGATCCTGGAGCGGAAGCGGGCCAAGCTGGCCGGGGCGGCCGGCGGGGAGCCGGAGCCCCCGGCGGGGGAGCGGCTGGTGGTGGCGGAGAGCCTGGGCCCGCTCCGCGAGAACCCCTTCATGCGGCTGGAGAGCGAGCGGCGGCGGCTGCGGCAGGGGCTGCCCGGGCACGGCCCCGGGGCGCCGCGACCGCTGCAGCAGCTGCTGGAGCTGTACAGCGCCGTGCCCGGCATCCGCACAATCCGCGCCGACAACATCCTCATCATCGAGTCCCAGCCCGACGCCGCCGCCTGCTTCGCCGATGGGGACGCGCTGCCCGGCCGCCGCCGGGACCCGGCCGCCGCAGCCGCCTCCGACCCGCCGCGGCGCCCCGACCCGCTGCGGGAGCTGCTGGCCCGCCGGGGCGCTGCGCTCGCCGAGATCCGCGCTGACCAGGTCGTCATCTACGAGGCGGCCGAGCCGCCGGAGCCGCCCGAGGCGGCCGAGCCGGGCACCGTCAGCCGCCTCCTGGAGAAGTTCGGGCAGCGGCCGCGGGGCCGCCGACGCCGCGGCGGGGAGGCGCTGAGCGGGCCCGGGCCCGGCGCCGTGCCAGGCGGGGCGGCTGCTCCTCCGCAGGTGGGACTGGGCTCCCCCCGGGCCGGGCCGCCCTCCCCGCAGGTGGGACCCGGCTCCCCCCGGGCCTCGGCGCCCCTCCAGAGGGAACCCGGCTCCCCCCGGGCCTCGGCGCCCCTCCAGAGGGAACCTGGCTCCCCCCGGGCATCGGTCCCAAAGGCGGGACCGGGATCTCTACAGGCAGTGCCGGCAGCCCCCCAGCTGCTGCCGGCTTCCCCCCGTGCTGCCACCCCCCTGGCGGTGCCGGCCACCCCCCAGCCTGCTGTCCTGCGGCCGGCCCCCCCCCGGGCTGCCCTCCCTCAGCCTGCAGCCCCCCAGGCAGCCCCAGCTCCCTCCCGGGCTGTTGCCCCCCAGGCAGCCCCAGCTCCCTCCCAGGCTGTCACCCCCCAGCCCACGGCCCCCCAGGCAGCCCCAGCTCCCCCCTGGGCTGCAGCCTCCCCGGCGGTCCCAGCTGCCCCTAAGGCCACAGCCCCCCAGGCCAACTGCTTTCTCCACAAGATCGGCTCCAACTCCTTCACAGTCACCCCCCGGGGCCTGCCCCCCGGCAGCCGCGTCCCCGAGCCCAGTGCTGTCCCCGCAGGCTGTCCCGTGCCGCCCAAGGGGCCACCAGTGCCATCTGCGCCATCCGCCAGCGCTTCCCATGCCAGAGCCAACACCAGGAGGCCAAAGCCGGAGGAGGCCGAAGCAGCCATGTCGCTCCCGCCCAGTGCCAGTCTGGTCCCCAGTGCCACCGGCTCCACCCAGCCGCTCTCCGCCTCTGCCCCCTGGGCCGGGGGCTCCTTTGAAATCCACCCAGCCCCCAAGCCCGACTTGGCTGCCATCCCAGCCCACGACCTGCAGGCCCAGGCCCTGGCCAAGCTGCGCCTGAATTCACGCAATTCCTTCCTCTTTGTGCCCCGCCGGGAGGGCAGCCCGGCTCTGCCACCAGCCCAGAGCGCCAGGCCGGGGCCACCTCCATCGCCCTCAGAGGAGAAGGCACTGAAGGAGCCCCCGAGGGCTTCCGCCCCGGAGCAGGAAGAGCCTGTTGCTTCCCCACCGGCGCCTCTGGATCTGTTGGTACCCGTGACTTACATCGATGACATTGTGGAGCCGGACAGCGGGGAGCTTTCTCCCAGGGCCTGCTCGGCTGCAAGGACTGGGAGCTTGGTGGATCATCCTGGAGGAGCTGGCCCTGACCTGGAGATGGAGTTTTCCTCCGTGCCCCTCTACAGACCGCACTCTGCCCCACACCAGAGGGGAGGCAGCACCTTCACTGTCGTGCCCAAAAGGAAGCCCATTGCCTCGGGGCTGCAGACTCTCACTGATGCCAGCAGAAGGCTGCAGCTGGAGGAGGAGGAGGAGGAGAAGGAGAGCAAAGGAAAAGGCAAAGCCGTGGAGAACACTGATGGGCCCCAAGTGGGGATGTCCCATAAAAAGCGCTACCCCACGGTGGATGAGATTGAAGTGATCGGGGGGTACCTGTCCCTGGAGAGGTCCTGCATGAGCAAGGCAGGCTCCCACCGCAAGAAGGTAATTGCCTGGGGCACCTCTGCGCTGAACAGCCAGGCTGAAAGTAGCTCAGTGCTGCTTTTGGCTTGTCTTTCCATGAGGTGCTGGGTGGGAAGGTGGGCAGTGTTTTTCTGGTCCTTTCGAGAGCCAGAGGCTCGCCCTGAGGGAGGGGGCATTGAGTGCTGTTCCACCAAGCAGATGAGGGTGGGATACGACCTGTGATAACTGCAGGGCCTCTCCCACGTTTGCTTCTTGGAGGTATGGTAACGAAGTAAAATATTTTGGGTATTTAGAAAAATCGAGGTGAGTTGCGTGGTCTGAACGGCTGCGATCTTGTCCACTCCTAGCTCTGCTCGCTGTGTCTGATGGGTGTTGGACGTGTTGAGCTCCCCGTGGTCACTGCCCAGCTCGTGATGTAGCGTGGTGGGCAGTGTGGCAGTGGTGTCTTCCCCCCCATTAGTGATCTATTGATAGAGGCTCAAGAATTAGGTCTCTATTAGGCAGAACAAGATCAGCAACAACTTAACTCCCCTTGATAGGATTGTACCACCTGGCTGCTCGTTCTGGATGTGCAGCTACATCTCTGAAGATTCCCAAGATGTTGATTGCTCCAAGTGTCTTTGGAGCGAATGCTGGGTTTCCTCACTGCTTGGGATCTAACTTAGATCCTTGAGAGCTTTAAAATGAGAATTAATCTTTGTATGGCTTGGTGGAATGCATCTGGATGTGATAAATACAGTCATGCTGAAAGAGCGGGATATTTTGCTGTGCCGGAGGAGCAGGCGTGAATTGTTCGGCTCTGAAAGCAGCACACCAAGGGGACAAATCCCGATTTCTAGGTCTGCAAGGTGATGTTTTTCCATAGCGGGAAGAGTTGTTTGACATTCCGTTACCTAAATTCAGCTAAATATTTGATGGACTGAATCCACAGGGGTGCCCGAGGCACTGAGCATTATAATTTGAGGAAATCCTTTGAATAGGGCGCACCTCATTTAGAAGGGAGGCGGGGAATGCTGTTTCTCATGGCTTAATGTTGAATTCCTTCATAAGAGCACGCAGTCTCTGTTAATTTGGTTGTGACTAATGCTGATAGCAGATCTGGAGCATGAGCACCGTAAGATCCAGAGCAAATAAGCAGGAGTGTTGATTCTCACTCTGTGCTCCTGCAGTTTTTCCCTTGTCCTCCTACAGGGAAATGCTTGATCAGACTGGAATTGTTCTGCTGCTTAAATACCTGCTGGCTTGCACTCATTCCAGCTGTTTTCTTGGCTCTGCTCGGTTCAGCTTGGGGTATTAATTGGATTTACACCAAATCAGGTGTGTGAATAGTAAATAGTGAAAATACCAAGACAACGTGTTACAGTTACGGGTACTCTTAGGATGGAGCAGAAAATACAGAGGAAACTTTGTGGGACAGACACAATTAAATACCAAAGCTCGGCTTCTGATGCAGCCAGTGGAGCTGATTTCTCTGTGCAGGCTGGTGGTGCCGTTGGGGCAGCAGCTTTGCTGGTAAAAGAATAAAACTTCAAGTAAGCAAAACTAGTTAAGTAGTGCACAGTGGAAGCTGTCCTTAACAGTACAAAAAGGAGGGAGGAGAGAGACGAGGCCAAGGGTAGTTCAGCGACTGAGTTGTTTAAGGTTGGCCAAACATTGGAACAGGAAGCCAGAGCAGAAATGGCATCTCCGTCCTTGGAGCTATGTGAAACTTGCCTGGGGAGAGCCTTGAGCAACTGATCAGGTCAGACCTGCTTGGAGCCGGAGTTCGGGCCAGAGACCTCCAGAGGTCCTTTCCCAACCTGATTTTTTGAAATTGGTCAACAACTGCTTTGTCCCTTCAGTGTTGGATTTATGTGACATCGGGCAGGTCACGTAGCTTCTCTGCCTGTGTTCTTATCAGCTTAATAGCATTAACTATCCTGCTCTGCAGGCACTCTGAAGATGAAGTGTGCTAAATACTGCAAGATGCATGTACAACTGTAATGGTGTTCACTATGAATTATATGTGGGGGATGTCCTGCATAAGAACTTACATAAAGATCTGGTTTTTGAGAGGATTGATATTAAAAGGCAAAGGAGGAACTGCCTGTTACACTGCAGAGCTCAGGAGGCTGAAACAACTGGGGACCCTTCGGAAAGTAAGATCCAACTTAAGGAGAAGTAGTAGAGACACAAGTTTCTGGGTAAAATTAAATGTGGCCATGTAGTGGGAGAAACACCAGGTTTTCCTTCAGTTCCCTTCCCGCTAGGGGTGGCAAGCATGGAGTTTGACTTTGTAGCCAGAAGATGCTTGATGCTGTAGCAAATGGAAAGATTTCTGTTTGCTCTTAACCTAGAGGATGTTTGTGGCTTTTACTCTGGGTAATAAGGCTGAGTGTTGATGCCTGAAAAGGAAGAAGCTAGCATTAGGACGCATTCCTTGGTTTCTTCCCAAGAGATCGCTGTGTGTCGCCAAGGCAACCGGCCAAAAACAAGGGTTCTGTTTTGTAGATATGTTGGGTTTTCAGAAACTCGATTTTGGCCTGAATTGGGCAGAAGCAGACATTTCCTGTGAGCTGGAAGCTGCAGTTCTTTGGTAAAACCAATGTACCTTTCTCTTCCGGGGATATCGGAATCAAACCTATTGCTGGTTTCAGTGAGCACCTCCCCGGGTCTTTTGGGGTGATTCTCTCCAGGCAGACCTGCTGGATGAGCTCACCTCCTGCTGAGCATCCTCCTTTCCAAACCTTCACCTGGATTTGCTGAAAGGTCCTTAAGTATGATCCAGGCTCAAGAGAGTGGTGTTTAGTGAAACTTCGATGACTTGGAAAACTTCATCTGCTTGCTGATGCCAGCAAGAATCTGGGTGAGATAAGCAGCAGGTCTAACGCAGCCTGGAAATGCCACATTCCTGCACATTGGGGGATGTCTGTGCTTACAGTCAGGGCCAATGATTTATTAGGAGGGAGAGAGGCAGTCGTGGCAGTTAGACCGTGGCAGTTAGACCAATTGTTCTGTGAGATACAAACTGTGTTTTTCTTCAAATGCGGAAATTCGGCCTCCCTTTTCCGTCTCCTTGTCTGGCCACTGATTGCCTGACTGTGGTAGATATGCCAGCAAAATGGAGCCAACTCGGGCCACGTCCTCTGGTCCACATCCTCCATGGCTTTTTGGAGTGACAGAGGGGCTGGGACAGGGTGGGAGTGGGTTCCAGTATGGCTCTGGTCGGTGTGGAGGGAGCTCCAGCCCCTGCTGTTGGCTGGACGGCTGCTGACGGCGGCTGCAGGACTTGTGACTTTGCTGTGGCCTGAGGGACGCTGGTGGTGTTCAAGGCCTTTCAGGATAAATAGCTTTATTGCTTCCTTCAGACACTTCAAATATGCGAAGTAGCTGTTTGCTTTGGGGTTGGAGCTGGATCTTGAGATGATGAGAGAGAAATGCTGTTCCTGTGTCAGAATAAAAAAATGGGTTCCCAGCTCTCTTGTGCAAGTGGAGCTGCTGCAGTGGGACAACTGTCGTTCTTCCAGGGCTGTGAAGGTGAACATGGGGTTGCGTATGATGGGATGTGATCGAGATCTGCAGGTGGAGGGCAGAGCCCCAGCCGTGCTCGTCCCAGGGACCAGGCTGCCCCGGTTGGAGCTCTTGCCCTCCTACAGATGTTAAGATGCCCTTCAGGACTCTTCAACTACTCCATGGCTGTTTTGAGACCTCTCCGGGCGGTATTACAGTTCAGATAAAGCAGTGGGGGGGTGACTTCAGTTTGAAAACTAAGTGAACGTTTGCAGCTTCTCAGGGATGCGCTGGGTTTCCAGCAGAGCGCTGGGCGGCTGCTGGAAGAGGCTGGCTGAGCTGTCAGCTCTGATGGTGGAGACAGGATGCATGTGCAGGACTGGAAGGAGACCTGCTGACCTTTATTCTAAATGGGGAGCAGGGGAGAGGATGCTGTAGCGCCGTTGGTGACCTCTGTTCAGTGCTTGTCCTCGTACTCTGTTATTGCAGAAGTAGAGACACTTCAGCTTGATAGTGGCCCCAGGAGGAAGGGAAGGCTTTGCTGCAGGATGTGGATCTTTGGGATCTTGGAGAATAAAATTTAGCTCGGCTGAGCTGACAAGAAGGAATCTTGGTTTGGTTACCTGCCAGAATAATGTACAATTAAAGTTGTTAGCAAGATAGCAATCTAGGTTTCTGTAAAACATGTGACTGGCATGTTGGAGCGAGTGGTTGGAAAGGACTGCAAACTGCCGAGCCAGCTAGGGTCCTGAGCAGCAGTCTCCTGTCTTTAGGCTTCATGTTCTCATCTTGTTGGAGGCTGGACTCTGCCGTGAAGGTCCTGTGTGTACAGAATTTGCCCCGACTGTGCTCCTTCCTTATGTTTTGTCACTCCCGCGGTTCATCCCAAGTCACAGCATGTTTGTCCTCTCCAGGACGTGGTACCTCTTGGGGATCCTGCAGGAAAAGTGACTCCTGGCCAGGCCACCCAAAGTCCTGTAAATAACAGGACTTGAGAGCCAACACACATCGGATTGTTGATGGTTTTAATGTTTTTTGCTTGTCACAGTTGGCAGTTTGCCGAGTGCTGGAAGGTGAGCTGCTGCCTTGTGTGAACAGGGCTTACAAGAGCAAGGTTGGTGGGATCCAAACGGTTGGAGTCTAACGCTTTCCTACTTCTTTGCAAAAATTGTCTTCAAAGATGTTCAGCTTCAGCTGAACTTCAAAAAGTTCCAGTTTATGTGGACTTTTGCATGGTCCATTTTCTGATGTTTTGAGCTGCATAGCGCCTGAATATGGCTTCCAAATGCCCACTGAAATGTCTGTTAAAAAGTTATTCTCAATGTCCCTCAGCTTTTCATGGGCAGGAGTGGGCAGCAGTTTTGTTGGTCTAACCTGCTGAACTTCTTGCTCCATAGTTTTCCATCTGTTCAGTTCTGCTGGAGATGGTCTCCTGTGAGAACCAGGTGGAGGCTTGAGATGTTGGCAGGGATGAACACTTCCAACTATTGCTCAGACCTGTTTGGAGCAAGTCTGCACAGTGTGGAATCTAAATACCGCTGACTGCCTGAAGTATTTTTTTGCAATGTATAACACAAGTAAATTAGCCATAGCACAAGTAAATTAACCTGGTGGTAGAAGCAAAAATCTCTCTCCAAAAATTACTTACATTCCCCTGTTGCTGTATTTTGGAGGGGTCAGGACAGGACAGGCTGTGTGTTCCCATTCTCTGTCTCTGTGCTCTGCTGGGGCAAATACATCCCCCACCTTTAAGGAGGGGCCATAGTATCTATCTGAGATGGATGTATTAAATTTTTGACAGATGAGGTCAGCAGTGACAAGTCCGGCTCAGAAAATACAAGCCTTGGATGATCAGGCGTGGTCCCTTCCCCGGGAGGGGGTTTCCAGTAGCTGTCAGATGTGAGCAGGTTGGTTTACCCAGACAGTGCCACTTCCCTGCCCTTTTCTAATTCTGCTGATTTTTGGGCTGTGATACTGATGGCTGAAGATGCTAAATATCAGGATCTTCTTGTGGTTATAGTTTTTAAACCACCTCACAAGCTTCACCCGAGGCTATCGGTGGGGAGGTAGGTTGTTTTTTTTGTTTCCCTGCTGCCTGCCAACTCCTTGAAGTGCTGGTACTTTATCTGGCAGAGCAGATGAGTCTTATTTATCTCATCTCCGTAGTGGGAAATTTTCTGCAACTGAGATTCTCTGTGGCCTCGCCACTCCCATGCTTCACCTTGCGTCGCAGTGGCAGTCTGAGCTGCTCCCAAATTCCTCCCAGTTCTCTTCCTCCTGTCCCCTGCTCGCCTGCTGCTGTTGGCAGCACAGGGAATGGGACAGAAGAGCTAAAATAGAAACTCTTAGCAAATAAAGAGACGAGACTGCCTTTGAAGCTGGTTAGGACGTGCCCAAGGGCTCAGCCCGCCCCAGAGCTTGAGAGGAGATTTGGAGCGCTTTGTGCTCTGAATTCTGATCGTGCGGATTACAGTTAATGCTATCTTAGCCTGTGGACCAGATTGGAGATGCTTTATCATTTCCCTCCATCTCAAGTATTCAGTTTATCTTGGGTTTGGGTTTTCCTCTCTTCTCTGCTTTTTTAGTGCGTGGTCCTGGTGTTCCTGAGATGGGCTGAGGAAGTACAGAGTTGGGCAGGCTAGGGCAGGAGCCCTGCTTGTCTGCCTTGTATGTGGGAAACAGTAGGAAAAATTCAAGTGTTCAGCCACCAGGTTCAGTGGCAGTAAAGGAAATCTCGGTAAGAGCTGCTGCAGCAGCATCTCCTTCACCTCTGAGGTTCTGCTCACTCCCCCCCACCGCCCCAAGTAAAACCTGGGCAATTTAAAATCTATTTATAAACCCAGACTCTTCCTAGTGACTGCAGTGGAACATGGGTATGCCACGAAGCTGTAACGGTATCGCTGTTCAGACCGTTTGTGTAGGAAGAGTCACGTGAAGCGTCTGTGTCGCACAGAGAAACCTCACAAACATCCTGGGAAAATCTGGACTGAAGGGACTTGGTGCTGATGTTTGCTGAGAAGTGCCCTTCAGGCAATCTTGGGAACTTGGCAGGATGGAGCTGCTGTTTTGCAGGCAGTTGAAGGACTATAGGCAAGCTGGAGAAAATACCTCGGAGATTATGAGAACACTCACATGCTTAGGGAAATTGTATAGCTTGCAGCGAGTGAAAATGCAGGTCTGAGGGCATATCCGTAAGCCCCATGGTGAACTTCCTGCACTTGTCACTTCTCTTGGAGAAAAAGGGTGAGAGACATGAACTTTGTCATGCAGCTAATACTGTTCCCATCACTGAATGAAGCTTTTTGGTCCTGAATGAGCTCCTTGCCAGGGTGGAAAGTAATTCTATTCCCAACCTCCCCATATTTCCCAGGAAAAGCTGCTCCATCTCTCCCATTCCAGCTGGAGACTGTTCACTTGCACCAAACTGAAGTATTTGTTTGGACTGCTCAGGTCAGCCTTGGTTGCATGGAAATGTTTGTGGGTGGCATCTCCCAGCACTGCATCGTGTTGTAGCCACAAATTGTATGCTTAGAGTTGCCTGTAAAGCAGAATCCTCTGCTGTTTGGGAGTTCTGTGTGTTGCTTTGAAGATACCAAGTCTTGACACTAATTCTATCTTGGTTATGCCTGCTCTTTTTGTGTGTTCAGATGAGATTTGTTTCATCTATGTAGGGAGATTTGTCCAGTTCTTATGGGCCAAGTAAGTAATAGTTGAATTGCTTGTTAAACATGGACTGGCTCCTCTGTCTGCAGATGTGCAAGGGAGTGAAGGGATCCTTGGGTGAATAGCTGCTTTGTACCACGTCTCCGACTACCCAGTGGTTGGTTGGGCACTGGAATCTCTTCTTGTCCAACAACAGGTCAAGGGAAGAGTTAACAAAGCTCCCTGCCCTGCTGTGCTCTCTGGAACTGTCCCTACCCTGTCACTTCTCATCAGGAATTTGAAACTTCCCCATGTCTTGTACAAGGAGTTTAATATTTCGACTCTCCATGCATTGCTCCTATCTACCATGTGCTTCAGCATATTGATTACACAGAGCTGGCTTTGTGGGTTGCCTTGTAAATGGAGACTTTCTCGTTTTGCCTTGTGGCTTGGGAGCTGGGATGCGATCCTGGAGGCAAACTCTTTTGCCGGCAGCACAGTGCTTCACTGACAAGCAACTGCTTTAAATGTTTAGTGCTGCTAGCTCTACTCAGTAACTCCGTGACGCAGTTAATAGTTGAGCAAAACTCATGTTGCTCTTAGGAAACGCTTCTTGGAAAAGCATGATCGAGTCAGCCTATGGTGGAGCAGCCAACTCCTGTTCCCCGAGACTCTTCTTTTTGTACAGAATAACAGAAAAGTACATTTCTGAAGTGCCATCTGCAGTTTTCTGGGCATACTTAGGCTGCTTGAGCCATAGCAGTACAGGGTTAATCTGATACAAGAACCAAGCCTCAAGTCCCCTCCATTCCTAGGGGTACCTGTCAGGGAAAAACCCTTTCTTCCTGTGTCAAGGAAAGGCTTTAGAGGTACAAAGAGCTGCTGATCTTCTCCCAAATGATAGCAAATGCCTTGGGAATACGCTGATGCTACTGCAGCCCCCAGGGTACTATTCTAGGCTGCCACACATAGAGATTGAGCCTGGAGTTATCCAACAGTTTGGGCTGACACATGATTACGTTCTCAGGACAAGTACAGGCATGTAGATGAGCTCATTGCTAACTCCTATGAAATGGCTCATTTTCCCCAAAATCCTTTATCTGAAAGTTTCGGAGGGAAAACTACATCACATGGGAGTTGTCCAGATCATTGAGTGCAGGTTGTAATAAAATAATGAAGGTCCCCGCAGAGGTACACGGTTTATGAACTGCTGCTTCACCTCCTTGTACTGAATCTGCTGATCTGTGCGAATGGTCAGACAGGGTCAGACGGAAGGACCAGGGTGAACCCTTCGGGGATCTTTGTTCACCATAAAATACCTGCTTCTACCCTCTGTTTCCAGTCTCACAAGCAGTTACTTGTCTGTGCAGGGACCTTCCCTTTCGCCCCATGCAGCGTGGAGCTGAGAGGTTGTTCTCTGTTGCGACCCTCCTCTTCACATGGATCCTGAGCTTCACTGGGCAGAGCCACCACCAACCACCAAGTGGGTTTTGGTTCTTGGGGAGCTTTCCTGCCCAGCTTGGGGGAATGTTTCTTGCTAACTTTGTGGATGCTCTGTATCAACAGGCTTCCTGGTGCACTCCCTGCTGTCTGTTGCTGCAGTTTTCAGGTGTCTGGTGTGATGTCTTGTGCTTTTATCTCATTGACCAAACCTTTAGACAACCAGTGCAGCAGCAAATGTAGCAAAGCTCAATATAAGACTTCACAGAAGCACAAGGTTCTTCAAAACACTGGTTTTGTTCATGCTTGTTTTCTTAGAGATATCAATCACTCGCTCTTTTGTATTCATGCCGAATTGTCCGCTCTTCCTGTGGATATCAGCTGAAACCCACTGGCTGCTGTTGCTGAGAAAGGAGGAAGCATGATTGACCAGGTGTGAAAAGCTGCTTTAAATCACACCCAGCAGCCCATGCATGTCCTAGGGAGTCAGTGCAGTCACTAATTTTGTCACTTCAGGACTACGTTGCTTGGGGAGAGAGGATGATTAGAGGAAATTTAGTACCTGAAAAGAGCAAATCTTGATCCCTGGTGCTACTCAGCTGTTCGGATCTTGTGAAGTACTTGGGTAGAATGACCATGTTGCCAAAAAATGGTTATGTCCCTCTTGCCGCCACACAGCAGCCACTGCCCTCTTATCTAGCCTGCAGCAGCAGCATGGCAGGGTTGGACGAGCTGGAGGCATGGTGTGATGGTAGCAATTTTTCCCCCTTACAATTTTTTTCCCCTTATTATTATAAGGTGAGGATTTGGGTCGCCAAAGAGGTTCCTGTTTAAAAGGTGTAAAACACCCTAGCGTTACCACTTTGGTCTTGCCACATCTGCCAAGAAGCAAACGTAATAATGGGTGGAGAAGAGAAAAGTCACACTAAAGAGATTGCTTCTGGAGTTGGGGGTGCAGATTTACCCCATGATTTGCTCCTGAGACTTACAGAGATGTCCCTGGTTTGTGAGAAGCCATCGGCTGTTTGCTCTTTCATTAACTGTGGGGTTTTGCAGCCTTTCCCATCTCAGCTTTTGGAGGCAAGGTGCCTGCTGACTTTCACTGTTCATGTCGCAGGTTGGTTCCTGTAAACTAGTTATTTCTATTTCTAATACGTCTCTGTACATGGGGGCTCATTTGTTGTTGGTCTGCATGTAGACTGGGTCCTAACAGCCTGAATCCCCTGAAACAAGGTTAACTTTTTTTTTCTTTTCTAAGTGAGCCCTGCATGACTACTTAGATTTACGCTTGCTGGGCAATGTTTACCCTGGCTTCTCTTTCCTGGATACTCTATTACACATTACTGTTCAAATCCAAGCAAATAAATGAATGATTTGTTCTATGGCAACAAGAATCTGGTGGCTGAACAGCACAATATTCCCTGAAAGCCTGCCTTATTCTTAGTGTGTGTCTGATGGCTGGGCAGGGTATTAATATACATGGGTTTGGGTCGGACCCTGGTTTTGTGACACAGCTCTGGTGCAGCATTCAGCTGAGCAAACAGCGACAAATCCCTGCAAATGTCTGCAGCTGAAGGGTGCAAAATTCTTCCATCCCACAGCTGGCAGCTGCTGCTGAGGCAGGAGCGGGGGAAAGATAACAACCCCTGCCGCCTTTTGTATTTCCATAGAAGTCCATATGGTCTGGCAAGGGGCTGCTGACTGTGCAAACCTATTGTTTGTGCCATTACTGGGCTCTTGATTTTTCTTTTTAGATGGTTCCTGGAACTGAATGTGCTTGTGTTCCCTATGTACAGTGCTCAGTTCTGCTCATTAACAGCTCAGAGTGTTTTTTAAGGCAGCTGTGTTGACCCATGTGTCCCTAATTTTGCCTGAGCAAGTTGCCCTCCCTCTTCCGTTGGATCAAGCAGAGCTGCTCTCTGCTTCCCCTGAAACCGCCTGGTGCCTGGGGAGGGGAAGCCCTGGGGGAACTGGGGCCGTGCCACGGCAGGTTTATCGATTTGAGTTTTGGGGCTGCTTTTGGGGCTCCTGGGCAGGGTTGACTGAGTGCCCTGGGGGTGTCTGCAGAGCCAGTTTGCCAGAGTCCGACCCTGTGCCAGCGCCTGCTTGTTCCTCCGGTGTTTGCTTTGCCTGGGTGCGTCCCAGTGCTTTATTGCGGAGCAGCCATAGGGCTCTTCCTGCTTCAAGGTAGCAGCGTGCTGGGTGCAGGGGGGTGGGATGCTACTGTAGAGCAAGCCAACATGGTTTTTTGGGGGGGATCTTGTGCCAGGGTGCACTCATGCCAAGCAGGACTGCCTGGTGTCAGCCTTCGCATAGGCTGTGCTGGCCTGACCAGAGGTCTTGCTGAAGCAGCAAATTATCTTGCTACGAGCTCTCCCCAGGCTGGGGCCCTGGGTGAGTGGTGCTGGCACCACTGTGGTTAATGATTGCTCTTTTTGAATAGCTTCAAGATTGCCTCCTACAGTGTTGTGGCCTCTCTGCTTCAGGTATCCATGAAACCCTGGTGGCAGAGTGTTCTGCAGGACACCCAGCCCAGCTCCAGGGAGTGAGCGTGGCCCAAGTCCAATTGGCTGTGGGCAAGTGGGAGCTGCTTTACTTCAAGGCTTATGCTGAGCTTAGGCTGGGCTGTTGGCATGCTGCCTCTAGGCTCTGCATTGGGGGCTGTCTCCTGGTCAGTTCTGCTGCTTTCTACTCTTTGGTTTTACTCCCTAGTTGAAGCTGTTTTCTTCTCTTGTACTACACACAGTCATTTTTCTTAGAGAATTCCTCCTGATAACAGAAAACCAGGAAAACAGTTCCATCTCCCAAGCTTAAATTCTAAAAACGAGGCACATCTGTCCCCTTTATTTTCCATGTTTAGCCAAGTACTTCTTGCCTTTCAACACAGTTGCTTGTGCTGGTGAGCTTGCACTGTCTGGTTCTGGGATAGCTTCTGAGCTTCTGGGAGCCCATGGCACCTCCACCCTTGTGGCCTTCGTGCCTGGCAGTGTGGCTCGTCCCCACAGTACAGACACCACATTGTGAGCAGTCCCTGCCCGCTCCGCTGCCTGGCTCGGATCAGGGAGCATCTAGGTCAGCAGCAGGGGTGAGAAATTCTGGCAACAGCAACTGGGATGCTCTGATCTTCAAGGTCATTTTATTCCAACCCCTTTTTTCTGAAATATAATCATTCCCCTCCCCATGTGTTATATGGGGAAGGTCAGAGCGGCTGTGGCCAGGGCTGGGGCAGGGAATGGGGAAAGGCAGCTGGTTGCCCTCTCTTGTTATTTCCATCCTTCTCCTGGGAGCGTGGGGAAAAGAGTCAGCCTGTGTCCAAGTTACAAACCCAGACTCAGGCAGAGTAGCACACAACTCCATCGGGCGTATTTGCAGTGTGGAGGAGGTATTAGGTACTCGCTCCATTACCTGGATTTCATTTAAGCTTCCCTCAGTTGCTTTTCTGAAAAGCAGCAGTGAAGTACTCGCTGTCTTGCCTTGAAAACCCTTATCACCCACATAGCTCCAACGTGTCTGTGGGCCGTGCAGGATAACGCCGTCGCAGGCTGGCTCCCGCTCGCTGCCGGTTTGCAGGCCCTGTTCCCCTGTGCGGCTGCAAGTTCGGCTTTGGCAGGGCTTGCTGGCGGCAGCAGCAGCAGCATGGCACTGCAGGAGATGCAGAGAGATGGCTGCTGTTGCAAGAAATACGTGCATCTGGGCAGCGCATGTGGTGTGTGCTTGCTTGCTAGCTGCTTGGGACCACGTGCTGTTTCTCAGGACGTGGTATATTTTGTATAGGAGGAAAACTGCAAATAAAGCACATGGGGCAAATGTGCTGTGCTTTCTTCTTGTCAGTCATTATTTGGGAGAGATCTTCAGAACCATCCAGCTCCTACCACCTATCACAAGCAACCACGTCCTTTTAATTCTGTTCATAATCCTATTAGCTCCATTTTAAATGTAGATAGAAGTAAAGGGATCACAACACCCTTCTAGGCAGCTGGTCCTGAACCTTGATCTGCGTTGGCTGGATACTTTTGGTGTAAATTTATTCCTGGCAAGCTTATCCTCCTTGTTTGTCTGTTGTACGCTGGCATCAGCAGTTCTCTGCTCCTCCGTGTTTATTTTCCTTGTGTACTTAAAAAGAGCTGTTAATGCTTTTTCTCAACCTTCATTTTTGCCAGTGGGAACAGGCTGAATCTCCTCTCCGCCTGTTGAGGTGACTCGTAACCAGATCTTGTAAGCAGAATGGTAGATAATGATTAGGACACGTTAAGGTTGCAGGGCAACAACCCTTTCCCATAGCTTTTCCATTCAACTTGGAAGAGGACATTCGGAGTTACTGTGTCTGGGTGTCCCACTACAGGAGAGATGCAGAAACTGGAGCAAGTCCAGGGGAGGCTAAAGTGCTCCTGGGGCTGGAGGAGATGGGAGAAACTGAGGGAGCTGGTTTGTTCAGCCTGGAGGAGAGAAAGGGGGAGCCCCCTTGCTGCCTTCCCCTACCTGCGGAGTGTTACAGGTGGGATGGAACCAGGCAGTCCCTATGATTCTCAGCCCCTCATATGATTCTATGATTTCCAGTGGAAATGCCCTGCTTTATTCACAGTTTATTTAAGCAGTATCCTAATGATGATTACAGTCCTGTAGCCAATCCAAAATTTTCTTTTTAAGTGATGAACTTCTCTTAGAGAAAGGGTTGATCTTAAACATTGTCCCATTTCTAGTGTTCTTGCCCTCCAGTTTTCTGAATGACCCATGAAATTCTGTTTTTTCCTTGACGAACTCCCATGTTGGAGTCATCTTTGTTCTCAGCCTCACAGTTAGTTTGCGAAGGTCACTAGTGCGAATACTAGATAAAACTGGTTTTGAAGCAGAACCTTTACGTACCTCTCACTTGTCCAGTATTTTCCCTCTCTGCTACAACCTGTTGCCATCTCTTCTTTAGCTGCTTCCATCTTCTCGCTTTTGGTATGAAACCCTGTTTTTTTTATCTAGCTTGAATAGCTTTTTGCCAGGATGTCCTCCCAAAAATGTAGTCCTGATCACTGAAGTTTCTACTGTCTAGAGCATGGGTACACAAATAACTTGGCTGGCATTAGCGATGTCACCTTTCCAACATGTGGATGCTTTCCTATCCTCCTTGGCAACGCTGATCCCTCCTGAGGGATGCGCTGGCAGCTGCTGGGCATCAGTGTTAGATGATGGCAAAGCATGTGCTGCGGCAAAAAGCCTGAGATACTCTCGACCTCTCAGCCTCCTGACTCCATCCATCTATTTGGCTATCTGCCTTTATGGTTTCTTCTCTCAGTGCAGTAAGAGATTTGGCAAGATTCGTGGGGAAAGATGGGGGGGATATGCAATGGCTCCTTTTAAACTGGGGTGAAGCCCTGGGGTGGGAGGTGGTCTTTGCTGGAGCAAATGTTACAATCGATGGCTTCTTGTGCTGCTTTCTAATAATTCTCCTTTGCTGTTGTCTAGATGAAGATCTCCTTCAATGAGACAAGTTTGCAGACTATGTTTGAGTACCCATCAGAGAGCTCACTGGCAGAAGAAGAGGAGGAGGAAGAGGAAGAACATGCTTCTGAAACAGAGGAGGACAAGTCTTGCACCTTTTATGTTCCGCGCCCGAATAGCACTTTGCATCCCAATGCACCTAACTCCGGTGAGCGAGGCACTGTGTTGGCACTGTGGGGTTACTGGTGGTGTCTGACACTGTCCACATCTCCTACAGACCCTCATGGGGCTCCACACAGGTGGAAATGCTAACGGAGGTGACTTCTGACAGCAAAACTGGGGCTTAGTGGGGACAGGGCTTGAACTGGGACAGGGAACTGGAGATGGGCAGTTTCCATGCTGTCCCCACCAGGATCCTGATACCACTTCCCTTTGGGACAGCAAGAAGTATTCATGTCAGCTTTGTCCTTCCAGCAGATTTATCCAGCTACACCCCAAAGCACTCCGTGAAGTTCAGCGAGTGGCAGGAGCAGAAATATGAGATGCCTGCCGCAGAGGGACCCCTGCTAAAGGAAGCTGATTCCCATGGGAACCAAGTCATGGTGAGACTTTAAATAAGCAGGTCTTGGCTTTGTCCTGCTCTGCTCTTATCCCGGTGCTCACATTGGTCTGGACAGTGAACAGGACCGGACGTGCCTTCCACTGAACACCTGTGTGTGTGTTTGCTGCCTGGGAAGGTGTGCCACCACTCGCAAAGGGATCAACACAGGTTGCCACTGCCACTAAGCAGACCTGCCTCTCCCAGTGTGTGCCAAGTAGACTTAAGGCAGCTGGCACACTTTTTACTCCAGGCCACATTTGGAGGGGGGAATTAAATGTGCTTATTAGTCCCGGGCGAGGTGCCAGTGTCGCCTTCACCGTCCAAAGGTGTGGGTACTCATTTGCTTTGAATTTGATGACATGTCCATGTCAACTCTGCTTTCTCCCCAGCTCACCCCGGCAGAGAAGGGCGGACTCTCCGATTTCAGCAGCGAGCCTGCTCTCTATTTTTGATCGCTTCATCTTCTAGCCTGCAGCAGCGGCTGCTGGACAAAATGTGTCAGTGCATCTTCCAAATGTCCATGCAAGCACCACGGAAATAAGCTTCTGGGTCCCTCCCTCACCACAGTTTTCATTGGATCCTGATGGCAAGGGTGGACTAGATGCTATCGGGCATCTTTGGAGAATATTTGCACTGGGTTCTGGGACCTAATTACTACTTTTAAGGTGTATGATTTATTCTACCTGTGGCCTTGCATATTCCTTGTTCAAGATCAGCTGCCCATTAGGCAAGCTTCTTAAGAACAGATCTGTAATCCTGGGGTGGATGTAGATTCTCTCAGTGCTTATCCGAGTCTGCCCATCCAGGTGCTATATGGGGTCTGGATGGCTTTTGTAATGCTTCTCCCGTCGGAGGCCCCAGTGAAGAACAGTTCTGGAGTTGGAGCATTGGGAGTATCTGGGCAGTTTAGCTCGATTCACAGAAGTGGTTGTGATTTGACAACTAGATTGGGTGTCAGTTTGGAAAACCATTGAAGGTTCATGGTTTGTTCTCAGCATGTTTCTGGGTGTAGTTTCTCTGAACCGTCATGGAATTGATGTGCCAGTTATGTTCTTGTGAAGGAAGCTGAAGAAGTGTGAGGAATGGGAAGGGGAATAAGTGCCTTTAGCTTTAGGTGGCGTTTTTGCACTGATCTGTAGAGAAGTGTCCAGACTGGCTTGAGCCTGTTGAAGATTCCCAAACATTGGCCATTGCTTTGATCTGTCCATACCCAACGCTGGCATCCAGCCTCTAATAACAGCTGATTGTGCTTCAGTTTGCCGGTTCCTCTTGTTGCTTTGTTCCAGCATCTAATGGGGCCATGCCCAAGATTTACCTGTCTCGGGCTGCCAGCGAGGCTTGCTTCTTGCCATGCTTGCTCTGCTCCTCTACAGCAAAGTGCAGGAGGGCCATTTCACTCCTTTATTCTGCAGAACTTGAACAAGGAATATGTTGGGGTTTTTTTCTAGGATTTTTATAGTTCTATTGTAATTGTTTAATGCAGCCAATATGCAAAAGAATCGGCTAGACTCTTCCATTTAAGTTTTCTACTACTGTAAACTCAGGGTCAAAATTGTACTCTGGAAAAGACAAAACACTGCTGCTAATGTGATTTGTACTTCTGGGATTAAAAGAGATGCGGTTGGAATAGATATGGCCTCTTTAGGCTTCATGAAGCAAGTGGTACCCCAGCGCATGGCTCTACCCAAAGGAACAGGCTGGTATCTTTGATTAAATTTGATACTTTTATTGCTTTGTCTCATATATAGATGATGAACGTGTAGTCAAGATGACACTGGTCTATGAACTGAAAATGCTCTCCATACCTTGCACTTGTTTTGGTGTATATTGTAGCAGCAGGAGGAAGGTGGTTCTGCTGAAAAACGGTCAGGACTAAATGAAATGTTAGGACGTGCCTACTGCTAGCTGTTCTCTTGTGCCCTAGGTGCCTAAATATTTCTGGAAAGATAATGTAAAAAAAAAAAAAAAAATCCCCCCAAAACCTCAGCAGTTCATTAAATGTTGGCTGCAGGGGCCACAAAGGAACACTTCCCACTTCCCTGCACTTGTAAGGCTTGTCCTTTTCAAGCTAACTCAAGATCTGCTCACCATGTGACCTCCCAGGAGCAGAACATGGCTGGCAGCGCATCTGCATCTGACATGACACAAGTACCATGGAAAGAGCCGTGAATCCCATGTGCTGAGGTTTCTCTCGTTAATGAAGTACTTCAGGACAAGGTGCTGAGACTGACGCAGAATGAGGAAGAACGCAGGACTGCTAGTGACTGCTAGACTTAAGGGACGAGTAAGTTACCAGATGTGTGGAGTTAAACACTGAACAGTGCCAGCAGCCAAAGGAGGTCAGGGACTATGTTTGAAGAAAAGGTTATGCACAGCTTTTCTAGCAGAAAAGGTCCCAGTGACTATCTTGCACTGTGGAAAAGCTCAGGCCAGTTTAAGGCAGCTGTCTCTCAATTTTTAACTTTAAAAAAAATGCAGGTGGTGAAGCAAAAGCTGCTTCCAACTCAAGTTAGGGACAAGGCATCTGAACTAGGCCCTGACTTGGTTCTGCTGTGGATCAATAAGGAATACTAAAGCCAACAACATCCTACAGCTTGTTCCACTGACTTCAGCCAAGTGAAACACTGTTCTGGTATGCTGCCTGCTATTCTCAGTAAATCAGCCCTGTGATTACTTCTCCGGCTAGGACAGGCTCAGTGGAGGCGTGAGAGCGGAACGTGCCTCTCAACAGGAGCATGGGGTACCCTGGGGTGCTGCTGACTTCTCCTTCCACTTTGCCTGCTCTACCTTGTAGCTGTAATTTGCACCTCGCTGAGTGCTGCCTTTAGGCTTCCTGGCTTTGTACGCTAAGCCGTGTCTGTACCAGGTGAACTCTTAGCTTGTTCTTGGCAAAGTGAGGTGAATGCTGTTTTGAGGGCAAAAGCATTAGCTGGGGAATCACCTCTGTGGATCTGTTCCGTATCACTGTGCTTAAAATAAAGGGGTGGGGTTTGGTTTTTTTTTTTTTTTAGAGGCCTACCCTGATCTCTAGCATTGGAGGATTAACTTTCAGTAGATCTCTAGCTAATACCAAAGTGCATCTGAAAGGAAAATTTACTTCTGCAAAACAAAGACTTTTATTAAACGTGGCATCCTTGTACCAGAACAGCAGCTGTCCCAGACCAACAGGCTTTCCAGGTTGAAAAGCAAGTTTAGGAATGCTTTTGTCCATGTGTTTCTTTTTCTTTTGAAGTGCTTTGTGGCTCACTGGCTTTACCAGCATTCTCAATTTCTCCCTTCAGGACATCTAGCAACATCTGAGAACTCTCCAGAATCTGGGAAAGAAAGAAATAAAAATAGCTTATTTTTAAATAAACTGTTTCTCTTATGAGTTCCCTTCAAATTCAGCTGATCTACCTTGCACCAAGAGGGATTCTCCAGCCTTACACTCTTAATTCTTGGTGACTTATCGTCCTGTCTCACTGTGGGGATATCTGTGGAGGAATTTCTCTGGTTTGTGCCCATATTTGGAATACAAAATACCTTAAGCAATTTATCTGTCTTGGAGCACAAGGTAGAGGACTTCCTGAAGCAGGCTGTGGGGTGAACTAACTAACTGTAGTTTGTTATTAAGGGAGATGTTGATACCTGGGCTTTTTAGATCAGTATTACACTGTGCTCAGCTGACCCTGTTTCAGCCATCTTCCACTGTTGAAACTGCACACTTCATGTTTCTTGCTTAAAAGACTCAACTCTACAATGACCTTAAGTCAGACTAAATCTTTCCTTTCATTAATTTTCTTCTGTTTTTAGCTCATGTTGTATATAATCTAACACTCCCCCTTGCTCTGCACTAGGAAGCATGGCTACAGCAGGTTTAGATCTTGCCGCCTGTCCATCTCACCATTTTAAAGTCTTAACACTGTGGACAGCTGTAACAAAATGCGATAGTAGGGTTGTAGTCCCAAAGATCATTTACGTTCCTGTGAACTTGTAGAAATCAGTACGTGGTCAGAGGAGAGATGAATAAGTGTCCCGCAGGACGAGACACCAGTAGAACATGTTGGTAGGATCTTGCTGTCTTGTCCGTGGAAGAAGGTGGAGTTCTTCGAGTGTCGCAGGCTGGGGGAAGGCAAGGAGTGCGATTACAGACAAGAGATGTACATCCACAGGAAAGGAACTTGGTTACTGGTTTCTGTTCACAGGACGTCTGCATTTCCTCTCCTACCTACCTCTGCTTTTACTTGCTGTGACTGTCTTTTCATTTCAATAAACGTGAATTCATTTGTAGGCTGGGGGGGGTGTGACTTGTATCTCAGGGAAGGTTTCTTTTAAAAGGTGCTGTTTGTTCATGTAGCTTTACACCACAATTTCTAAGCTGTTTATTTTTTATGCAAGTTCCCCTCTTCGCCCCCAAACCATCAGGTCTTGAAGTAGGCTGAGAAAACAGCTCCAGCCTCATCTGAAAAATAATTGTCACTGGAAAGTACTGCATTGGGGAGATAAAGAGGATCTGATGCAGAGTAGTGACCACATTAAAAAAAGATGCATGGGAAAATGTGAATGTAGCTGGCAGCTAATGGGGAAGGGATGCTATTGAACTGAAACAGCTTCCCCCACAGAGGAAAGATCATTGCTTATCTGAAAGCTAGCTGGAAAGATCCTTTTATTTTAATTTTTTTTTAAAAGCTGGTCAGTGCTTAATTCAAAGTGAGTTCAGCTGTTATCCTATGCACAGGATGAAGCAGCCCCTGCCTGGCGGAGTTTAAAAATGTAGGGCAGGGGAAGGGATGGAGCCATCCCGGCAACTGAAATAACAGTAACGGCCCTTGTGCTGTTCATCTCCTTCCCACCCCGTTAGTGCTCCAACACTTCTACTTTTTAAAATGCTGTTATTCCATCAAAGATGGAAGAAGTTACATGAAAAGTTAAGCAAAAAGAGCATCTAGTAAGCTAACAGCTCCATCATCACAGCTTCTTGTTACCTGCTTGAATTCATGGCCTTCTGGGTCAATGTCTCTGGTTTCCTCCTTTTCTTGCCCCCCCAAACGATGGTTTGTGAGAAGGTCTTTTTTTAGGGGCCCATTCCAAGGCCTATCTTGATGTATTTTGACAACGTGCTTTAACGTAACCTCCACTTTCCCTCGCTCGAGAGGCGCTCGGTTGAGCTCGCTGCCTGCCGAGCCCCTGGGAGCCGTGCGAGGGCCTGGGCGGCGGGGGCATGCCTGTGCCCCCCCCCCCCCCCCCGGGCTCCGGCTCCCCGCGCTCAGACAGCACCGAGCCCCACCCCAGCCCCCCGTGAGGGGAACTCCGGCCCCGGGCGGGGGTACCTTGCCGTAGGCCGCCTCGGTCTCGGCGATGGTCCTGTCGAGCTCGCCGCGGGCGGCCAGGTGCCGCGCCAGGCTCTCGCTGGTGCGGGCCAGCCGCTCAGTCAGCGCCCACAGCCGGCTCTGCAGCCGGCTCCGCTCCGCCTCCTCCTCCCGGATCCGCCCGCTCAGCTCCTCCCGCCTGGCGCGCAGCTCCGCCAGCCCTGCGGCGGCACGGACCCGTCAGCCCGGGCCTCGCCCCCCGCCCCGCCGCCGGCCCCGGCCCCAGCCCGGCCCCGCTCACCCTCCAGCAGCTCCGCGTTGTACCCCCGCAGCGCGGCCCCCGGCCCGCTCATCGCCCCGGCCCGGCCCTGCCCCGCGTTCCGCCGCGCCCCGCCTCTTCCTGCGGCGCGGCCCGCATGGAGCCGCCGGCGGGCGCGGGGTTGTCGGCCGCCTGGCACACGCTCAGCACCGCCCTGGTGCCGCCCGCCGCCCTGGGGCTGGTGAGCGGGGGCGACCGGGCCGGGGGGGGCGGCCGGGGGCAGGACGCGCCGTTTCCCGCTCACCTCACGTCGCCGCCCTCGGGTCTCTAGGCCCGGTCGGGGCCGGCCGCCCCTGTGGGCCCGGGGCAGGCCCCGGCCCCCCGCTACGGCGCTGCCGCGGTGGCTGAGGCGGCCCCAGCCTCGTACCCCGGCCAGGCCGCGTCCCTTCTGCTCCTGGGTCTGGTTTTCGGCCCTGCCGCGGGGCGGGTGGGAGCTGCTGGGGCTAGGGGGGAGAAACGGGAAAGAGGGGAAGGGGGGCCGTGGTGGTGCGGCGGCTGGTGTTTGCGGCGGGGCTGCCAGGGAAAGGCCGTGGGGGTCCGGTCCCCCATCACGCTGGCCAGGAAAGCGGACATGCCAAAAAGAGGCGCTGCTTTCCCCCCTCTGGGCTGCGGCTCTGCTCCCTGCTCACTCCCCGAGGGGGCTAACGGCAGCCAAGGAAGGCTTTGCCCTAGAGCCTGGCTTTTCCGGGAGCCGGGGGCAGCTCCAGGCTCTCCTGCCAGCACATGTGCCCTGCAGCTACAGGGACAGCGATGGACGGTGTGCAGGGTTGGGGTGTTAGGCCTGAGAGGTGGGCACTGGGCTTCCAGCAGCGGGCTGGGATCCCAGCAGGTCTCTGTGGAGGAACGGATCCACCTGGTGCTGTTTGACAGTAGAGTCTGTGTGCATTTGGTCCCCACTCTTTGAGATGAGCGGGCTCTTCTGCTGCAGACCCTCCTAGAGAAGTCTTTATGCATGCTTAACTTGGTATCCCCTCCGCTTTCCAGGCAGCACCGAGGTCTGATGCTGTGGGGCCGCTGAAGGATGCTGACCTGCGGGCAGCCCTGGATGTGCTGCGGTGTTACGATTTGCACTCGATTGTGGAGGAGTGGTTCATTGAGGTGCTGCAGACGGACCTTCAGGCAAATATAGCTCCTGAATTCTGGAATTGCATCGGCCAGTATGAAAACACCGCTGAGGAGCCCCAATGCTCCTTGCTCCTTCTGGATGCATTTAGTCTTCTCAAGTGCCGCCTGGACCCCTACCTGAACAGTCTGGAACTTCTGGAGAGGTGGACCAAGGCAGGCTTGCTCCTGGGGACAGGTGCTCAGATGCTGCAAGAAAAGGTCTACACCATGTTCAAAGCTATCCTTTTCTTCTCCACTACCAAGTCCTTCCAGGAAATGATCCAGCAGTTCTACAGCCGCACTTTCAGGATATACATGCGGCAGTGGAAGAAAGGCGAAGATGGAACAAATGAGTGCGAGAGCAGCATGAGCGAGACCGAGCAGGAGAGTGATACGGAGGAGGGCGGAGGAGAGAGCCCGCTGTGCGCAGGCTGCAGCAGCAAGAGAGAGCAGTGCTGGTGCCCCAAAGCCATGGAGCAGTTTCAGCAGCTCAATGACATTCTGTACGTAGGTTACGGGGTGGTGGCTATCCCTGCTCGGAACAAGCAGGTGGTCTGGATGGGGAGCAGCAGGAGGTTTTCTTGTTAGCTGGAAAATGGGAGGACTTACGCGTGAGGTCAGGCTGTATCTTGGTACTGGCTAGAGAACTCGACATGGGGTTTCTGCAGCTGGTTGCCAGCTGGTGGTTGAACTAGAGCAGATCTTTAGGGCACAAAGTTCCTCTCCCTGGATATGAGAATGTCTTCCTCTTGCTCTAAGGCCTTCTGTCCACAAAGAAGCAAAGTCTTCTAAATTAAAAAGCTTTTGATGGCTAGAAAATAATGTTTCTAAGGAAGACAGGACAACAGCAGTGTCATGTGTTACATATGTAGTGCACCTCTGTGGGCTGTCAGAGCATTTAAAGTAAGAACTAGGCCTGCCTCTCTGGAGCATACAGGGAGGAAGGTGCCTTCAGGTAGCTAACGCTTTCTTTGTTTGCTTGTACCTTTGCTTCCATATGCTCTGAATTGGGTCACTGTGTCTGTAGTCGCCGACTGAATTTGCTGGAGAGAGTGAGTGCCGATGCTGTCACGACCATCTTGCACCGGATGATAGAGGAAAGGATGGAGCAAAGATGCCGGGGGGAGTACGAGCACTCCTTCCTGAATGAGTTCCAGGAGGTAAGGAAGGCGCATGGGCAGCAAGGGCCCTTCCTTTGGACATGTGTGGCTGCTCCTGTTACTCGTTTTGCAGCTCAGGCTAAGAGCTGATTCCACCTGAAAACGCTTGGTCCGGGGCTATGACTGCCACCGTCCCTGGCAGAAGAGGTGGTGAAAATTCCCTGGTTTGGTTTATGCTAGAGGGGGAGGTTTGCTCTGATCTATGCCTAATGGACCATTATCTCACCTGGTGATGTCTGTAGTAACGAGGGAATTTCTGTGGTTCCATTTTACAAACTACAAGAAGGTGTAGTGCCACCTAGCCTGCAGAGGACCCTCCCTCTGCATGGGTGGGCCTATAATTAGAATTTGTGTGGCTGTTTTCTTTCCAATTTTTCAGCACCTCTTTAAAACAGGAAGGGAGGATGGGAGATGACACTCTGGTATTGATGTCACCAGTGGGCCACATACAGACTTAAAATCCTTGCAACTACCCAGTTGTTTTTGCTGCTACCTTAAACCGAGTTTGTGGTATGACCTTAAAATAAAATTCTTCTCTGGGTTGTGGCTCTTCCAGGATACAGTCCTGGCTCTGCACTCTTTGTTCCTCGGCGCATGACCTTGCCTTTGCCTATGTTGAAGAACAATGCATGAAGTCAGGTTGCCATGCAAACCAGACTGCTCTCTGTGGTTGCCCTAGTTTCCTTGCTGTTTGCCATGCCAGTCATTTTTGTCGTCTGCAAACACCGTCAGTCGTTTTATATTTACTTCCCTTTAGTTGCTGTGCAACGCTTTCTTTATTGGACCTGGTGTGAAATGCTTTTGGGTGACTGGGAGATTGTTTTAAGGACATTTTAAGGGCACCAGAGAAAATGCACCTGCATTCCGCTTGTCAGACGTTGCAGAAGGTCCCCTTGCTCTCACCTCTTCAGAAGGACCAGCAGGTTTGGCCACGGAGTGCTGGAGCGTGTCAGAATTAGGAAAAGATAATTTTAAGAAAAAAAAGCCCAAGCCTGGCAAGCTAAAGGTAAAATAGGAGAAGTCTGAGAAACAGCTTGCTCAAAGTACAAGTGCTGACAGCAGACTCCCTTTTCGGATACACCAGCAGCTGTCTGGAGTGTCAGTTGATGATCAGGCTGTGACAGGAGCACTCGGAGAAGATAAACTGATGGGGAAAAATGGGTTGGTTTGATGATAATTGTATTCCTCCAAACTGAGTTGCTTTGCATCCTTTCCTTTTGTTCTTTAGGAGAATTGATCAGCTTTTCCACCGTTTTGCCCAGATCAATGCCCAGGTATTCTGGAGTTCTGCCTTGTAATCAGGAGAACTTGTGCATTTCTTCCATGTTTCCTCAGTCGAGTAGATAATTAAAAATTAACATCAGCAAACCAGACCTTGACTTAGCATTTTTGTTTCAGGCTGTTGGAATCTGGATATCAAAAAATGTTAGTATCTAGTAGCTATTAATACTCGAACACTCTCCCACCTATTTGCCACCTTCAAGGGGAAATTACAAAATAAAAAAAATAATTTCTTATGAACACCTGGTTATTGTAGTTGAGTAGTAGTTGAAATTTGACAATTACACATTTCTCTGTAGAAAACCTAATCTCAAATATAAAAAACAAACCTTCTGATGCTCTCTGTTCAGGTTTTTATTTTATTATTCAGTGACTAAGCTGGTATTTGAGGTCTTGGTTTCAAGTGCCTGAGTTTGGTTGGGAAGAGTATGTCTGTGAGTCCTTGGGATGGTTTGCTTGCTCTTCATTGATTTCAGGAATTATAGAAATTTTGGGCCAAGGATGATGTGATGGGCATTTTGCTCGTGTTCTCATAAAGAGAATAGTTCTGCAGGTATAGAGTGGAACAGAATTGTGTAAGAATAGAATAGTCTGCATGTTTTGAATATACCTTGTTCTTTTTGGAGCCCAATGTCGATGCACAGTCCTCAGTCACCCCTTACCTTCTCGTACACACCTGCATAGTCTATATCCTGTATCTTTAGTTAAAGTTCATGTTCTTTCAGCCAGGCTTTCCCTGGCGAGGGTGAATTTTCTGCCCCTCTACTCTGCTCTGGTGAGACCTCACCTGGAGTACTGCACCCAGCTCTCGAGCCCTCAGCACAAGAAGGACATGGAACTGTTGGAGCAGGGCCAGAGGAGGGCTACAAAAATGATCTGAGGGCTGGAGCCCCTCTCTTATGAGAACAGGCTGAGAGAGTTGAGGATGTTCAACCTGGAGAAGAGGAGGCTGCAGGCAGACCTGATTGTGGCCGTTCAGTGCTTAAAGGGGGCCTATAGGGAAGAAGGGGAAAATCTTTTTAGTAGGGCCAGCTGTGACAGGACAAGGGGTGATGGTTTTAAACTAAAACAGGGTAGGTTTAGACTGGATATAAGGAAGAAATTCTTTACAATGAGGGTGGTGAAACACTGGAACGGGTTGCCCAGAGAGGTGGTGGAGGCCCCATCCCTGGAAACATTCAAGACCAGATTGGATGGGGCTCTGAGCAACCTTAGTGGTGCTCACTGCAGGGGGGTTGGACTCTAGCAACCTCTAGGGGTCCCTTCCAACCCAAACCATTCTGTGAATCTATGAATTTGGAGAACAGATGGAGGGAACACTGTCCTTGGCTAGCTGCCCATTTCTGCTTGCTGCCTGGTGATGTACATGTGGGATGTTGTGCATCCAGCTGTGGTGTTCACCATCTCTACTCTCCTTCTCCTTGTGCAGTGGATTGAGAAAGTGATTGGCTGGCTCAGCAGAGTTTTTCTGCAAGATGGTCCCTTGGCACGCTCCTCTCCAGAAGCTAACAGCACCTTGAAGCGCTGGCGGTGCCACGTCCAAAGGTTCTTCTACCGCATCTATGCCAGCATGCGCATTGAAGAGCTCTTCAGCATTATTCGAGGTAGGTGTGACCCATTCAGTGTTCATTCACTCTTGGACTTGGCTTGGATGAATGATAGATCTGTCTTCATCTCCTGATGTGCCACGCTGCCTCCTCTTGCTTTCCCACGGAGCATGGCACTGTTTCTAACCACTGCTTGGTCTGTAGATTTCCCCGATTCGAAGCCTGCTGTGGAGGACCTCAAGTTCTGCCTGGAAAGGACTAATCAAAGGCAGCAGCTGCTTAGCTCCCTGAAAAGTGCTCTAGAAATGCGACTTCTGCATCCTGGTGGGTTTTACATCCCCGCGTATGTCATAACACTGTAAAGAGCCTGGGCATGAGTGGGGATCTACTGGGAGCCATAATCTGATTTCACGTTTGATGAGTGAGAGGCAACCAGGCTGCGCACATCGCATGTTCTCTCTGTTGGAGTGTGCGTGGGCAGCAGTAGCTGATTGTATCCCAGCCCCTTCTTGCCTCATTTTTGCGGTATGGTGAGGAGCTCGTCTAGAAGTTTAGCTTTGGTCCAGGTGTGTAAAGGCTTCTCTGCCATGTGTGGTCTGAGCTCCTAACGCCAAATCTGGGCTCAGCCAGTTTATGGTAGTCTCTGAGCCTGTGTTTGCAGTTGGAGCTGGTTTCTCAGACATACGGATCTGATCTCTCCCTCTGGCTGGGTCAGTGGGGCAGCAAGCCTCTCTCCTCTGACTCCGTAGATTGAACAGAGGTCTTGGAGCATCCAAGCCATTAGTCTGTGCTCTGGGACTCTGACTCCCTCTGCCCCTCTCCTGTAGGAGTCAACACATCTGACATCATCACTCTGTATATCTCGGCCATCAAGGCCTTGAGGGAGCTTGACCCTTCCATGGTTATCCTGGAGGTCGCCTGCGAGCCCATCAGGAAGTATCTGAGGTAAGAGGTTTGTGGGGCTGTCTTAGGCATCCCCTTTCCCTCCCCTTTCCTTCACTTTCTCTGTTTGTCTTGCCTGTTGGCAGGACTCGGGAAGACACGGTGCGGCAGATTGTGGCCGGTCTCACAGGGGATGCTGAGGGCTCTGGTGATCTTGCAAATGAGCTCTCGAAAGCTGACCCAGTGACCCTGGAGAACGGCCAGGAGAGTGACGATGACATCTCGGAACCAGGGGACTGGGTTCCTGACCCAGTTGATGCAGATCCAGGTTAGATGCCAAGACCAGAAGTCCTGGTAGCCTGCTGTTTTCCATGGTGGACTGTAGTCTTGAGCAGCTCATTTGCTGGTCCTCTAGAGCTGAACTAGGCTGGGGCAGGTCTCTGTTACAATCTCGCACTGTTGTCTGCTGGATTTCACTAGGAAAATCAAGTTCTAAGCGTCGGTCGTCAGACATCATCAGCCTGTTGGTGAGCATCTATGGCAGCAAGGACCTGTTTATCAATGAATACCGCACACTTCTGGCTGACCGGCTGCTACATCAGTTCAACTACAGTGCTGAGAGGTAAGGCCCAAGTGCCCAACCCCAGGGCTTTCCATGGTATAATCACCTGATAAAGGTGTGCTTCAGACTCGGTCCCATGAATGGCTGTTTCTGGAGCCAGGAATGTCTTTGGCCATTTACTCTGCAGCTTGCATGAAATCTAGAATTTCATGTGCTTCCCTCTTCTCAGGCTGCTTCCTGCTCAGTCCTGCCCTTGGCTTGGACTAATAGGGCAGCATGTAGGAAACTGGGGACTCCAACGCCCTCTTAGCCCATCCCCTGTGTTCTGGTGGCCCTCATAACCTGCACAAGCTGCTTAGGGTCAGCAGAAAATGTCAAGGTAAGAAAAAGGAATGAAGCATCAGGAAACATCAGTGGCCACCCAGCTACATCTCTTGATTCAACAGCTGCAGTAGTTTTCCTTTCTGTGAAACGCAGCCAGTGCGGGCCGTGTCTGGGATGTGCAGTCTCAGGCAAGTGGCTTGACAAATGCTGAGGTTGCACTGTGTTGTCAAGGGGGACGGCTAGGTGTTGTGCTTGTCCAAATGAAAGGGATGGGAAGGTCTTTGAAAAGCTGCTGGCCTACAGAGGAAGTGACTGTTTCTCACCTAGGTGCTAGGAGGGATCCTGCTTGAATTCTCCTAGGAGGAGCACCCTTGTGCTGGGTGCTCTGCCTTTTTTGTCTCTCTTGCAAGGGGTGGAGGCCGAGCCAGGCTCGTCTGTCTGAGCGACCTGTGTCTGATCTGTCATTTCTCTTACCAGGGAAATCCGCAACGTGGAGCTGTTGAAGCTGAGGTTTGGTGAAGCTCAGATGCACTATTGTGAAGTCATGTTAAAAGTAACTTTTTTTTTTTTTTTTAATTAGAGTCCTGGGTGTTTGAGCTCATTGGGAAAGGGAGAGACTTGAGGAGTGACCCAAAAAGGGTCATTAGGAAAGTGGGGTTCCCAAATTCCCAATGAGGGGGTTGGTTTGTGATGGGCAGAAGAGCATTCAAAATCATGTCTGTTTTTTAAACCCTGCGGGTTGGGTTATTGACTCTGGGGGAGGGTTCCTCTGGTGCCGTTGTCTCTCCTGCCCGTCCTGCAGTACAGTATTCTGGCATTGAAGAGCTGGGGCTCTTCCAGCTCCTCTACGGTTGGGACTCTGGAGTTCAGTTCACGTGGAGCACTGTGGGGAGAATGCGGTAGGCTAGTGCTGAGTTGTAAGCCCTTCCTCAACCTCCCCACAAATGTTTCTGAGTATGTTGCAGACTTCCTAGTAGACACATGTGATCATGTCCTTCCCAGTGACCCTATCATCATTTGGAGACCACGCTAGTCACCTTGTTTAAGCTTCTCCTTTACGAAGGGTTAGCAGTGACTTGGAAGAGAAGGAGCTGCCTTAGCTTCCTCTGCCTTTTCCAGGATATGGCTGACTCACGACGCATTAATGCCAACATTCGTGATGAAGAAGAGAAACTCCCCGAGGAAGAGAGGCCACCGTTCAGCCTCGTTGCCGTTATCCTGTCAAGTGAGTTCTGGCCACCGCTGAAAGAGGAGAAGCTAGAGCTTCCAGAGCAGGTCAAGGAAGCCATGGAAGCCTATTCCAAGAAGTACGAAAAATTAAAGGTGAGGCAACTCTCCTTCAAAAAGGAGTAAGCTGTGCAGAGTTTGCTATATAGCATGCTTTTTGCAAAGTCCCCTTTAACATCCATTACATTTTAGCCGCTAGTACACTCATGCTGTCTCGGTGGAATCCCAAAGTCCTTCAGATTTGAATTGGGGTTAGAAGCTGTGCTAGCTTAGCTATTGCCAAAAGAAGGGTTTATCTCTTTATGGATGCCTGGGTCATCGTAGCGATTGCAGTTGGGGAAGAGAGTTTTCTAAAACATGCCAGTGTTTGTTAGTTAAATGGATGCTGAGGTGAAAGTTCGCAGGCATCTTAAGTCTGGTCTAAGCTTGTTGGCCTAAGTTCTATGGTAGTAAGAGTGACATTCTGTCCCTGTTGGGCCTCTCTTCTTGAGTACTCTGGCACTCTCCTCCCCTGTTTGTCCCCTTGAAAAGAAGCTCTTTTAACATGGTCTCATTTTACGGTTCACTGTTAGTCTGGAGTTAGGTGAATGTTCCTTCCTCCTCCACCTGTGGTCTCTCCTGGGTGGTTTCATTCATTTCTGGAGGGTGTCTGAACTCCATGTTAGACAGTGTAGGTGCAAGCATTTTTGGTCAGTTTGACTGTGGCTCAGACAAAAATGGAACCCATGCCTTTATAAACAGCATGGAAAGGTAGAAGAGAGGCATACAGAGCAAATACAAGCAGCCATGCAGTATTCTTCTGTTCTCCAGGCATTTGATCACGGCAGTTAGTCAAATGGAGATGGCTGAGGTGCATCTTGCTCTGCACATACAGAATGGGTTGGAAGCAGGAGCATCTGTCTGGAAGTCAAGGAGAGATCTAGGTCACTTCCAGAGCTGTGGTCTTGGCTTTCTCATCTTCCAGCTTCTTATCTGGTGGAGTGCAGAGCACACATCTGGAGCATAGATGATTCAGATATAGCTGTCACGCCAGTGTAGTGTCTGTATGCACAGGCAGATGGTTCTTTACAGCCAACGTGAACACGATTTGGTGTCTCGTGCGGATGTTCCTCTTTGCCTGTCCACTTGTGCCCTCGTTCCACTTCAGGCTTGGTTTTCTATATCCTTTCTTGAACATACTATTGTACACCAGGTGATGCATGTCATGAGGCTGGGAAGCTCATAGCTCTAGTTCTTGTCTCTTCTTCTGCTGTAGCCTCATGCTAGATGTGGATGCCAGCTGATTTCTGTGCCTGCAAAAAATTAGGAGAGGGTGCAGGAGGGGATGCAAGGAGGAAGCAGCCTCCTTGAGCATCCTCAGCCTTCAAAGCAAGCAGTCCTCTCTTCACATCAGTATCAGAAGAGATTGCTTCTCTTCCAAGGAAATCCTGTCCCAAATGAGTATGTATTTTCTGGTAGGAGCTTGTCCTGAGTGGCCCGGTTGGTCATCCAGTGTTTCCTCAGCCTGTGCTTACCCTACCAGAGAGCTGAGTGACTGGCTTGCAGTGAGGAGAGGGGCATTGGTCTTGGGCAAGGGATGGACAACAACTTGTGCCGAGGAGGATGTTTCCCATGAGGAGGTAGGGAATGGTTGGGTGCTGGCAGTGCTGGGTGACTCAAGAGGAGGGGAGCAGCTTTCGTATCTGGCAGAGGTGTACGGAGTGCAGCTGGACCTGCTGATAGAGGGGTGTTTGCAATATCGCAGCACTTAGTGGTTCCTGTTAGAAGATCAGCTGTGAGTGGCTGCTTCTCCTTTTTCCAGGCCATGAGGACCCTGAACTGGAAATACCACCTGGGCCTGGTGAGCTTGGACGTGGAGCTAGCAGATCGCACCCTCTCCCTCTCTGTCTCTCCTGTGCATGCCGCCATCATCCTGCACTTCCAGACCAAGAGTGAGTGCCATGGCAGACTCAGTGTTGCCACCCCTGCCTGTGTGCTCCCCATGGGAGGGTGGGAAGGCCACGTCACTTGGTTGGCTGTAGGCTCCGAGATGTCTGGCAGCAGGACCAAGACCCAGTCTGCTTTCAGGCAGTCGCTGCACACAGCTGATTGCTCCTGGCGGTGGAGGTGGGCATGTGTCCTGCGCTTTTCTTCCATGTCTGTGGTCTCTGCAGGTACGTGGACACTGACGGAGCTGAGCGAAGTGCTCAAGGTGCCTGTGACATCGCTGAAGCGTAAGATGACATTGTGGCTGCAGCAGGGTGTCCTGCGTGAAGAGCCCCAAGGCACCTTCACTGTGATTGAGGAGGAGCAGAAGGACCAGGTGGAGAAGGTCGTTCTGATAGACAGTGACGAGGAGGGGGACTCTGCCATGGCATCTCAGGCTGACCAGAAAGAGGAAGAGCTGCAGGTACCTGTCCGTGCGTCTCAGCAGCTTGCAAAGCTGGCAGGACGATGCAAACATCCCGTGCTTTTGGCTTTGGGGAATCTGGTTAAGATGAGGGATTCAATTTGCACTTTTTGGATTTGCATTTTCTGCTGCAAGTGGCTAAGTCCAGAAGGAGGGTTGTTGGAAGTGGGTCTCTCTTGATTAATTCTTACTGGTGGAGGTGCTGGATCGCAGACTTCCCTCCAGAAAAGTGCCTCGCTACTGAGCCAAGCAACCATTTGGATAAGTCTAAATGTGTTTTTTGAGTTTAAAAAAAGTCTGAGACATGATTTCATATTTGAAGATAGTCATAACTTATTTGGATTCACCCAAGCAGTGCTTTTTGGCACTTAGGCTGCCAAAAAGGCTTACCCAGACTAACAGCTGGACCTTCACCTTCTCTGTGTTGTGGTTCCTGGACGCTTCCAGTGCTTTTCCTACCTCTGTGTCATGCATGTGTGCCGTGCCATTGTGCAACATGCAGTTGTCATACTGGTGTTTATCCACTGAGGGTCATGCACGTACTGCACATCAAATCCTGCTTTCCAAAGCTGTGTGTCCCAACACCTGGTGCTGTTCTTGGATATTTCCTGTTTAAAGACCACATGCTCATGGCTGAACTTACTGCCAGCCACAGCCCCGCTCTGCTTTTGGCATATGGGATGCTAAACACCTCTTTTCTTCACGGTATAGATGTCAGTGTGGTTTACTGTTGCTCACGTCTCCTCCTCTGCAGCTGTTCTGGACATACATCCAAGCTATGCTGACCAACCTCGAGAGCCTGTCCTTGGAGAGGATTCACAGCATGCTGAAGATGTTTGTGATGACAGGCCCAGTGGTTACAGAAATCGATATACAAGAGCTGCAGGGTTTTCTCCAGAAGAAGGTCCGGGACCAGCAACTCATCTACTCAGGGGGTGTCTATCGCCTGCCCAAGAACTGCAACTAGGCAGCGAGCGTCCCTGCTGTCCCCTCTGCGTCAGTCCTCCGTGCCTGTGCTCAGCTCCTGAGTGCCACCTGGCTCTCTGCATCCTGCTGGGTAGTTTCTCTGCTTGGGGGGTTTGCAGTGCCCTCTTCCCCCAAAGGGTGCCCTTTTCCACATGGAGACAGCTCAGCAGCAGCCTGGGCCGTGCACCCCACAACTGCTGGGACTGGGCCTGCTCCCAATCAACTGCTTTTCCTCCATACATGAGCATCTGGGCCCACTTCACTGGTTAATAAAAACCATCAGTCTCCTTTTTTCAGATGGTACCAACTCTTTCCTTTCCTCTTGGCATCAACCTTCCCACGCTGAAAGGGCAGGCAGGAAACTCCCCAGTCAGCTGGGCACCATCTCCCTTTCGTTGGGTCTCCAGCTGTAGCCCCGGGAGGGTTTGGGAGGGAGGCTGTTGGCTCCAGTTGCTGTCTGGGTCTCTGTGTGTGGCTAAAGCAGCATCTTGCAGCTGGCTGTGATGAGCGAGACCCTACACAAAAGCAAGGGTTCGTGCTGTCTCCTTTGGCTTATGTGGGAGGAAGGCTCCAGGATCTGCTTACCCTCGTTTGAGACTTTTAAACTGTGTGGAATAATTTTATTGTGGGGTGAAGAATGCTTTAGATGGATGAAACATGGCAGTTCTTCAAGGCAAGCTGTTCAGTCCTGCTTGGTAAGTGGATTACCCGGGCGTGGGTAGGGTTGCTTTACTACGGCACGAATACCCGTCTCCCTTCCGCCACCAGGGATGGTGCTGTCGAGGGCGCATCGTCTTGGTGTGCTTCAGAGTTATTGGCACCACTGAGATCAGCGGGGCGGTTGAGTGGGATTAGCCCTGAGCTCCCTTGGTTCAACATTGTGCCCCCAGCCTGGGTACAAGATCAGGCAATGGGTTTCAGGATTGTGCTCAGTCTCCACGTAGTATCATCCAGGGTTCCTCAGTCCTGCTTGCTGGGTGTGTTTTGCTCGTGAGGAATGTGCTGGGGAAATCTGTCTTTTACTGAAAATTTGCTTTCTGTGAGGCAAAGAATGAGTTTCCAGAGCTTTCCCCCTCCTCTGCTGAAGCTTCTACCCCAGACTGTGGGCACTGCAGCAGCTGAAATTGAGATACCCAAGGGCCATGGTTAAAATACCGGAGCAGCCTGTAGCCCTGGCTGCGCTGCTGTGCATCCAGGTGTGTGAGAGACTTGTGGAACATAAAAAAAACCCTGTATTTGCCATGTAACCTTGTCTTTCAATGCCTAAAGGCCCAGAATTCCCACACTGGGGGCATCCTTCGCACAGCTGCAGGCAGTTCATGGCTTTCCCTCTGTGGGTGAGAGCACACGTTCTTGTTTCCCCGTGGCACTACACACCAGGCTCGTGGTCTTGTGGCACTGGGAGCTGGTTGGCGTGTTCTGTCGTGAACCTTAAAGTGTTCCTTGTGCTGTAGGGGCTCTTTATTAAGTAAATAAACCCCAGTCTGTGAACGTGTCAGATATTACTCCAGGTAAAGCCAAGAACAGCAACTAATCCCAAATTGCAGCAGGCAGGAAGGGAAATCTGTGCCCAAACACACAAGGAGCCCCACCAGACCCTGGCAGGACACCCGGATGGATCTGTTGTCATCTGAAGTTGGGTGGGGTGGCCAGGACAGGGCACTGGCCTCGTCATCGCTGTGTCCACTGTGGGATGTGACTGGGGACATGCCTGGGACCCACAGGTTGAGGACATGAGACACAAAATCTTGTCTAAACAGCAGCTGGTTTAACCCCAGGCAGAGGTCTCTGCTGCCTGCTCTCTGCTCCCCCAGTAGGTTCTGGTGGGTTTTCCCCAGTTTCAGATACAGGGGACTCCCTCGCAGGCAAACACCTCCTGGGGACTTCACATTCCCTCGAAGGCTGCTCAGCTCCTCGTGCCCTTGCTCAGCTCTTGCCTAGATGATCACCCACCACTGAATAAATCAAAGCAGCCCACAAGTGCCTGGGCTCCATCCAAACCCCAGGTGCTCCGGGAGGGTGAGAGGGAGCAAGGTGGGGGCAGGTTGCGTGGGCATCCCTACAGGATGCTGCTTCCCAAAACGTGCTGCAGGTGCAGAGCCCCAGGGCTGTGTTTCACAGCTTCTCTTGGTTTGTTTTATTTTTTTAGGAAAGAAAACTGAGTACATGGAAACATCTGGAAAGGTAGGCAGCTGCAGGGTGGCAGGGTCAGTGTCTGCCGGCGGTGGGAGCTGGAGCTGCCACGGGGTGCGCTACGGCATGTCCCGCTCTGCGCTTCATGGCTGAACATCGAACGTCATGCTGCGGCTGCGACAGGGCGGGGAAACGTCTCTTTTTGATCTTTCAAGATCAAAGAAACCACCAACTTTGCAGCTCTGCAGCAGGGCTGCTGGCAGCTGGGGCTGTCCCCAGCCACTGAAGGGGAAGGGAACGTGGCTGCGAGTGACTCCAGGGCCCTGGCTGGTTCAGCTTTGCTTATAGATGCAAAAGAGTTTATTGATTTATGTATGGGTGCAGGTAGATATATTGCTCCTGTGGTGCTTCCTCACCCCTCTGAGGCAGGGTGCTGTGGGGCAGCCAGTGTGCCCCAGCCATACCCTGTCCCCAGCAGCGCTCCCAGCCTCTCCCCGACAGGCGACCAGGGGTGCATCCAGCCCTCCCCGCCGTGCCCGTGGCCGTGGACAAGCACCTTTCCTGCCCTGATCTTTCCCAGCCATCCCAACGCTCCCTCCATGGGATGGGCCTATGGGGTGTGATGAGTGTGTCCGTCCTCAGCCCGGAGGTGAGTGCTGCCGAGGGGACCTGGAGCCACTTCTTTCCCCATGGGAGGTCCTGGCGCAGCTGAGCCAGAGCCACTGCCTGAGTTGTAGTGTGGTCATTTCAAAGTGTGACAGTAGGAAAAACTCTGGTTTAACAAGCGCTTCAGCTTTTATGGAATGTAAAAGTCTTAAAATTAATTGAAACAAGCTGAAAATGCAATTCTTCAGCCTGAACGGAGGAAGCAGGGGGGAAAAAAGAAGCACTTTGGGCTCTTCCCCATGCCATTTGCCGTGCAGCTGCATTGCTTCAGGCTGGAGCTGCATCTGCTGGCCGAGGCGAAGCCCTGTCCCAGGTCCCTCACCTTTGCAAATCACTTCCACTTTTAGAGGAAAGAAAAAAAGTATCTATAGCTTGAAAATGCGTATAAAATGCCATTTCCTTACTCCTTAGGCGCTTGGAAGTGGCTTCAGCTCTTCTGGGGTGTTTCACGGGTGCCCTTGTTGCACACTAGGGACCCGTTCTGTGAATGCTTGTTTGCGTGGGAAAGCATTACGGTGGATCAGCCCTGGTGAAATGAGTCGTGATTTATCGGGGCTATCAGGGGGACGTTGACGGGAGGCTGCTGCGTTGGTGACTCTCCCTCCCGCTGCAGGAGGAGCGGCTGCGGGTGCTCACTGCTCTCCATCTTTTCCGAATTATTTCCCAAACTTTCCACTTTTTTTTCCCCCAATTTGCCACTTTTTCCCCCAATGTAAAAAACATTGAGACCCCGGCACCTCCCAGGCACAGCAACGTGTGCTGCTGGTCCCTGTCCCCTCCCATCACTGGCTCTAGCACCCACCCCGCTTGCTGCCGCGGCCCAGAGCCCAGCTGGCACCTCGCGGCGCAACCGTGACCTTCCTGGCAGCCCCGCGCCGCTGCTGCAGCCGGCATGTGAGGGGGTGAAGCTGCCAAACCCGTTTTTCTTTGTTTTTTCCTTTTTTTTACTGTTTTAGTGAGGTGGGGATGGAGGTCAGCTGGAGGAGAAAGCAGCAGCAGATTTAAATCGGGTTTTAGGAGTGGTCATCTGGAGCGGCGCTCCTTGAGTGGCTTTAAAAACAGAAATTAGATAAAAATCCTCGCTTTCTTCAGGAAGAGCCATCGCCCCCATTTACCTTGGTCTATTTATAAACTGTTTAGAAGGGCCACGATAACCCAAGCAGGATGCGGCGTCCCAACAAGGGACGTTCCGGCCCACAGATAAACTGTTTGGGTTATTTAGGACACATTAAAGCAGGGCAGCTTACAAAGGTTGGAAATCTTTGTGAAGCGTGAGATTGGGAAGAGTGCAGGGTCCGGTTCCATGGCCCCAGGACCGTGTCCTGCCTGGGAAGTCACTGACCTGCTGCTGTTTTTGTACAGAGCTTGCTGCCGTTCAGGCTTCCTGCTGATGGGCCGGGTTTAGGATGCGGGAAGGCTGAGGTGCCGAGGGACCCCATGGAAGCGAGGGGCTGGAGCAGCAGCAGAAATTCAGGGCAGATCAACACAAGGTGAGTGACACAAAAGGGAAAAAAACCAAACCACCCAGCAGCCCAAGCCATTGCTAAGGCGGCTGTGGACTTGGGGGCAGTCGGCAGCACTGCAAACAGGGCAGCTCGATGCTCGGAAAAAGGACCTCTGGGTCTGGAAACGATCCCATGGGGCCAGACCCTGTGCACAATGTGGTCCTGGGGCTGCTGCCCCCCCATCTGCTGGGGCAGCCCCACGCCGAGGAAACCACTGCCCGCCACGGATCGGATTATTTTATGATATACTTTTATTCTTCCCTTTTTTTGGGGATGCAGGAGGGGCCAGCTCTGAGGTCGGGGCCTGCGGGGCTGCTCAGGAGTTTCTGTATCCCCACCCTGGCGCCATTTCCCCTTCTCTACTTGCAGGCTCTCACTTTCTGTTTCAGGGCTCCCTGCCTGCAGCCACGGGGGGGGGGTATTTCTGTGCTCTGCATCTGTTTTCCTGGTGGCTCCAAGCCTATGACCTTTTCCGCCTTCTTTAGCTTCTTTTTTGACAGATTTCTTCTTTTTTTGCAGAGTTTTTTTCCAGGCGAGGCTGGTGCTGCTGGGTATGGGACCTGCCTGTCCCAGTGCTACCAGGGTTCACCCTGGATCCATTCTGGGTTCTCAGCTCCCGCAGCCCCCCCCAGAGGGACCTTTTGGCCCCAAGGGTTCACCTGCCTTATTCTGGCTCCCCGGGGGGAGTGGAGTGGCTGGCAGCATTTGTGCCTGTCCGGGTTGCAGCTGCTGCTGGTCAGCCCTGGAGGCATTTCAGCTAAAAAGGTGATGTGCAAAAAAATAGAGGGAAAATACTAAAATTGTTGCATAAGTTGGTGCCCAGCAGCAAGGGGCCGTGTGGCTGTCCTGACCTCTGGTGATGCTTCCCAGTAGGTACCAAAATCGGGGGCTGCCCATTGCCTGAAGGTACCCAAACCAGTGGGTACCTGTCAGTGACTGGTACCAAAATCTCGGCTCAGAGGTTGCTGGCTCCCAGTCCCTGGGGCTTTCTTGCCCCTTTTCCCCTGGGGTGCCCCATGGCGGGGCAGAGCTGCGGGAAAGGCCGTGTTTGCACAGGATTTGCATTCATGGCTCTGCAGGAAGGGCCGTGGCACCCACGGCCGCTCCTCACCCATCCCATCCCAGCGGTCGTTTCCTCCCCTCGTGGGGCCCAGCCAGGGGGAGCCCGGCTTCAGCACCGGCAGGGACACAGGGGACAGGGCTTGTGGCCCCAAGGTGAGTGGGGGGGACCGGGGTTGGGGGGAGAGAGGGCTGGCCCCAGTGCACCCCCCCTGCCCCTGCACTAGACCCCCCCTGCATGCATACAGCCCCCACCCCATTGTGCTGCCCCATTGCATGCGTACAGACCCCCCCCGCCCATGCAGGGCCCCAGTGTGCAGGCACGGCCCCCCCAGCTGCACGGCCCCCCTGCCCGCACAGGGCCCTCCCACAGCCCCCTGCTCACACGTTCCCTCCAATGCAGTACGCCCCCCAGCTCCCCCATCGCACTGCCCCGATGCCCATGCGTGTCCCCCCATGGCACAGCCCCCTCATGGTCACAGCCCTCCCCACCGTGCATGGGGGCCCCCAATGCATTGCCCCCCTGCCTGCACACAGCCCCTCATGCAGCCCCCCCCATTTCATTGCCCCCCACAACTGCATTGTCCCAGTGCCCGCATGTGCCCCCCCTGCCCCGGCTGTCCCCTCCCCATGGCACCCAGCGGCACAGCACCCTGTTCCCCCTGCTCTAGGGTGCTGGAGGTCCCTGAAGCCGCGCTGGGGAGTGTGCAGCCCCCACGCTGGGGCTGTGGCAGGGGCAGCAGCAGCACAAGGCGGCATTTCCACCAGAAACATGAGCCGGGGCTGTTTCCCATGGTCCTGTCCCCCATGTCCCCATCTGCCCCACAGGAGGAATGTCCCCAGTGGGGATGCCTCTTGGTGCCAGCGATGCTCCTGCCCCGTCCTCCTGCTCCCCCCAGGTACTCCCCTGGCTTTTTTGGCAGCTGCCCCAGACTGAGCTGATGATTTCGAGGCCAGTTGGTGGTGACACCAGGACCATGTCCCCCGCTGCAAGTGCCAGCCCTGCATCACCCTGTGTGCATGACCCTACCACCCCATGGCTGTGCTGGGTCCCCCCTTTGTCAGAGAGGGGCTGGTGGTGGCTGTGCTGCCCCCCTTGGGTCCCCATCCCCATGCACCATCGAGCTCCCCCAGCACTGCGGGGGATCCCAACGCAGGTCTCTCCCACGTCTCCACCGTAACCGGTAACTCTGGCTGTGGTCCCCAGCATCTCCCTCTGTCCCCAAAGCTTGGGAGGGGTTTAGAAACCCCATTGCAAGCATCCCTCGTGAGCATGCTTCACACCCTGCTTCCACCCTCCCTTGGTTTCCTGCTGAGTTTCGGAGGCTTCCTGCCCCCCCGGGGGGCTGGGGCGACTCATGCTCCTTCCCAATTACAGCAACAGGGGTTTTTCTGGGCTCTTGAGGTTTGCTAACAGCCCGCAGGTGGTGGCTGGGGGCTTCTTGCTCCTCTCATTGCTTCTTTTAGGGTGTGGGGGGAGTATTTTTTTTTTTAATGGTGTTCAGCTGTGCCACTGGGAAGAGGCTCTTGCCTTGCAAAAACCCGAATTAGCCAGAAAAACATCTCTTTTCACGTCTGAAATGCCTGCCTGAGTTCCTCGAAAGGGGACCTCCAGCTTGGGGACAGCCCTGCTGGGCTTCCCAACCCCAAGAGCAGCTCTTGACTGCTCCGTGCCGGTGGTTGTCCTCCCGCTGACCTCCTGCGCCTTTGTGACACAGAAATCCCCACATTTGCAAGGATTTGTTAGGCAAATCCCACTCCTGGCTGTAGGGGAGGTGCGTCCTGCTGCCCAGCACGGGGTGGGGGAGACTTTGCGGGTCTGGGCAGGGGGGTCCTGCACAGAGCATCCCCTCCCCATCGAGATGTGGGGACCTTCGTGTGCATTGCGGCCAAGGTGACATCTGTGCTGTGATGCTCTGCAACACCCCAAACTGGGTTTTGGGTTTTTTTTTTCCCCCTCTATTTTTGGTCCTGGGCAGGCATTTTCACAGGGAGCAGGGTCCAGCTGGGGGTTTATCCAAAAATAAGAGCTTGACCAGCAAGGTCGCTTTGGGGCTGCTCTGGCTTTACCAGCTAGGCTCGTTTTTCAGGGAAAAAAGCCTTGGCCAGGTTGTGCAAGCACAGGTGAGAGGCAGTGGAGGGGCTGGGGCAGGTTCGTTAGGGCTAAAGGGAAATTGAGCTGCAGGTGGACGTGAGGAGGAGCTGCCGTGACGAGCCTTGGCACCGCCGGGTACGGAAACCCCCCCGCTGCTTCCTCCTTCTCCCTCTCAACGCAGCTGATGGAAGCAGCAGTTTTTCCCTGGGGAGTTTTTGTGCAGTGAGGGCTTGGGGTGCCCGCTCCGTCTCTTCCAAGGTCGGTCCCGCAGTAGCCGTGCAGCCTGGCCTGGCCGTCCCCACATCCCTTTGCCACGGGGCCAGGGGCTGGGAAGGGGCCGAAAGCCTCAGCAGGATCAGGGTGGCCGGCGGTAGCAGAGCAGGAGCTGCTGCAGTGCAGGAGCCTGCCCAGGGACAGGCAAACCCGTTACTCTGGACTCACTATTTTTTTCCAGAATCACTATTTTTTTATGGGCTCACTATTTTTTTTCCCAGATTCGCTCTATTTTCTGCTCTCCCTTGTTTTCCCTGCTGGTGAGCAACCTTGTCCCTGAGCTGCACCGGCGCTGGCTCAGCCCCGATAACCTCTCTTTGCAGCATCACCGCTTTGACCTTTACTGGTGTCGGGCTCTGGGCTAATTATACCCCAGAGGGTGGGGATGTTTTGCCCAAACTCAGGGCTTTTGAGGCCGTGCAGGCAGTGAGCTCATCTCACTGCCCTGTCCCCGTCCCGCCGCGGCCGCCAGGGATTCGTGTTTCTTTGCACGATGCTGCCGTGACGGCAGCCGCCGAGGAGGGCTCTGAGCAAGAGCGGGGAGAGAAAACCAGCTGCCAGCGGCCGTCCCGTCGCATGGGGAGAAGGAAGTGCTGCCACGGGCCACTCCTCCTCGCCATTTCCTCTCCGCGGTCGAGTTTTTACACGGCAGAGGAACAGCCGGCCCGTCTGAGGCCAGAGGCTGGGCTCGGTGGCCGAAGGGGAGCACTGGCAGCCAGCCCCAAAGGAGACGCTGTGGGTAACTGCGCTTGGTTCGGCTCCCCTGTCCCGCTCCCCACCCCATGGGGGGTCACTGTGGCACCCCTTGGCCTCAGCCGCTTTGAGCTCCATCCCTGCCACCCCTTCCTGCTCATCCCCAATGTCCCCTTTCCACCGAAAACCACCCTGGGTTTGCGGGGACCCTCCTGTTCCCACCAGTTTTGGATGCTCCAGGCTCTTCCCCTCCACTTGCTGCCCTTCATGTCGGTCTTGGTCTTTGGGGCTCAGCAAAAAATTGGGGCTGGGAGGGGGAGCTGGTGGGGTTTGGTGGCAAGCAGGCTTTTGGGGTGGCGTGGGTGGGTTTTGTGTCACCCTGGCTGTCACCCCTGCGCTGTGTTTTCGGGGAGGGTGAACGCCTGCATGCCCTGAGCTCAAGCTGTGAAGCAAACTGCGTTTCTCAGCTTGTTTCCAAGTGGTGCCCCTGGGGAGCCGCAACTTGGGGTGCCATGATCTGGGATTTCTGCTCCCAGCCTGATGCCCTTCGATCCACGGCCCCCGCTGCAAGGGGCTGTTTTGCTCTGCTTTTCTACCTGGAAGCGCTTGGTTTTGGACAGAGGGGTTGGCTTTCAGCAGCAGGATCGGCCTTTGGGATTTTCCAGCTGGTCCCTTTTCCCAGAAGCTTTGCTAACCCAAAGAGCCTGAGTTTGGGGTGCAGCTGCCTCCTCTCTAATGCCATCCTTGGGATTCAGCAGCTGGCACTTTAACCAGGGACACGTTTTTTTGGCTGGTGTCAGGCCGATGTCTCCTGCAAACCGGGCACTTTCTACCCATGAACGCTGTCTGCCCAGAGGCTGCCCCTGTCCCGCTCCCCTCCTGGCCTGGCTGCCTCTGGCTGCCCACGCAGGCTCGTCTGTTGTGGAAACCTTGTTTTGGCAGGAGCAGGGTGACACAGGAATGCAAATGTTAGAGAGGAAGAGCTAAAGCAGGAAAGCTGGAGGTTTCTCAGGAGCCTTTCCAAGAGCTAAGTGCAAGTCTTCCTGTGGCGCGGCTGGGCTCGGCGCAGAGCGGTGACTAATGGTGTTTGCACGAGCACTTGTGATGCTGTGGCCCTAATTGCCAGGTTCTTTTTCCTATTGTTTTCACCAAACACCTAATTAAGTTGCCGAAAGTGCATCTCTGCAGGCTGGCAGCACCACCAGGCTGGCACAGCCACCTGCCCTGGCCCCAATCCAATGTTGAGCAAGCAGGGGCTGCTTTTACAAAATTCAAGTCCTAGGTAAATACCAGCAGGTATTAGGAACTGAGTCATGGTATTAATTGGATTATTATATGCGTGACTGGACAGATTTCTTGCTGAGGATGGGATTTGGTCCCTCCACCCTGCCTTGCTTGGCTCATCTGGAGGGTTAGGCATTCCATGCTGGTGGCATGGATGTGCTGTTTGGGCTCTTGGCTTTTGGGAAAGAGGGTCTGGAGCATCTCCTGGCTAATGAACGCTCCTTCCTGGCTGGCTTCCATCGGCCTCACAGCGGCCTTGGGCTCCCCCCGTGGACACGGCGGTGGTCAGAGGGTCAGCTCCAGGCTGCCAGGAATGTTTTGACCAGGGCTCCGGGCAGGGGCTGCAGTGCTGCGTGTCGGCAGCATCGGCAGGGGAGCCTTTGGGTGGTCTTGTTCTTCACTGCCAGCATCCATCTGCTCCCTAAACCTCTTCCCATAAACTCCCACAGTCCCCCCCGGCATTTAATCAACACCCTCTGTATCTGAATGGGTTTGGGGCTGAGAATGCTTCACTGTGTGTTACAGCCCAGGGGGTTGTCCTGGTCCCAGGCCGAGCTCTGTGGGGTCCCCACTCCCTGGGGCCCATGGCCCATACTGGCCTGTGCCATAGGGGCTGCTCCCCAGCAGCTTTGGGGGCAGCTGTCCCGCTGGGGACCTCCAAGCACTGTGTGAGGAAGGCAAAGTGTGCAAGATGGAGAGAAGCAAGGGTGTGACCTCAGGGTGGCGTGGGGACAGCACAGGGCTCCCAGTGGCATGCTGGTGGCGCGGCCCCCAGCCCTCCTGCCCAGTGCTGCCTCTGCGCCTTGCAGGAATCTCGTCTGGCTGGTCTTGCTCTGGGCACGGCCAAATCCTGCACACAGTCAGCAATTAGCACCTGGGGCTAATTGCTGCACAGCAGTAGCTTGTCCAGCGACCAGCGCCAATCACGGGGGGAAGCCGCTTGCCCCGGCTTGGTTCCCACGGTGAGCTGGCTGACGCACACGGTCCAGAAACCAACTTGGCCCAGGGCAGGGGCAAAGACTCTGCTTGGTGTGTTCCGGCATTTCAGAGAAGCCAGGAAGGGAGCAGGGAAAAAGTGAGGAGGTGGCCAGGAGCATTTCCCAGCACATGCAACTCCCCACACAGCTTCCTCGCCGCCCTTTCACTCGCTGCGTGCCGGTGGGTGGCCACCTGCGTCAGCCCCGTGGTTGGGGAATTAAAACCTTTGACGGAGCGTGACATTTTGCAGGTTGGTAACTTCCTGCTGAGCTGAAGCGAGTTAGTAACAAACCCTCTGGGGACCTCCTCCTCCTCCCAGGAGACTCAGTGCTTTTGGCAAAACCTAGGGTTGATTTTTCTGGGCGGCAATGAAAGTGGCTTTCCTCATCCTGCCTGTGCCGGCTTCCTGCTCTCGGGGTTGGCAATGTCACCGCATCAAACTGTCCCCTTGCGTCAGCACTGCTGCAGTCCGGAGGTGGCAGGGAAATGCCCTCCCACCATGACACAGCTCCTGCCACCACAGGCTTCGTGCCGGGCAGGGACGGAGCCGTCCCTGGCACTGCAGCATGCAGAGGTGGTCGTGTGTAGGGTCCTGCTGTGTGGCTGCATCCAAGCCTGGAGAGCAGTTTTCTCCCGGGTCCTTCCCTGCCATGTCCATGCCTCTTGTCATCACGTCCCGCTGCCAGAGTGCATCCTCTCCTCTTCCTCCTTGTTCGCCGACCGAGGTTTGTCTGTGCATTCCCTATGCAGATGGTTTTTCCAAGGGATGCTTGCGTCCCTGTGCTCTCCTGCGTGGCTCCAGGGTCTCGCCTGGGAAGGGCACAGCAGCCACCATGTGTCCAGGGGTGCGGGTGCGTGGGCACATGGGGCAGGGAAGGGATGTGGGGGCAGGAGGGTTGGGGTGCTCTGGGGCAGCCCCACTCCTCTCCCCACAGCCGTATGCTGCTGGCAGGCTTAGTCACAACCACATCGGTTCTCTGCAACCCGTCTGAGCCCTCCCTGTCTGGGGCAGCCTGGGGAGCTGTGGGCAGGGGGCTGAGTGCAGGCTGGACACTGCCCTCGCCTCCTGTCCCTGCTGGCAGTGACCTGTGCCTCCTGGTGCACCCATCAGCACAGCCAGGAAAAATCTCCCCCTGCCAAGGGAGATGCCATGCCACCATGACCTGCACGGTCTGAGCAAATTTCTCCCATGCATGCTTCCACACCCCAAAAGGTCTCCGCAGGTGTATGAGTGACTCTGTCCCGGGGCGGGGGGGCACCTGCCAGTGCAGAGGTTTTGTGTCTTGTTTGTACTTAGCAGAAATAGGGCTGGGCAGCCCTGGTTCGGGCCGCAGGTCTGTCTGCCTGGGGTCCTGCCTCTTGCTCGTGGCAGCTCCGTAGCAGACCCCTCGGCTTTGGCTCGAGCCAGCTCGGAGCTTTCCTTCTGTGTGTGAAGGCAGGGTTGGTTTTGTGGTATGCATTGATTTGCATTTATTTACACTGAATTTCATCTGTAGTTTTGCATGTCTAGAGCATCTTCCAGACAGTTAGCTTAGGTGTGAAAGCCTCTGCCACCTTGCCATTGCTGATTGCTACAGGCAACTGTTCTGCCTGTTAGAAAGCGGGATTTCTAATTTGGCTGTTACCAGTCACTTCCTTACAAAGATTAATTTTACGTTGTCCTCTTTTTTTTTTTTTTTTTTTTTTTTTAAGAAAGAAGATAATGTGAAGAACCAGACGAGATGGATGGAGAGCTGCCCTGCACTGAGGTGGATGGAGAAGTGTCCTCTGCCACAGAGGACCTGGGAGGAGAGCTACGCTGTGCAGAGAGTGATACTGAGGGGGACATGTCCTGTGCCGAGAGCGATGCCGAAGAAGTGCCCTGTGCCAAGACGGACACAAAAGAAGAGGCACCTTGTGCTGAGAGCAGTGTGGAAGGAGAGGTGCCCGGCACTGACAGCGATGGGGAAGGGGAAATGCCCTGTGCCGAGAGTGATGCAAAAGGAGAGGCATCTTGCTATGAGAGTGATGGGGAAGAAGTACCGGATACTGAAATCTCTGCTGCTTCAAAGAAAATGTCTTCTATTTCTTCTCCCTTGCGGGCAATCATCCGCCTGCGACGACGATACCGGGTGCAAAAGAAAAGCCGTCTGCATTTAGAGCTCCCTCGCGAAAAGTCTTCAGAGGTTGTCCATACAAGGCTGCTTCAAAGGCAGCTTTCCCTGAACCGAACTAGCCTGTACAGCTCCTCCATGTCCTTCTTTAATCAGTCCAGCTTCGAAACTTCCCAGTACTTCACCTTTGACACATCCGTGGAGCAGAACGCTATGAAAAAATACAGGCGGAAAAAGAATCGAAGGAAATCTAGGATAGTCCTGTATCCAGATAAAACAAAAAGATACCTTCCGACAGAGGAGAAGAGCAAGGCAAAACGCTGCCTCCTCTTGCTCATTGTCATTATCTTCTTCCAGATTCTCAATGCAATAGAGAACCTGGATGATAACGTCCAAAAATATGACCTAGATGGTTTGGAGAAAACAATGCACCGGGAAGTATTTGGGCAGAAGGCTGCTGTGGAAAGTATTATGGAATTACTGAAAGACTATCTGGCTACCCACATACACAACAAGCCTCTAGTAATCTCTTTAAATGGGCCAACAGGAGTTGGGAAGAGTCACGCTGGCTGGCTGCTGGCCAAACATTTTCGTTCTGTCATGGACAATGACTTTGTGCTTCAGTACTTTGTTATGCATCACTGCCCCAACGGGGTGGCTCCTCTTACTTGCGAAATAGATTTGTCTAAGAAGATTTCTGACATGGTTACAAGAGCCGAAATAGAAGAGAAGATACCACTGTTTATTCTGGATGAGGTTGAACTCATGTCTCCGGTCCTGTTGGATACTCTCAGCCGATTCTTTGAACCCAATCAAACCAATGAGTTCCTCAATGCCATCTACATTTTAATAAGCAACATAGGAGGTGGTGAAATAACAAAGTTTGTTATCCAGAATGCATCCGCTGAGCTTCTGCATCAGCAAAGGGGAGTTGAAGAACTGCTGAGCATCATCAAGCCTGTGCTGACCGATGCCCACCCTCTCTGGAAATCTGCGGACATCATCCCATTTGTTCTTCTGGAGAAGACTCACGTCATCAACTGCTTCCTAGAGGAGATGAGGAGGGAAGGGCTGTATCCCGACCAGAAGCATATTGAAAATTTAGCGAGTCAGCTCAGCTACTACACTACAGGGAGCAAGCAGTACTCCAGGATGGGCTGCAAGCAGGTTGTGGCCAAAGTCAACCTGCTGCAGTGATTTACTGCAGAGACCAAGTCCTGCTCTCAGGATTTTTCAAAATTCTGGGCTTATGGAGGAGTACGTTACAGCAGGCTGTGGTCAAGGTGTCCTTTCTCAGGTCTGCACCGACTCTGTCCTGGTTGATGTAGAGGGGCGGCAGCCTGGGATCCTCTGCAACGTGGTCTCTCTTCTCCTCCAGATGCTTCACTTGTTCCTAATGTTCTGTGAATAAGGCACAGGCAACGAAGCCCAAGCAACCTCCCATTAATTGTGACAGGCTTTGTTCCTCACACGCTCATTTGGGATACTTTGTCATTAAGGACTTGTGAGATGAGAACAGACGCTGCGGGATATAAACAGGAGGAGGAAAGAGTAACCGGGTTACTGTCGCTGTGGTACACGTAGCTGTGTCTCGCTCCTCTTCCAGGCTCAGAGTCTTCAGCTCTTTGCTTTTCTTGGTCCTGGCTGGTGTTGTGCAGAGCAGAGGCCATGCTGGACACCCAGGAGAATTTGTGGCTCCTCATTCCCCCAAAAGTGTGGGCAGTCAGAGCTCTCTTTCTCCAGCTCCTACGTGACCGCACACTCCGGAGACTGCTTTTTGGACCTGTTCCTGAGTTCTTGCTCCTCTGAGCTCATACCTGAGCTCACCTTTGGCACCTCCAGAGAAATTTCTGCCCTGCAAGTCTGTTTGGGCTCGCCTTGAAGACTGTTCGGCTGCACCAGCTGGTGCAGAAATAACTGCTGGATTGTTTCAGGTCTGGTGGTGGCAACTCGTCCTGAGAGCTCTTCTGCTTTTCGCTTTGGGGTAAACTTCACCACACTCATTATCTAGAGAGCCCAAAATAGCAACTGACATATATTAAGCAACACACACTGGAAAAGACAGTTTGGGCTGTCTGGGCCGGGTGCGGTGGGAATCCTGGGCTTGTTCCCAGTCCTGCGAGGCCAAGAAGAGGTTCTTTGCCGTTGAGACCCAGGGGAGAGCAGGCAGCCTGGAAGCACCTCAGGAAAAGCACATGTCCTTGTTTTGAGCGGGCAAACTGAGCAGATATTTGAGATGTTGCTTTTTCGTGTTTTTGGTTTCGTGCCTAAATCCCCTTCTACAATTTGCTGTGAATTATCGTATACGTAATCCTGTAGATGTTTGCACTGGTTGTTTGATTTGCCTCTTTCTAATAGTCCAAAGACTTCCGTCATAAACTCCTGCTTCCAGAGCTATTGTCAGGAATAAATCCAAACTATCCTGAATAAAATAATTCAAAGTACATTTCCTTTATTTGACTGAAATGTGGTTTTCCTCCCAAATTTCTCTTCTGGACCAACATAGCTGCACATCAAGTGGTGACTCGGACTGGGAGCAAGGGCTACAGCTTTGCTGTGTGTTTTTTGCAGACCAGCTTGATGCAGTGTGTGGGTGTGCAGCTCCTCAGGGTACGCTCACAGTAAACCAGACCAAAAGACCACACGGTGCAGCGGTGCTGAAAGCTGTGTGCCACACAGCTTCTCTACCCCCCAGAGCCACGCAGCAGGGGCAAGGCTGGAAAGCGGGGAAGTGCATCCTTGGCTGAGATGATGCTGGGCTGGAAAGCCTGACTGTGGTTTCTCCTCCTGAAATTACCTGGTGGAGAAGCCTTTTTCTCCTGCAGAATGGCCCTGGAGAGCGGCTGGGCAGGGGGCAGGAAGGGCTGCTTGCAGGGCTTAGGGGAAGGGTTCTGAAGGAAGCTAAACCACCTTCTAGATGCAAGTGTCCGCGAAAAGTGATGTGCATGAGCTGGTTTCCATAGCTTAGTGAAACTTTGCTACCAGGACAGTTAATACATTTTTATCCTGGATAAGAAACAGAAAGAACTCGGGGACCAGGATTCCCCTCCTCTTCCATCTGGGAGAGGGACTGAGGTTATTTCTGGTTTCTTCTACAAAGGTCTCTTGTTTCTGGGAGAGGAGCTCAAAACCCAAGAGTATGATAGGAGAGGTAAGTGTCACCCACTCCGCTGGGGTTTGGGAGCTGAAAATGCCATCAGCATCTGTAGAGCTGGGCTGCGGGGGTGCTGCTGAAGCAGGCGCCCATGGGTGTTGGATTGCAAATGACTTTTGTGGTGGCGTCAGGACAGGCTGCAGTGCTGATGGCAGCGCTGCCTTCACAGGGGAGGATTTCAGGTTTCCGAGGGCTATGCAGGGGGCTGGAGGTTCTGTGGGGATGCCCGAGTTGCTTTGGAGGGGATTCAGACTTGCTTTCGGATGTCTGCACTTGCAGCCCACCCACAGGGTGTTCAGTTGTGCCAGAGGACCCCGGGTGCCTCTTCACCAACCATCACCCCTGTGGAAGAGGGGAGGGTGACTCTGAGTGGAGCTGAGCATCTGCAGAGCTTGTTTTCATCCCTCTAAGATTCACCTGCCCTAAAACAGGGGTCCCAACCCTGCCCCAAGCAAACTACCTGAGTTTTGCTGAGGCATCAGCCCATGCCTTCATATCCCCCACGAACTGCATGCTGGGTGGCTCTGGGCTCACCCTGAGCAGCTCAGCACCCATAGTCTCAGCAGCGTCAGGCCCCTCATGCTTCTGCTCAGGAAGATTGGGGACATATTGCGCTGCCTTGCCTCCCCATCTGTCTCACCCCACTTCTGCACATCGGCTCCATCCTAAGGCAAAGCTGTCTGACTGTTTTGCAAAAAGCACGGGGTGCACAGGCGCCCTGTGCACCTTGAAGACCTGCCAAGGTCTTCGCCTCCCACAAAGCACCTCTCAGTGCTAAGAAGTGGGGCTCAGCTTTCTGCTGCATGAAGAGCACCTCATCCCTCAGCCAGTGCTGGAGAGGATGATCTGGCCAGTGCTGCATGTGTGCCAGGCCTCCCCATGCTCCCAGCCCACGTAGCAGCTTGTACCTCTGCAGGCCTTCATCAGAAAGCACGGGAACCTCCAGGCCATGGAGAGGACTTTCCCTGCCAGAAGATAAGGATATCTGTCCAAGTTGTCTCCAGTCCCAACTTACCCCAGGACTCAGATCCCAGCTCCAGTGGCTCTTTGGGTTGTCCCCAACCCCAGTCTTCCCCAGGATCCCAGCTTAGACATCTGTCCATACTGTCCCTCAGATCCTCTGCAAAGCCATGTGCCCTGCCAAGAGCTTTCAAGGCAGTGGAGCTGGCACATGGGCGATCCACAGTGCTGAGTGCCAGGAGCCCGATGGCTCCTTTCTCAATGCTGTGTGCAAAGGGAGCTGGTCTAAGGGAAAGAAACAGCTAAGGAGACTTAAACCTCAGTCTCCCATAAAGGCTGTGCCAGGACCGGTGAGGTTCTTCACCACCACTCGGCACAGGAGCACTCTCATGCTGCCTCAGACCAGAAGAACCTCTCTGAGGCGTTGCTCATCACCGTAGCTGCTCCCTATGCGTACCTGGCCAGGCCCACACCACAGCACACCTGCTGAAGGACTTGAGAAGTAAACAGCACCTCCTGCAGCACATCTGAGGCTGGAATTTGGGGAGCAAAGCACAAAGAGCACAGTGGCTTCTCCTTGGTCCCACTCTGTCTCTTGGAAGCTCAGACGCTCCTGTCATGGGACCCAAGGCTATCCTGGAGAGCTTTTACTTGCTGGGTATGGCTGAGATGCCTGGTGTGTGGTAACGTGCTTTTGCCATAGACTTTGCCCTTAGCCAGATGTGGCTTTCTTTATCCAGTTGCCTTTTCCCAGGGAAAATGCTGGTTGAGCTGGAAGGATGGGTTTGAAGCTGAAGGATGGAGAGACCGTCCTGGGCTGGGGCACTTGGACTCGGCACTTCCTTGCTCTTCCCCTGCACAGCCGAGCTGTGAATTGGAGGGCTGGTGGACAGCCTGGGCTCCCTCACTTTGAAAGTGTCCCCCACATCTCCCCTGCGCTGTCAGCTCCCTTTGCATGGTGAAGGGCTCATTTTCTTCCCATAGTGCTGGGCCATGGGTGTCACAAGACACCAGGATGGCTGGTCCCATGGGTCTGAGCCACCGTCTGTTGCCAGCTCTTGCTTCCTAATGCACTGTGCACTCAGGAGTGGGTACAACACCCGACGGAGATGGGGGACTGCAGAGGGTACTGTGTTGTGTTGTCCATAGCCTTATCTACCTATAAGTGATCTCTTCAGCACTTCTTTACTCTTAATAGCTTCTTTGTAATCAAAAGATCTAAAAATATGATTTTGTAGGAGATATTGCTAGAGATAAAAAGAATCGCTGTGGTTGCATGTCTGTCCTGTGCCTTCACCCAGCTCCTCTGGTTCCCCCCGGTGAATGGGGGCTGCCTGAAGACTGGGAGCTGCCACATATATCTGCTATCAAGGTGGCTGTAGGTGGCACTGGGAAGGCTTCCTGGGTCAGCAAGAGCTCTTCCTAAGTCAGGCACACCTTCCTGTTGTGCTTGGAGCAGTGATTTATGGAAAGCAGCTCCCGCCGTGCCGCAGGCATGGCACTGCATGTGGCCTCGAGCAAAGTACAGCCAGTTCTGGGATAACCATTCCCCATCACAGGCTGGTGAGGGCTCATGGGGAGACCAGCAGCTATTCTGCATCCCGAAACCAGAGTGGTGTTTGGGCCAAATTCTCTTCTTGCATTTACCCTGAGGAAAGCGCAGACTGATTCCAAATAGGTGTATAGTGAGGTTGTGGGAAGAGCTGCTGTTACTGCCCATGAGGGCATGGCAATGATAAAGGAGGGTAAATAAATATGAAATAGTGCGTGTCTTGCACAGATGGAAACCGTGACCACATTGGCCTGGTCTGTGCCGAAGGCTTTCCTGGGCCCACGGGCATGAGCTGCATTCCCATCACATGTGGTGCTTTCAGACTTTGATGGAGCAGCCGTGCCACCTCCAGGAGCACCTCCCAGTACAGAAGATGCACCAATTAGCACCAGCTCTGAAGGCACGAATTAGTGTTCTCTATATAAGCCTCACCCGGCAGCTCCCCACACCCAGGAGCCTTCCCTGCATGGGAAGAATTCTCTAAGCATGCTCAGGAACCCTATTTAAGCTCAGCTGGAGCCATTGGTCCCTGTGGGAGCTGTGTTGGAGGAGTGCTGGTGTCCAGCTCAGCTCTGTCTGTGCCTAGCTATGGGCTCTGCTGATCTAAGACCTCAGCCTGTAGCCTTATGTTTTGTCTTGCCCCATTGCCATGGACCTGCCCGGTTGTTGCTGGACCTGGTGCTGATCTGTGGCTTGTCTTTCTGGCGTCACCCTGGACCCACCTCTTGTGTTGCTGGATCTGGGCTTTTGGGTTGCTCTGGACTCTTGGCTGGATGTAGCCACTGTCTCAGACCTGCCGCAGTCTTCCATGCAGGTACTGTGGAATGGACCCTGCTGGACCTGGGGTCCCACTTGCTCCCTCCTTCCTGAGGGAGCAGCCCTGCTCTTGCTGTCCCCTAATATGGGGGCACCTTGGTCTGGGGGGCCAGGAAAGGCCATCAGGCCAACTGTGCAGCTGGTGGGGAATGCTGAAGGGGGCCTTGTGGCCAAGGCACCAATTGTCTTCTCCCTATGGGTGTCTAAAGCTAGAGTGGAAGGTCACATCCCTCCCTTTGGTGCCAGCTGTATCCAGGGCATGACCCATGCTGGCAGAACCCTGCTATGGCACCAGAAGAGCCCCCTGAGCTGGGGGGCACATGGTTCCCAATACCTGCACGCCCTTCCCTGCCAAGGCAGCTTTGCTTTGGGTTGCAGGACAAATCGCTGGGGCTGCCCAGGGAAGGGAGCAGCCTGGGGTAATGCAGCACGTGAACAATCTGGCTGGTGAAGGTGTACCCCGGAGTGAGTGTGCACCCCAGTGTGCTGCTGCAGACCTACCTCTGGCTGCCTGGCCCATGCTCCATCCCTGTGTCCTCTCTTTTCCGTGCTGGTGTTGGAGATTCCCCCCCCGAGCCATGCATGGTTCCTGATGGACAACCCACCACTGCACCTCATGCCCACACATGGGCTGAAGCTGCTCCCTCCCACCCAGCCCCAGGGGCCACCTGGCACATACTGGTCCCTACCTCATCAACTGGCAGTGGGTGGCACTGGGTGTTGTGCCTGTGGGTGCTCGGGTCAGATGCCATGTGCAGGGAACCCTGATGCTCGGACAAAGTGTGGGCTGCTGAGATATGGAAAGAGCAAATTTCTCCCTGCTGGGATCGGTGCTGGTGCATGTGCTGCCTGCTGGTGCCTGTGGGTGTTGCCCAAGTCCCCGGTCAGCTGCAGGGCTCTGGCATTTTGCAGTCAGCCTTTGGGGCTGGGATCCTGTTGCTGCTCTGCTCAGTGCCCACAGCCCTGGTCACCTGTAGGAACACCATCAGGGACAGCCTCCTGGCAAGGGTCTCCTATTTTCCAGTTGCAGGGAGATCCTTAGTGGTTCCTGAGAAAGGGTTGAAAGCTGGAGACCAGTTGACCCTCAAATTGCTCCTACATGTGAGTTGGGAGGCTTTTCTTTTATACAGTGATAATGAACTGCTTTCACCAAGCTCATGGGCTTGGAGCACTCCAGGGTACTCGCGGCTCTCCTGTACCAGGGGTTTTGCTCCTGCCTCCGTGACGTCCGAGGCTGTGGGAGTATACTCGAACAGGATTTGCCCTGTGTTTCTCCATGGACATGGCCCAGCTCCAGCCAGAGGAAAGCAGGTGCACGCACGCATTCTGTGTGAGCTCTGGTTAACTTCAGCTGCCTCCAGGAAAAGAGGTTTGTGTTTAAATGTTCCAGAAAAGGAGCTAATCAAAGCAAGCCTGTCTAAAGCCTCTTCCAGAGGTGGGTGCTGGCTGATGTGGTCAGCCTGGCTCCCTGGGATTTCTTTCCACTGCGGGAGGGTGCTGCAGTGATGGCACAGTACTGGACCAGAGGTGCTATGTTAGGCACCGCAGCATCGTGCCAGCCTTGCTGGGCTTGCCTGGTCCGTGAGTGCTGCTGGGGCTGCTCCTACCGCAGTGTGCCTACCCAGCGGGACCTTGTCCTTGCTGGTCGGTGCCTCTGGCTGTGATGGCTCTATGAAGAACTGCAGAGGATGTGTGATGTTGGCCTGGGGCACCTGAACAGTGTTTGCAGACAGATGCAAACTGGGGTACCAGTTACAGGTAAGCCCATCTCCACATACACCAATATGCCCTTACACGCAGGGCAAGGAAAAGCTACTGATGATCCCTAGAAGGTTAAGTGCTTTGCTGCTTTTTTTTCCCCCCCAAGTCCTGTAGTCTTCACTAAACAAAATTTGCTTTCCTGGTTGCAGCTCATCTAACATCAGTGACAGCAGGGGAAGATAATGGGCTGCAGTAGGGGCGAAAAGGGCAAGGACAGCTCAGGTAAGGTAGAGGTTTCCCAATAGCTGTGAATGATGCAGTTCATCCAAGGGTGCAGAGGGAACTGTCTGCAATGGCTTTTCAGACCAAGTGGGGACAGGGTGAACCTTGGAAAGGTGGAAGGCGGACAAGCACTCCAGCGTTTTCCAGGTTAAGTTGTGACCTTAGAGTCTAATTTCCTCCTCTGATGGGATGTTCAAAGAATAGCTGTTGATAGCTACTGGGATGAACTAAAAGTTTTCCAGAGCTGGTGGAATTCAATATTCACCAAATGGTGGGGAGGACAGAGGTGGGAGCTTGCCTGCCCATTGAATTTGGAGGAGATGGGGAGCTGGGAGGTGTGCAAGCGTTGCACAAGACAGGCTTGGGATGAAAAGCATAAATTGGAGGAAAGGTCTGAAAGAAGGAGCTGCAGAGGAGGGTGGGAGTGAGCAAACACACGTTCCAGCATGGGGAGGGTGAAAGGCTGGAAGGAAAACAAGCCTGGGGGGGATCGCAGCGCTCCCACTCCACACAAGGAATAATACCAGGGGTGTGCGTGAAAGGCAAACATCCCATTAAAATGCATAAAGAGGTGTGTTGCATATACGAGGGATGAAGTAATGCAGGGCCATGCGTGGTGCCTCACTGGAGCGCTGTGGCCATATTTGGGCACCCTCCTGGGGAGGGAGCCTGGGTGCTCTGATGCACCAGCCAGCTCGCCTGCAAAAGCGAGCTCCGGGAGGGGAGTGAGGGGCGGGGGGGTGCACAGGCTGCAGAAAGTTTCAGGTGAAGCATGGTAAGAGGTTTCAACTATGCAAAAGACTGGCAGAAAAGGAGACAGCAGTGCTTGGTTTGCCTGGTCCTCCTCGGGCAGGGTGTGAAGTTGGCTCCAGAGAGTGACGTTTAGGTTAAACTTTAGGAAAATTGCTGTTGCTGTAGCAGTGAAGCACCAAAACTGGTTGACTGGAGTCAATGCAGAATTGCTGCCGCTGAACCTGGGGACAGGGGAGGATGGTATAGCCAGAGCTGCAGGACTCAAGTTGTGCCAGGGCAGGTTTAGATTGGACATTGGGAAAAAATTCTTCCCCCAAAGGGCTGTCAAGCACTGGAAGGGGCTGCCCAGGGAAGGGGTCGAGTCCCTACCCCTGGGGGTATTTAAAAGCTGGGCAGACAAGGTGCTTAGGACCAGGGTTTAGTGGTGGGATGGCAGGGTTAGGGGATCAGTTGGGCTTGGTGAGCTTAAAGACCTTTTCCAACCTAAACGATTCTGTGATTCTATGGCTCTGCCTCGGTGGTCTCACAAGTTCCCGCTTTGCTTGTTTTCTGCCATCCCTTGGTGCCTCCCAGGAGTTCAGCTGTAGCTTTCTCCTGCCCAGCACACAGGTGGCCTTGCTTGCAGTGCTTAGTCTTCACAGCGATCACACCAACAGAACGTTGATCCTCTGTAATGGGTTTGTTTTGGTTACTAAAATACCTGGATTTCGGTGCAAAATTTCACACACCTGCATCTGAAAACTGTTGGCCTGGGAAGGTGTGGTGAGATCAGCAAGTAACTCCCTGAATGGATTGATTTCCCAGACGGGATAAGGTAGAAGGACAAGGGAATCAGCTAGCATTGAAACAAGAGTATGCAGAAGAGTTAATTGCATAACTAAACTAATCTAGAGCCCCATTTACTTCCCCTTGATGCTTTTCCCTTATTGATTCAGTTTATTGGATATGACTGGATATGATTTGAGCTGCCTCAGAGGACTCGTAGCCATCCCCAGGAAGCACCTGCAGAAGGGGCTGAGCTCCCCTGCATGCTTCGATGGTCTCTGGTCACAGATGTAGAGCGGGTCAGTGGCTCCCTGCGTCGCTGTGCAGGAGCGGAGCTCTGCAGTGTGGGGATCTGCATCGGCACCTCCCCTGGCTGTGGGGGTGACGGCAAAAAACCACTCACAGCTCCGTGCAGGATACACACGGTCCAGGATCATCTGTGGATGCTGGTTTGAGTTTACTGACACTGTTCTTCCTGCGCTGCTTTATCAACTGATCCCTTGGGCTGGGATTCAGCTGCCCTAATTTCGGCACCTTGAGGAAGTCTGAGTAAGTCTGCCTGGGACTTGCCCATCCCTGCCTCCTGGAAAGAGCCTCCCCAGGAACACAGTCCTGGGAAAAGACCACTTGGAAAAACCTTCCCTGAGCCACAGCTCAGGGCTTCCTGGGCAGGGTTTGACCCCCTGGGGCCATGTGGTGCCCATGGAGCCCCCAGGTTGTTCCAGCCCATTGCAGCTCTGTACTCCTTGATGCAACAGCTTCAGCTGGTGGCATGTTGGTGACAGAAGCCACCGCCATTGCATCCCAACCCTGGCTACCCTGCCCCGATACCCAGCCATCCTCACCTGACATCTGGAGGGAGTTCCTCCAGGTCAAACTCATGCTAAGTGGCAGCTGTGGGCCAAACCCTGCTTAGGCTGCTCCTACAGCCATGGAAGCAATTGCTCTGCTGCCCCGAGCTACAGGACATTGTGGGTGAATCTTGCCCTGAATTTAGCCCTTATTGCTAATGGTGAATCTCCCTGCTGGGGCTCTTACCCTGGGGATGTGCTTGGAGGGACCACCGTGTTCTTCCCAGCCTTGCTGCTCCAGCCTGGGGCACCTCACCAGATCCCCATGGCTTTTGGTTTTGTTAACTTCTGGCATCAGCTTCCCCAGAAGGGCATAAAGGATCCAGTCCACAGGAGCCCACCCTTCACCAAATCCTGGCACCTGACCCCCATGAGATGTGTGTATATTTTTGTGGCCAGCAAGTGATACGTGAAAGAAAAGGTAAAGTATTAACTGTAATGAAAACCTCTGTTTTCACCTGTACCTTTGCCCCTCTCCTGCTCCTATAACATGCTGCACTATCCAAATTTTCTCACTCAAACCCAGACCCATGTGGTATCTCATCTATTCTTTCAAGAAAAGAAAAATCTTCAAAATCCTGGAGAAGAATATTCCCAGAACTTGTGGTTTTTTCTTAAACTCTGAGCCACCTGACACAAAAGATGTCTGCAGGTAAGAAAGGAGTTGCAGGGATGATTTTCCAAAATCCGTGAATCTGGGGCTGTGTTCCTGCCCAGCCCTCCCCAGCTTCCACGTTTTCATAACTGTGCTCGGGTTCCTGTAGCTTTTCCACGGCTGCAACCGAAAAGGTATGTACCCCTGTTAGCTAGCACAACTCGGCATTACCATTGCATGCTCTTTCTGATGGATCACAGCAAACTGCCCAGTTCTTCCTGAGATGACGGGATCAAGGTTTCTGAGTCACAGGCTTGCTTTGCCTTCAAGGTCCTGCCATCTCTCTGGGTGCTGAGGGGGCCCTGAAGCTGGTCCTTGGCTTCAAGATTGTTGCTTCTCTCTCCAACGTGAAAAAGGGCTTGTGTGCCTTGGGTTTGCTCCAACTATTTCAGATGATGTAATACAAGCATTTCTGCCCCTCCCTGCAGGCCTCTTTAGCACGAACAGCACTGCAGTTCTGGGATGGCTTGAGGTCAGAACACAGCACTGAATGCTGCAGAGTGCCTTGGCCTGATGTGACCCAGTGTCCTCGGCTCCATCAGTGCTATGGCCTCTGCCATCTTCAGCTGCAAAAGCCACCCCATTCTGGTTCTGTTGCTCCTGTGACCTGTGACCAAGGCCTTCCCAGATTGCACCCTTATGCCAAAGATCCGAACCTTCACCTCTGGGTGCTGCTCCTGGCTCAGGTTTTAGCTTTGGTGATCCATTGGTGAAATGCACTGAAGTATCTGGGTTAGGGGGGGTTGAGGAAATTCAATTATTTGGATCCAGCTCAACAGAAATTGGTTTTTTTTTCTCCTTGCACCTGGTGGGCAGAAGATACGCTTCTTGCAGTGCTGATTCATCTTGGTTCTCCTAACTTGAAGAGGATCCAGTGACCTGCTTGGACAAGCTCACCTGGGAGATATAAATACATCACTGTGTCATACTCACATGACAATAAGCTAATGGGTAATGATGATTGCCAATAGGAACAGGATTTGTCCCTACAGGTAGAGGCCCCTCTTCCTTGGCCTCATTTTGAGGTTGGGTTATTACTCACCTCCCTACAGCTGGGTGCTGGACAATGCTAGTGAGATGGATTAGGTGTGCAAGATGTGGAACTTCACTGAGACACCTCTACATGATTAACACAAGGTGATGCTGTTGGTGCCAGAGCTGGAGTCAACTTCTGGATAGGAGCTGCCCATTAATTGCACCGAGGTAAACTCAGCTCATCTGATGGGACAGCTGGAAGGAATTAAATTGATCTGTCCCTCTCCTTGGATGCGATCCTGCCTGAAATAATGAGGATAGTTGGATATAATACTGAGTGTTTGATTTTTTTTATTTTTTTTTTTTTTTGGCCTTTAACATCCACCATTCATTCAACATCCAGGTGTATTTGGTGTCCAGTTTGGGCAGCTGCCTGTGGCACTATCCCCTCTGAACTGAGCTGAGCTGGCCTGAAACCCATGGCCTGGGAGTGGAGGTTTCATTACTAATCCCCAGCCTGACTCATTTGTGCAATGGGACCAGGGCAGGTCCAAGGGCTCAGACACCACAGGGCAAAGCAACAGCAATTCGGATGAATTATTTTCTTATCGCGTGCTTCTTCTAAGCCACTTATGTGATTTAGGTGATGATGATATTGCACCAGTCATGGGAGGCAGATGCCTGGCAGGGAGTGCAGCCAGGACACCTTCACTGAGCACAGAGGTAGCCATCAGAGTTAAGAGAGGAGCCATTGTACCCAACTCTGACCAGTTTCCATGAAAGGTGGTGACTAAAGAGGCTGCTTGAGCCGGTTCCTCATATCTTAGGAGTTGCCTTGCATCAGTTGACAATGATTAGGTGATTTTGGAAATAGCAACTTGTCTCCCAGCCCTCTGGACCTTGCCTTGCGGGGGAGAGGGAGGGGGAAATATGATCAAAGGCCACCAAAGTTCTGTCTTCATGCCCTGTCTGTGTCTCATGTTTAAGTACTCATTGGGGTAGCATAAGAGGCTGCCCTGAGGAAGGTGTTTTTCAGCAGCAAGTGTCTCGAAGCGAGCCACTGGCTCCAGCGCTTGGTTTAAATCGGGTTTAGGGATGATTGCAAAAGCCACAAGCAGTGCTGCCACGTAGAATTAATGACCTAGCACCTTGGAGGTGTGGGGTGGCAACAGACCTAGGAACGGGACTCCGTGTATTGTCGTCATTGTGGTAGGAGCTATGTTTTGTTTCTACCCAAGACTTAGTTTCTGGTGGAATAAGCCTGATGTCTGGGGGCGTTCACATCAGGACAGTGGTGATGTGGTGGTGATTTACACTGCACAAAAGACAGAAGTTTGATGTGTGGTGACTTAAAGCCAACACTGTTTTGTTCTTCCAAGAAGCAGAAAGCAAGCAATGGTAGGGAGCCCAAAGGGCAAGAGGAGGTGTCAAATAATTGTTTTAAAGATTGATTTTTTTTGCCCTTTGCTGCTGCTTTGTGGTGGCTAAAGGCTGCCTGAGGAGACTTTGGAGAGATTGTCATATTTAATTTTACACTATCCATCCAGAGCTGGTTGACAAAGACATTTTGCAGGAATTAATTTCTCATTCCCACCTGCTTGGTGCAGGTGTGAGGTGCCCCACACCAACAAACATACCTGAAGTTTGCAGCTAACTCTTCTAACTTCATGACAAGGGTCCCAGGGCGAGCTGGAGGCCTCTCCAGCAGGTCTGTGGGCTCCCGGCCCTTTCAGGCTCTGTTTAGTCCTCATAAGGCACAAAGAATGCGAATGCGAATGTTGGGTTTTTTTCCTTTTCTGGGCATATCTGAGATTGAGCTTGCCAGAGCAAGTGCTGATGTTGCTCATTTTCTGGGGCATAGTGCTGAGGTTGCACAGGGTCATGACGGAACCTGGGGTCTCCCACCTCCATCCCTCCAGCTGAAGGCCGGAGGTACTGGCAGACGGGTTGGGAAGGAGGGGAGGGAGGTGAGAGCACGCCTGTCCTCAGACTCCATTCCTGTTCTTTACAGCAGATAGGTGAATTTTAGTGAAGGGTAGACTTCTCAAAAGCACTGAAATATCTCGAGGCAATGTCTTATGATAGCCAGCTGTAATAAAGGAGAACAGAACTGGGGAGGATAAAATTTGGAGCATGCTCTTACGCTGCTGTTAGCAGTGAGTGGGCAGATACGTGGTGCTGGCAGTAGAGACATTCCAGAGCAGTTTGTGAGTCAGCCAAGCTCCTCCCATCACAACTTCACTCATCAAAGCAAGTATTTATAGCACAGGTAGGACTAGGGAGAGAAATCAAAGAAGAGCTTCCCAGAAAGATGCATAAATCATTCCAAGAGTTCAGCTCTGGGGTTCTGCATTTTTTGCTTTAATGAGAATGAATAAAAGCGCTGTTGTTATTAGTATTATTTCTTAATATTATTTCATCAGTCTGCTTTTTGAATTAATTATCATCTTTGAACAAAGAGATATTTCCATAGAGTTCTCCCAGCTTTCAGAACTACCCCGCAGGCTGCTAAGGACATGCTGTCTTACGCCAGAGAAAATATTTTCTCCAGCACAGATCTGCTGAAAAACAATTCAGAAAGTCTGTCCAGGACGATGTTTGCTGTCCGAGCTGTCGGAAGACCTCCAGGCCTTCCAACAAAGCGAAGCAGGAAAGCAAAGAAGGTGCTGTACCCAGCCCAGGTGAGAAAATATTTGCCACATCAGGAGAAAGACCTAGTGAAGCGGTGGCTGCTCTTCTTTGCTGGCATCATCCTCATGCAGATCTTAATGGAGGATCCTGAGCAAGAGAGACTGGCTGGGGGAAAAAGCCTTAGAGAGCAGCCGCTCTGTGCACCAGCATCACCGATGGCTGCACGGCTCAGGGCTGCGGGCAACAGCTCCAGAAAAGACGGAGCTATTGCAGAGGCCCCAGCAATCATTTTCTCATCAGCTTACAGGCACCAGCCTCTCAGGCAAACCACAGCAGATGTGCCACAACAAGCAAGGAGCCAGCCGCATGCCTTCTGCAGCGCTTGACCAGTTTCTCCAGTGCAGAGCACTGAACTGTGTGGGAGAAGCTGTCTTCCTATTCCTGCTCTTGGACATCAGCTGCTGGAGCACCGTTGGCAGCAGGGGTGGCCTCTGAACTCCTGCACCCTTTGAAGGGACACGAGGACTCTGCATGGTGACATGGAGCCAGCGGTGACCAGAAAAAGCATTGAAGAAAGCCCAGGGCTGCAGCAAGAGCTGTACAGTTTTTACTGCTGATTTGTTTGTGACTGTGATTAGAGACTGGGGTTTCCAAGAGCTGTAACAAAGGGCTGCAGGAATGAGATTTACACTCCTGGGTCGGGTTTGTACTGTGCTAACCTACCTGTCACTGTTGCATAACTTTTTTCAGTGCCTCCATTTGCATGTTGTAATTTACTGTCAGCTCTCACAAATTAGGAGAAAGTAACTCAGCTCTTGAAGTGGTGAGAGGGCAAAAATCCCGTGTGCTTTTCTCCCTCTGTAACACTGTAGGAATAAAACTGCTAAGATCAGACTTGAACAACGTGTTTCATCTGAGATTTTAAAGTTAGGGTTTGCCATTCTGCTGCATGCTGAAAAGTGCTGACCATCCTGGGGAAATAAAACTGTCCAGCCAGCAAGAACAGTGGGGTCAGCAGGACCCAGACACTGACACGCTGGTGCCCAGCACGGGGACAGGGTCACAGACCTGGGTCAGCCGCTATGGTTCCAGTTGGGGAGATGGGGCACAACGTGAACCACAGGACCAGGATAAGATAACTTGTTGGGAAAAAGCTGGGGGGCCCCTAAAGGAAACCATGGAACATGCTGGGTTGGTCAAGGGGGAGGCTGAACTAGAGATCACCAGTGGTCCCTTCTAACCAACACTTCTACCATTTCTCTGTTTATCAGGGGGTTACTGGGGGTTTAGCAGGGCTTTGCGGTTCTGTGCATGAAATATGGGATTGGCAGCTGGTCCAGGGCAGTATTCTTGTAGGTTTTTTGAACGGAGTGAATATGATGGTGTCTGAGGGCTACGTAGCAAGGTGCTGCTCGGAGCAGGGCTGCTGCCTCCCGGACACCAGCAGGCTGCATGAGTTAGGAATAAAGAAATCTGGCTCAGCACCTGCTTCTGCTCCTTGTCCAGCCCTGGAGCTTATTGCAAAGAGCCACTCATGGCTCCTTGCTGGAAATGCAGGGTCCAGGATTTTCCGTAGATGAGCTTATTGAATTTCCTGGGCTGCTTTATCAAGCCAGCCCCTGAGGCTGGGATTCAGCTGCCCTAATTTAGACATCCTGAGAAAAGTCTGAGTAAGTCTTCCTGGGATTTCCCCAGCCCAGCACCCTGGGAAGAGCCTGCATGGGGAAAAGCCAGCTAGAAAACCTTCTCCAAGCCATGTCCATGCTCCAGACTCATGTATCTCATGTATCAGGGCTCCCACCCTGAAGGTCAGTCCCAAAAGGCCACTCTGTGCCTTTGCAGCCCCCAGCTTTGCCCTTCAGGTCTCCAATCCAACCTTCCACTCTGCAGCACAACTTCAAACTTTTGCCAGGTTGCTCAGGGCTGTGTCCAGTCCAACCTTTAAAATCTCCAAGCATGGAGATTTTACCACTTCCTTGGCCAACCTCTTATGCTTGCCTGTGACTTAATTCAGATCTTTTCTGTGCCAGATGATGACAGACAGCTGGTGTGCCTTACATAGCTGTTCACTGAGCCTCGTGTCTCAGAAAGCAGGTCTTCTCATGGCAAGAGCAACTAGTTCCTCAGGCCCTGATAAGAGCAGAACTCAAATGTTTTGTAGTGACCTAAAGCAGCCGCACGTGACCCAGGGATGGAAGGAAGCTGGATTGCACACGCCGTGATTGCAGAAGAGGTGTGAAAAAGCCAGGCACAGCACTGCAGGCCGAAACAGAGGAGCACAGGGAGCTGCAGCCCACAGCAATTACAGAGAGAGCTGCTTATCTAAAAAAAATGTAGCTGAAAAAGCTGAATCACTTACAGAATTTAGCTACTTCATTTCTTCTGAAGAAAGCCAAAAGAGCCATCGGTCTGTGTGCAGCCAGGGAACTGTCTGGAGTAAGGAGCAGCTTGGACACAACTTCTGTGAGTGGTGGTCCAGGATGAGCCCTTCAGAGGGGCTCTACGTCCCTTGGGTAGGGAGGGATGCAATCACAAGGATTAACTGAATGTGGAGTTTTGTAAAATTCTGGAATTGTAAAGATTGTTGAAAATAAAGAAGGTCTTTCAACAATGGTGGTGGTGTTGAAATCTTTCCGAGTTGATTGTAAGAATTTGGTGAGCAAAGATTTCCCCAAAGCCCAGCACACCCCAAAGGCATCACGAGAGGGCAGCAGAGACAGGATCTGAGCAGAAGGCAGCGGCCTGCAGTGTTTCAGTTTCAGACACCCAAATATGAAACTGCAACAGCGCATATACAAGAAATTGCTGAGGATGCTGTCAAGTACCTTGCAGAGAGCTGGTGTGGTGGGAAAACAGAATCTATCAAAACAAACTAGTGTGCTGGGGCATAACCCAGCGAAATATATACAGAGAATGCCTTCAATATAAAAAAAACCCCATCACCGAGTCTTACAGGTGAGAAGTTTTATTGTTCCATATGGTGCAGGACAGTGAGCTGAGGTATATGGTAATGCAGATGTAACAGAAGCTGCCATCAACCAACAGCCAAGCCAGGCGTTGACAGCCTAAACCAATGCAACCACTGAAAATTCATTTCAGACCTCACCTGAAGTCCCTGGGCCAGAGCCTGTGTTTCACTCCTTCCTCTCCCAGAGCTCCCAGTTCCCTGCTCTGCCCACTCCAGATCCATGCTACAGCCCCAGCCCCTTCTTTCCCCATACCACCCCTCCCTCCAGCCTTTTTCCTTAGCTCCTTTCCTTTCCTCTTAGCCCACCCTTCCTGCTGCCCCAGATACCCCAGTCCTGCTGCTGGGCAGAGTCCTTTGCTCCAGCACACATCCCTGCTGGTAAAAATCTCTTGGCAAACAGCATCCAGATGTGTACTGGGAGCAGCCCCTGGGACATTCCCACCATGTTCCCTGCCTGGGAATGGCCCCTGGGGAGCGTGATGGATGCACTACCCTGAACCCAGGCCAGGGACTTTCTGGCCGTTTGTCATTACACATGATCACGTTCCTGTACCCAGCAGTGTCCCCAGGAGCTGCTTAATTTAGTAGTAGAGATGTGTCCTACGGGACCAGGCTCACCATGAGATGCAGCACTTCAAAGATGCTCCTAAAGGGGAACCTCTTGCCCTATTTCCCTGATCCTACAACATGAACCCTTGATCCCCTGTCCCCATGCCCACCCAGAGCAGACACAGAGCTGCTCAGTATTTTTTCCAAGGGAGCTGTGAGAAGGCTGTTCATTAGCTCACTAGCACAGACAGCTATGTGGCAGCTTTTTGACTCTCCACCAAATTCAGGAGCCAGCACCACTTCCCCTCGCTGTGGCACAAGGGGCATGGATGCTGCTCCCTGCAGAGGCATGACATGGGAGTTATGAACACAGCTGCTTTCATTAGGTGCATCATTCACCCGCTGGCTCTCTCTAAGTTGGACTGATGGTGTCTCAGGAGCATAATGGAGAAAATATTGAAATGTTTTTTCATTGCACTGTCTCACCTAGACATTACGTGCTGCACATTGCACAACTGGGTGTCTGAAAAGGGAGAGCCTGAAAAGACCGCTGTAAGTAAGATAAAAGATGATGAAAAAGTCAGGAGAAATGATGAGAAATCAAATCAGTGAGCAACCTAGTGAAGACATATCAGGGTCTGTGTTCTCCTGGCCTCATTGCATTAGAGAGCCACTCAACAGAGCTCAAAACTGGTTTGTGTACACTCACACAGCAAAAAATGAATGAAAATTCTTTATGGGAGGCAGAAAGTATGATTATAAGGACCACGGGATTACTCTTAACAACCAGCATTTCTGCTTCCTGGAGCAAAGCAATGTTCTTCACTGTTACTTACTCTTAAACAGTATCTTTAACATCAACTTTACACCCAGAGACTGTGTAGCTCCTTCCAGCTGGTCGATAGTTTAATGTTTTGGCTGTATTTTCACCTGGTGTATTGAAAATCTCCTCTGAGCGCACCCTTTCCCTGTTAACCAGCGTTTTCCTTCCTTTCCTTTCTCCTGCTTGGGAGTGTTTCCCGCTTGGCTTCACTTTCTCTGGGTCATTTGTGGCCATGTGTCTGGACAGCCCAGGCAAAGGGCCCGTCTTCATTGACGTAGTCATAAAAAGTAGCTGAAACAATGTCAAGTTTGTTAAAAAGAGGCATGTGTGGGAGAGGCCATTGTAACTGAGCCTCTGTGTGTCCTCAGAGGTCACCACGAGCACACATTGGCCGGTGGCCCCACAATGCCCAGTGCCATCATAGCCACACAGCATGGGCACTGGTTCCAGGAGGGTGCTGGGAGTGGTGGGGAGGAACCTGCTGGCACCATGGCAGTGATGGGACCCTAGGGGACATGGCGGGGACCTGGGGTAGGTGGCAGTGACTGGGGAGCATGGGGTGCACAGTGGTGGCCCAGAAACATGGTGGCAGCCTGAGGTACATAGGGGAACAGGGGGATGTGGCAGGGCCCTGAGGCACATGAGGTAACCTGGGAATGTGGCAGAGCTGTGAGGTACATCAGGGGACATGGGGACACAGCTTGGCCCTGAGGCACGTGGGGTCACCTGGGAACATGGTGGGGCCCTGAGGCACATGAGGACATGGTTGGGCGGTGACGCACATGGGGACATGGTTCAGCCCAGAGGTACCTGGGGGACACTGGAACGTGACTCAGCCCTGAGCACACAGGGATATGGTGGGGCCCTGGGGCACACAGGGGACACAGGGACATGGGGGGCAGAGCCCTGAGGGACATGGAGCACAAGGGGACATGGCAAGGCCCTAAGGCACATGGGGACATGGGGGGGGGGCAGGGCCCTGAAGCACATGGGGGACAGATCCGTGAGGCACTTGGGGAACACGGTGACATGGCAGGGCACTGAGGCACACGGGGACATGGGGGGCAGAGCCCTGAAGCACACGGGGAAATCGGGGGCAGAGGCCTGAGGCACACGGGGGACAGGGGGACACGGCAGGGCCCTGAGGCGCACAGCAGACCCGGCGCTGGCCACAGGCCACTCCGCCCGCGCCGCCGCCGCCGCTCCCGCGGGCGGCCCCGGCCCAGCGCCGGGCGAGCCGCGGCTCCCGCCCTCCGCGCCACGTTGCCATAGCGACCCTGCCCGGCGGGCCCCGCAGCGGCCTCCCCGCAGCACGGCCGGGAGCGCCGCTTCCCGCCGCCGCCGGCCCCCCGCGGCCCCGGAGAGCTGTCGCTTTAAGAGCGGCGAGGCCTCGGCCGCCCCCGCCCTTGCCCGCCCGGCGGCCGGAAGGGGGCCGTGATGCAGCGCGCCCACCCGTGCCCGCTGCCGCCGCTCGGTCTTTCAGGTAAGTGCGGCGGCTCTCTCGGCCCTACCCCGGCCTCCGCCGCCACCGGGGGAGGCGCTGCCCGGGGCGGCGGCCCCGCCCCGCTGGGTGCCCGCAGGCCCGGCTGGCGGCGCGGCGGGGCTGGGCCGGGCTGGGGGCGGCGGCGGGGCAGCCGCGGTTGTGCCCTGTGCTCGACCGCCGCGGGCGGGCGCGCGCAGGTGCGGGGGGAGCTCGGGGCCGCTCCCGGGCGCCTTTCGGTGGACCCCGCGGGGCTTTCGGCCTCCCTCGGGTGTTGGGGACCGGTGCCCGAGCGAGGTCCCTGGGCCCTGGCGTCTCTCGCCCCTGGGGCCGGGCCGGCTCCTGTGGCCCGGGGCAGCCCACGGCGGGCAGGGGCCGCTCGGCGAAGGCGGGACGGGGTCGATGGGTCCCCACAAAAGCGGGGCACCCTGTTTTCTGCTTGGCTGCGCCTGCCGTTGCGAGTTGCAGCGCTTGGCTTTACTCACGTGTGCGTGCGGGGCCCTGTGAGCTTGCTGAGATGCTGCTCTGGGCAGTTCGGTGTTTTAAGGCAGTAGCATGCAGCCAGAGACCTTTCTCGTTAATCCTGCCAGCAGCACTTACGGGGTTTGCTTTCTTTGTTAGGCCTTTTTGCCCCGCCACCGTCAGGAGCGGGCTCCGGCACTGCTCCCGCTCAGCCCTGGGGTTTCTCCGCAGGTAGAAGGAGGTAACGCTGGGTTTTGCCTCTCTGTGCCGTGCGGGTTACCCCTGCCTGCTGCCCGGCTCCCCTGGTCTGCTGGCACCGCGGTCCCTGTGGCCAAGCCCTGACCCAGAGCAGGGACCGTGGCCAGCTGTGAACTTTTTGGTTGTTCTTTTTTCTTTCCTGCAGCTGGATCCGCTTTCGGGCAAGTTCTTTATGGCCCTACCAGCAGCTGTTGGGGCTGCGTGAGGTAGGAGTAAGTGGGCAGGAGGGAGTAAACACACTGCTACGGTCTGGAACCACAGTGTTAGTTACGCTCAGGTCCTGAGATCCGGTTTTTCCTTGTAAGCTTTGGGAATTAGACACTGGTGCTAGCTGATGGTTTCATTTGCTTGGGGTCTTTTCCCATTATGAAAGAAAGAGCTTTCCATTTTTTGCTTAAGCAGAAATTTTTCCTTAAGTTTTCCCTCTGTGGGAAAAGTTTGCTTTAGAACTTTTATTTTGGCCTTTTCTGGTTGATACTTGGTATTTCAGGTTTTTTTGTTTACTGGTGCTTTTTGCGCTGGGTGCGCTGGCTATTTCTTTGGCTGGTCTGGCTTCTAAATGTTCTTTAATTGGGGAGGGGGTGGAGGGGTGGGAAAAGATAAAATATGAGAATCTGTGACTATTTCACGCCCACTTCTCTAGTGGAATCTTTTAGGCCAGAGGGGAAGGGATAAAAAAAGAAAAAAGGAGCTCAGGGTACTTTGCTTTGTTGGAGGCAGAAAGGGAAAAATGTTATGAGGGAGTGACTGAGATTTTGTTTCACTTACATTTCTCTTCTTTTGAGGTTGAAAGATAAACCAATATTTTGAAACGCTTCAGTTTAAAATGCCAAGCTCTTCTTTTTCTCTTCAACTGACTCCACTGAAAAAAAAAAAAAGTTCTTTTAAAAAAATGTAGCAGCAATTCTCTAGTTGTGGAGCCAGAAGCAGTGGCGTGTGTGGGCAGAGAGGCCTTGCTGCTCTTCCATCAGCCGTTCCTGCCTTCTCTCTGTGGACCATAAAATTAGAAAGGCTCCAATGTCCGTTTAGTCTGATTGTCTGGGTAATGTGGGCTGTTGAAATCAAGAGCAGCTCTTTGTGAATTGGCTGCCATGCCGCTCGTGGCTTGCTCAGCCTGTGGGTTCTGGCCTCTGGTGTATAATTGAGGAAAGTAATTGTATTTTAAGAAGACTTAAATTTATTGCCTAGGTGTGTGCTCGTCCCCCTGTGCAGATGTCAGGGTGCATGAGCTTTCTTTTGCTGCTAGCAAGTGATCTGTGGCCTTCTGATGGTCTTAGGGTACAGTTTGAAAGTTGCAGCATCTTAAATTTTCAGGAGCTGACCGGTGCGAGACCATGGGGTTCTCTGTCCTTTTTCTCCCCTGGGAATTGCCCAGGTGACCTGCCTCCTCCCCCAGAGCTGGTGCCTTGCCTGTCCCAGGGGCGTTCATCTTTTTCATTCAATTCAGTGCCCAGGAAGACTTTATTTGCTGCATCTTTTCCTGAATTTGGTTTTTGTGCATAGTGACAAGCCTGGCCATGGAGAGCGCAGGTTTGTGGTGAGGGAGGGAAAGCCAAGAACAACTAGAATTGGGTATAATTGAAAACTGTCAACTTTGCAGCAAAGGAGGATGTTCAAAGCTTTTGGCTGTCTACCAAGGCTGGAGGTAGCTCCTTGGATAACGCTGAGTGGAGATTTGGATCTTCCAGTTCTAGTCATTGAGGAGAAAGTGTCAGAAGACTCCCCAGCACTCAGGAGACTTATCTCGGCGGGAGTCCGAAGGTGAAGTGGCAGCAGGGCTGGGTGATTTTTCTCTTGAGCTGCTACCTGCTGCTGCAGTTCTGCACCATCTGATGTGGTTGCTCTTCTCCTGAAGATGTCCTAGAGGGACTTCAAAATGGTTGAAACGTTCAAGAACCGGTGTCTTAGAGTGCTTGGCTTGTTCTGGGTTTCCAGGCCTTCCCTTCAAGGCGGCTCTTTCCTGGGGACTTTTGCTCCAGTGGGGATCTGTGCCCTGGAGGGACAAGCAGTGTCCCATGAGAAGGCTTTTGGGTAACAGTGATATCCTAGAGCCCCTGCTGATGGGAGACCAGTGCAGAGAGCAGCATGCCCACCCAGATGATGCATTCGGGCTACAGTGCGGCTGCGCTCTGAACCTCTCCCCATGCCAAACCAGGCCCACTGGGATGTGCTGGGCTGAGACAGCATGGTGCGGTTAGGGGCATGGAAGAGGCCTGGGCGTCTGGGAGGAGGGAATAATGTGTGAGAGATCTAACTGGGAGCAAATTCCCACTGCAGTGGTAAACGGCACAGACAGAATAACTGCTTCTGCCTGGCATGCCCTGGCTGAATCAACTTTAGGTAGTTTCTCCATAAGCCCCTGGGTCCTGACATCCCCTTGGGCTGTTTTTATCTGCTGGTGTTTGCCAGACACTGCCTGAGCTGCTCTTAAACTGCAGCTGGTTTTGCAGGTTCCCAGTTACTTGCACAGTTGTTCTTACTGTGTTTATTTTAGTGGTTATAAACTGATTTTTTAAAAGGAGTTGGAACTTGAGCCGGAAAGTCTCCTTTTTCTTCCCCTTCATGATTTGCTTGAGAAGCTGCACCATAGGAGGTAGCAGCTGAGCCCTTCAATATTGCCCCCCTCCCCACTTTATGCCCTGAATTTTCTGAGACGTAGTTTCCCAGGGATTTGGGGGTGGTTGTCCTGTATCTTGATTTTAGTAGCTGACGTATGTTTGGAGGGGTGTCTGCTCCTAATCTTGTAAAATTAGGAACTTGGCTTGGGAGTGAAAAACTTGGAGACTTTTTTTTTTCCCCCCCTCATAATGTTTTGTTTAGCCTGAATGTTTGTAGTCAGAGCTATGTGTTTCTTAAAGACACAGAGAGCAAAAAGCTTCTTTAGTGCAATATTTCAAATTGCTGTGAAGTTTGGAGTCACATTTGGAGCTAGAAGGTGCCACTGTTGAGCAAAACAGTTTCAGCATGACTCTCATCCTGTGTTGTACAGGGCAGAGTACCTCACAGTGATTCTCCTGGTGGTTTCAAGAACTAGGGGTTGAGGTGTAAGTAATCTTTTTTAAAGAGTAACAAGTAGCGTTAATAAAGAGACAAATTGAGGGAGAACCCAGTGCGATTAACTCAATCCTCTGCTCTCATGGTAATAAATGAGTGTTGCCTTTCCACTCTGATCTCTGCTTTCTTCTGTTTGTTTCATAACCGGTACTTTTGCAAGCTGAATGAAAATAGGTGCTGGAAGTGGTGATAATCACTACACTGGGAATAATCCGTGGCTGGGAAGAGCCAAGGGTTCAGTCCTCCTGATCTCTTTTGTTAGTCAGGCTAGCTTTTTTTTTTTTCCCCCTCCCTCCTGTATGCTGTGTTGAACACTGAACAGCAATTTCTATGCAAGAATTTTAAGGAGAGTCTTTCAAAGTATTTGAATGACCAACTGGGGGCAGCTAAGAAAGGGTTGCCCAGGAGATGCTGCTGAGAGCAGTGAACGCATGGTGTGACAGCTTTCCTGGAGGAAAATGAAGAAAGGCAGGGATGGCATCTGATCTTCCCTGCCTCCCCTTTGGGGTGCAGGAGTGGTGGTCCTTCTTCGGAAAGTTTGTGGGCACAAGAGTCAAGTTGCTTGTTCTATTCACCACAGTGCTCCTCCTGAAGGAACAAGGTGCAGCTGGCCCTGCAAAGATGAACGGATAGTGTGATCTGGGAATCAAGCTACGTGCTTTGCAGTGCTTGTGCTTCCCCAAGGTTTTCACCAGGAAGGAAAAAATGTTTCCTTGTGGGAATGTAGCATGAGGAGCAGTGTAGGGTTTCTGGATGCTCCTGCAGCATCACCAGGAATTTAGGTAAAATTCTGTTACATCACTTTAAGCAATCTCAGGGTAAAGCTGGCTTTCCAGGGAGCTTATTGTTTGTTCCCTTATTCCTCTTCAGAGCTCCCACTGTGCTGGTTATTCCTCTCTTCAGGTGCGTATCAATGGTCTGAGTGATAATTGTGGGGAAATGCTGAAATACGTATCCAGAAATGAAGAAAATAATCTGTCTTAAGCATTCAGGTCACCACCATTGCATGTTTAATGGATTGCTTTTCTGGATGCTACTCAACTTGTAGCTCTGAGTTTGTTCTTGCACTCTTCCAGTGCCTGCTTAAAATGAGTTTGCGTGAAAATGCTGAGTGCTTTCAGGCTCTGGATAATGAAAACGTGATGCTCCAGTTAGGTGTTGGCAAACTATCCTGCTGTCTGGAGTTGTGTGGGAAGAGAAATGGTTTCTTGGTTGTGTGACCCCAATGGGGAAGAAGAGCAGCTGGGGTTTAACAAACTGGTTAAAATGATACAGGCCCCCAAATTCTCCAGAGACATCTCTCCTTTCCTAGAAGCTTCCTTTAACAAGCTGATTTCTCAGGCTGATTGCTTGCAGATGAGATCATGCAGTGTGTTTTGCAGGGAAAGAATCTGAACTTAGACTGGTGAGCCAGAAAGTTTTAACACACAAGTCACATGCCCAGTGTCCTCATGGCACATAGAAAACACTAGAGACTGTGAAAGCATCAGTCTTCAGGGCGGCTTTGTGCTCCAGCAAGAGCTTTCTGAATATAAGGAATAACAAGGGATGCTCTCAAGTGCTGGGTCCTGTTGCTTGGACAGCAACAGGAGATAGCAAGGAAGTATTTAATCTTTCCTTAGCTCTGTTTCTCTCTTTAGTGTGTGTGGTGTTGGGATAAGCCCAAGAGAGGGAAGGCTCTCATCTGCCTTAATTCCACAGACATTTTTCTGCTGGCTTCAGCAAAGGAATTTATGTAGAATTGATATTTTTTTCTGTTAATGCACAAGAACATACTGAACAGGGAAGACTTGATGCTAATGTTTTGCTGCAGAGGAAAGATCCCCCCTCTCAAAAGGGCTACTGTTCTCCATTTCTTGATGGCAACTGGGTTAAGGTGTCCTTAATAGAAAGACCTGTTCTTCCAAAATAATTGCAGCCATTGCTTAAGAACGTTGAAAATTAAGCAAAGCTGTTTGAAGGTGTTGTCGGGTGGTGTTCCCAGCATAGGGGAGCAAGGTGAAGTTTTGTTGCCAGTAGCTTGGAAGTACAACCCGTTCTCACAGGCAAGGTGGAGAGGCACCTTACTGATGCCAGGACCTCTTTGTGCCCAAAATGATTTCTTCTTCCAAATCAAGGCAGCATTAGTTATGCTAAAATAGACTGGTGTGTGTGTGTGAGCTTTATTAATATGATAATAGGAGCCATTTGTTCCCAAATTAAAAATTGGAGTCAGACTGGGCAGGGAAAATTTCAAATCCCAAACCTAAAATCTGCCAACAATTTTCTGCAACTTGAAGACAGGAATGTGTAAAGCAAGATTCATTAAAACCTCCTACCACACCACATCAATGTTCTTCTGCCTGTAGAGGAGTCTCATTTTGTGGGTCATTCCTGCGAGCTTTCTGAAATAAATAGTTGAAAGTAAATCTTACAGGTGAGCACAGACATAGTGGTAGTCTTTTTTTTTTTTTTTTTTCCTGTCACTCTGCTGCCTGTCACTTATGCATGTCTGCTCCACAGGATTTTATCAGAAATTCTTTCCAATGTATAATTTCACACAGGTATTTTATAGAGGTGGATAGTCAAGCGTACAAAAGTGGAAGACGCCTATATACAGGCTTGTCAAACTTTGTTTGACATCCTTGTGAGTGTGTAGTACAATGCAAGTTAAAATACCTACTTTCTATGTTGTATTATTTTACTCCTTAGATAAAATAGTTGAGTACATAAGTTGCTTTGGTTTCATGCCCTTACTCTCTGACTAATAATCCCAGGATCCTTCCTTTAATGAAAAGGACTGGTAAAACCCTTGTTGCTCTGACAGTTTGCTGTGAGGTTGCGTATTTTTTTGTAGCAGCTCAACCATTTAATTCTTCGTGCTGCTTCTAGGTGGGATCTTGCTGAGTGGGTCCACCTGGAGACTGGCTGATGATCACCCCAGGGCCACCGGCTGGGTCCAGCAGTGCGTACACATGGGAGGTGATGATCTGTACCCTGAAGAGTGCTGCTTAAACCTTGTTTTGTCTGTGAGGCTTCAAGTATGGAGCTGTTAAAACACCAGCCCACTCAGAACCTAATGCTTGCAGAATGCATGAGCAAGAAATTAAACTGGGTGGAGTTGTTCCAAAATTTGGATTTGGGGCCTATCCGCTCCTAATGCAGCAGCTCTCTGGGTGTTTGCTTGGAAGGGCTCCCAGTGTGGATGATGCTCTCCTGACCTGATTTGACTTTCCTTTCTTGATGCTTGGGTACTGTGCCCAAATCTGCCTGCAAAGCTCTGCAGTGCAGAGCTCCGGTGCCTGATGGACCTGAAACAAGTCAGCTCCTGTCAAGAGATGGTAGGGAGACAATCAGCTTATATGTGCCGTGAGGGATGGAGGAGAGGACAAGAGGAGGGACAGACAAACAAAGTAAACAGTTATGTTTCTTCCCCAGGACTGTTGTATGTCCTGAGTCTGCCAGCTGCAATTTGGAGGCCAGAAGAATAGGGTGGGGTATTTTCTTCCAACCAGATGAATTTATGCAGTGAAAATGAGAAGTTAGTTCATTTTCTTTGGGAGTAGCATTTAAGGTGTAAAGAGAGTCCCACCCATCAATAACAAAGAGCTGCTGAAGAATGAGCAAATACAGAGGCAGAGCCTGCAGTGCACATTGCGTTTGCAGCTCTTTCCTTGGAGGATGAGCATCTGGGCATGGTTTTGTTGCATGTATCACTTGGCAGTGGTATCAGTCATTGGTGTTGCCTTCTTAGGGAGAGCTAAACTAGCCAAGCGTTAGGTTTTGTTGTCCCTCTGTATTACTGCTATGTTCTTTCACTTGTGCTTGTGTGTTTCTGTCTGTCAAAAAGTAAAAAAAAGAAAAACAAAAACCCCCAAAAACCAAAGCTGTAGTAGAAATAGCTGGAGTAGTAGTATTCTCCAGTATGAAAATGTCAGCCTAAATGAGTGCTTTTCACTAAGCTCAGGGCTGTTTCTGCTGTTCCTGACAAGCTGTCATGTCTTCATGCTGGGTAATGTGATCTTCCAGGAATGTTTATCTTTCATTTCTGGAGCTGAGCTGGGGGTGCTTGTGAGAACATGTGCAGCGTGAGCCTCCAACGCCATGTTATTGTTTGGGATGAGGTGTTGGCCATGTGTGCTATGATTCAGCTACTGAAGAGAAAAAATCAGACCAGTAGAGCTAGCTGTGCAGTGAGCTCCCTCGCTGTTTCCCTGGACAAGGGTCCTGATGCTGTAAATTTATCTCATGGACTTTGTTTTTAAGCGCATGTGTTTTGCATGTCTGGATTGTGATGGTATTATTCAAATAACCCAACTTCCCAAAGTGTCCTTCCTCTTTCCATGAGTTTGACGCCACCCATCTACATACTTAGCCGGCAGCGATCTTATATTTTCTCTCATGTTTTGGGACAACCTGGATGGGGCTTTGTCCTGAGAAAATGAGCTTTGCTGGCCAGTGCCATGTGCAGATACCATGGGTCAATCCCTGCAGCACCACAGGCAGGCAGCTGGGAGGAATGGCACTGATGGCAGTTTCTCTGGTGGCCAGTGACCCTATCTGATCCCAACGCCTGCTGCTGCTTCCCCATCACCCTCCAGACAGAGCACCTCATGTAGACATGCTGCCTTCTTTCCGAGGACCAAACCCACCAGTGATTAGATGTGGTTCAGTCTCTGCTACAGCATTTTTTGGCCTTATCCTACCACTGGAAGGACACCAAATAGCAGCAGTGCTTCTGAGACCTCCCTAGAGTAAAGACTTTTAGTGGGAAATGATTTTTCTAGTTGCTTCTAACATCTTGAGAGCTATTGGCTGTATTGCTTTTAACCTGTATCCTTGGAATTATAGCAAGCTTTTGTATTTGAATACGTAGCTGAAGTTAAATGCCAAAAAGAAATCTCTTATGGCGGGTGTTAATTTGTGCAAGGACAGTCTGACGCAGTGTACTGACCCTGTTTGAGACCCATGCAATACATCAAGGCATAGATACTGGTACTCCAGTATCCCTGCCAGTACAGAATTAGCCCTGATTGTGTCAGTGCCAACATCTTTGTTAACCAAGCTCTTCGTAGAATCTAGAAAGATCTCTTCAGAGAAACTTGATGCAGGTCTTTCATAGAACTGTTGGCAATAATTATTCTGCCTGTTCTCATTTGCTATCACAGAGCGATGGAAATACCAGTCGGAAAGGACATCTGGAGGTCTTCAGCCTGACCTTCTGCTTGAGATGGAACCGTCTCCAGCGTGTGGTTGACTCAGCCATGGCTTTGTCTGGCCAAGTCTTGAAAGTGTCTGGGGATGGAGCAGTATACCATGCTGGATCAGCTTTTATTTGCTTTTGCTTGAGATTTGTACCTAGTGAACCAGCTTATGGTGGGGATTATGCATTTAGGTTTGAATTACCTCATCCTGTAGGTTTAAAAACATTTAAGTGAACTGTTAGGAAATGTCCCAGTAGGGCCAGTAGTGTAATGTATCTGAATCCTTCTGTCTTTTCCGTGCTAGTATGGGAAATAGGAGCAGACCCTAGTGCTGTTTCTGCAGGAAAAGGCAGGGATCCTGTTAAGTGGTTTTCTCATGTTTGCACAGGGTATTACAGGTGAAGTAGCGCTTGTAGGACGTGTCCTGTAGTTGGAATGAGCATGTGGGTATTTTCCCCTTCAGTATTAGCCATGGTGTTTGCCCAGATACGAGCTAGGCTTGTCAGGAGGTGCAGGATGAGCACTGAGAGCATCCCTTGCCCTGAGGCTGAGTGTGGGATGGGTGCTGGCCAGCTGTGCACCCAGGCTGAGGCCACACATACACAAGGCATGCAGTTGCCTTTCATCTACCCTGCTTAGCCCCTCGCAATGGGAGGAGAGGGTTTTCCCCAGAGTCTGCTGCATTTATTTTGGGGAAAAAAATACCAGGTCATGAGATGAGTGTGCCTGTTGGAGTGTACATCTAAGTTGTCCATAGTGGTCCTGAGTATTAATGGGAGCGGAACAGCTCTCTACATCTGAGAAGTAAACTTGCCTTCAGAAATGCCACAAGCTTCTGCACACAGTGGGTGTCCATGAATGGCACGTAGTCAGGGCAGAGCAGAGGCCTGCTGCTGTGTCTGGGCTGGGCTGGATTTCTACAGACAAAACTGCAGATTGCAACACCCTTATACTTACTTAGGCCAGGAGGCCTTGCTTGGAAGGGAAGTGGCTGAGATGCAAGGAGCTGCTGAGGAGGTGGAAGCTTCCCTAGCCAAGACCTTGTTGCTAGACTCCAATCTGGCCATATCCCTGGACTCTGCATCCCCTCGTTTAATGGGGAGATTCAGAAATGACATGCATGCTTCGCTGTCGCCAAAAATGAGAGCTCCCATGGGCTGGTCGTGATCTTGTTTGGCACTGGCTTCTGCTCTGGAGATGGATGTTGTATTCCTGTTTGAGTGCAAACCAGCCGTTGTGTCAGATGAGTCTGGTGGTGTGGAGCGAGCAGCAGTGTCCTTGGGTGGGTTACAAGTTCTCACCTGTGCCGTTCGGGGGCGCCCTTTGGTATCCTGCTGGTCTGAGCTGTGCACCCGAGAGCACGTTCCTGCCTTCTGTTTCCTTACCAGAGCCAGTGAAAAGGGCTGGGAGTGTGGGCTTCTGCAGGCTTGTGGTTATTTGAAGATGCTAGTCCTTGCTGAGGAATCGCAGAAATGTGGCGACTACTGTTGTCAGCTGCTCTCTGCATGCTTGCTTCGGACAAAAGTGCAGAGGTCAGGTTTGGGGGTGGTATGGCCGGAGGGTCCTGGAACAACAGCCATACGGGACCTCAGGGATGTCAGCTGGAGCCTGGCTTTGGCTGACAGCTCTTATTTTCCCACCAGTTCTTCCATGCACCGCTTATTTTTGCAGGGATCTGTCTTTGTGTGTTGCAGGTGGAGGAGCTGTAGCAGCATCACTGCCACAAGCTGAGCTCTGCCTGTTCGGTGTCCCTTGCTGGGAAAAGCAAATGGTTGGTGTGGAGTCTCTCCCTTCTCATGTGCTGTTCCTCCTTGCTGAAGCTTATAGCCAGTGCTTCTTGGTTTGCTTTGGCTTTCCACTCGTGTTCTCAATGTCTCTGGAATAAAATGTCCAGTGAAGGAAGCTTTTCTCTGAGCTGGATTTGGAATTAATACTTGGACATTGGTCTTCTCAGGTCCCTTCAGCTTGTAGTTTTTGAGGTGAAATATGCCAATGCGGATTCACCTGGGGAACTTTTGGGAGGGAGGAACAGACTTGGGGAAGTATTGCTGCAGGTGAGATAGCAGGGCTTTGTCCCCAGCAGTCCTGGGACCTGTGCAGCTCTGCACATCAGAACTCTCCTTATGCTGCCTTCCTTGCTCCAAACTCGTTACAGGGATGGAGGGGGGAAAGAGCTGGCCTGTGGCGGTCGTGGGGGAGGAACACAGGAAGGACAATGCTCAGGACATTAGATACTGTCTAGTGCTTCAAGAAGAAAGGTTGGCTTTGAAAGAGGCCTTGTGCCTGCTGAATATATCAACTGCTTCTAGGGATTAGATGTCAGAAGCCCAGAGCAGAGGCTTACGAACTCATGGGAGTTGAGCCCTTCCTTGGAGCGACAGTGATTCTCATCTGCAGCACTTGCTGTTGCAGGACATCAGAGGGTACTTGGCTCATCGTGCGGATGAGAGCAAGGCAGAGAGGCTGGAGATGACCTGCTTGGGCTGGTCCCAGTGTCCAGGGATAGGGAGGGATGCCTGTTTGCAGATCTTGGTTTTCTCTGCCCTTTTCTCACAGTTGCGTCAGCAAAGATGGCCAGGGAGATCGTTTGCAAGTGTGGCCTTGCTGAGCACTGCTCTATGCCGGGAGTTTACTTGTCTGGATGATGTGTTCACTGGGGCTTTGTCATTACAACAACTAAAGCTAAATTGATCTTGCTCCACTTGTTCTGACCCGGGGGTATAAGTACTACTTTCCTTCTCTCTACTTTCATCCCCATCTTCAGGGCAGCCCATGATGTAGCAGCTGGGGCTTGTGTTGTTTGAAAGACAGGGCTGTTGCTGTTTGCATCTCTCCTGGGTAGTATTAAAGCTCTCTGAGATTTTTTTGGGGGGCTGTAGAGGAGTCATTGTTTCTCCGTTGCCACCTCCCCAGCCATTCTCATCCCTGGCTGAAGGAGTTGTGGTGGCAAAGCAGTGCTGAGGTCTCCTCTGCTCCCGAGTCCCAGCAGCACGGGTCTTCACCGAGCAGCTCCCTGCACACCCAGAAACAAACAGCTCAGCTGCAGAACTTTATCTGTTGGGGGCACGAGGATGTATCTGCCCCATGGCTGGACCAGAGGCTGTGCTGCTTTTAGTGCTTTAGGAAGTCCCTGAGGGGCAAAGGAGACACCGTACTGCTGTGATGTTTGCCCTCTTGCGGACTTCTGGCCTTAAGTTGTGCCAGGGCAGGTTTAGGTTCAACATTAGGAAAAATTTTTTCCCCAAAAGGGTTGTCAAGCACTGGAAGGGGCTGCCCAGAGAAGGAGTTGAGTCCCCATCCTTGGGGGGATTTAAAAGCCGGGCAGAGGAGGTGCTTAGGACCAGGGTTTAGTGGTGGGATGGCAGGGTTAGGGGAATGATTGGGTTTGGTGATCTTAAAGGGCTTTTCCAACCTAAACGATTCTGTGATTCTATGACTCTTGTAATCTCTCTTCAGAGCAGGAAAGGCTTCCTTGGAGTGGAGTGGGAGGAGTGTGGCAGAGGGTGAGTGCTCCTCTTGTGCCCCGTTGTCTCTCGTACTGCCTGGGGAGGGTATGTCCCACATCAGGTGTCCCTATATATCACTGCATGCGCTATCGTGTCATCTCTGAGCTGCCTTCTGTTATCCTGAAGTACAGCTCTAGTCTGCACCTTGTATGTAAGGGTGGTTTGTCACTATTTTCTCAGAGGATGTCCTGCTTCCTTTTCCCAGGTTTATGGCTGGAAGTGGATATCTTTGCAGTGGAAGGAGGATACTAGCAGAGCTAGGCTGAGCAGATATTTCTGGTGAGATGGGAGTGAACATGCTCTCACGTTATGGGTAAGGAGAGAAGTGGGCTGTAGGATGTAAACAAAGCACTTTTACAGCAGGCTTCTGCATTGCATCAAAAGTTCCTGGAAAGGTGAAGGTGAGAGCTGGCTTTCACAGCCTGAAAGAATAAAAGAGCTTGAATGTGTACATGTCTAGCCTCCTTAGTGGAACCATCCCATGCTTGGTCCCTGCTTATCTGGAGACTGTTCAGGTGAGGTCCTGGTCCTGTCTGAGGCATTGGTGCTTACTGTGGCCATCTTAGATAAAGGCACATAGAGGTCTTGCCATATCTGGGCTAGGTGGGCAACGGGAAGCCAAGGAGCGTAAGGACCATGGGGCAGAGCCAATGTAGATGGGTGGTCTGGCAGTATCGCTGGAGCAGCCTGTTGTGCTGCTGCTACAGAAGAGGCCTGTCAGAGAAAGCTTTTAGGTGGTTTCTAATTAGTGTTTTCCTTATTCTTACTTGGCTATATATTCCTGTATCACTGTTGTTAACTGCGGCAGGTCACAGGTCTGGTGCATGTCTCTTGACATTCATTTCTACAATAGGATTATGTAGCTTTTCTTCTGCACGAACTTTGCTCAGGACAGAGGAGGGATCAGGTCAGATGTTCAAGGCTGTCAGTCTGTCTTTCGCTGTTTGTCTAGTTGTCTTCACCTTAGCATCAACATGCTCATTGGTGTTCATTTGTTTCTCCCAGTGCCACCTGATTACATGGAGGCCCTGGGAAAAGGCAACTTTGTGATTTCAGTGCAGACAGCTCAGCAGTTCATCACGCACGAATTTCAAGCTTCTGCTTTGCTGCTCAGCATAGCAGGTTATTTTTAAACATTGGAAAAAACAACAACCTGGTTTTAAGCCCATTGAAACACTTTCAAGGCATTATTTTCTATTTTGTGAGACTACCTCTTATCTCTTCTTAGAATGCTTTTGAAATACTTCTGGGATTCACGATACCATAATAGATACCTTAGAAACAGCGAGATTGTCCTGCATTGGGATATAAACAAGCTTTTGTGTCTAAATTTGCATATGGAATTTAGTGTCTGCTAATGGGTCTTCATCTATTAATTGGCCTGATCTTTTCTGAAACCAAACACAATCTATTGGAGAAACTATAAAAATGCCAGCCCTGGCCTGAGCTGGTTCTGCTCCCTCGCTGTTTGGAAACCTGCTCGTGCTGCAGAAAGCTGTTCTGTGCGAAACCAAAACAGGGTCTGTTGATGTTATTTCTAGTCCTTTGAGAAGATGACTTACTGGTCACATGTGCTGCTATGAGGTCATTAGGAAGTCTCTCAAATATACAATTTGAGAACCGATGATGCTATTGCAGAAGAATGCTCCCTCTGCGATGTGAGATGCAAAACTGCTCTGAAGTGCTTTAGTTTGTAATAGCTCCGAGTGGGATCCGTTGTGCATATTTGGGCTCATTCCAGTAGAAAAAAGGACTGTTTTCTGCTTTGCTTTATCCCTAGATTGATTAGTGAATGTATACTGCGGGATCAAGTTACATCAGAGGGCATCCAGCAGAGAGCCTTTTTCTGTGTTGAAGTGCTGAAGGCAACAGTGAGTCTGACTGCAAGGTCAGCAGTTTTCTAGCAGTGCTTTGTGCCTCTGCAGCACTGTCCTTCCCCAGGGAAAGGAGCTCCTCAAATCCATTTGCAAGTTGGGCCGTTGCTCTTCCCAGTGCTGCAGGGGAATGCGAAAGCTTTCTCTAGACCCTTGATGTTGCTTCTGTGATGTGCATCTGCTTTGATGTTTTTATTGATGTTTCTCCTGGACTCCCTGTTCCTGGATGTCCAGCGGCACCTTCTCCCTGAAACTGCCCTGTGTCCTCCAAAGGGAATCCTTTTGATCCCAGCTTACTCCAGAGGCCTGTGATCCAGCTTGGTCCCTCTGCATCGTTATGTTGTCAGGGCAGGCATCCTTATTTTGGCAGGAGAATGCCTTGTAAGTGTGTTATCTGAATCAGTAACACCCTCTTGGAGTAGGGCTTCCCCAGCAGGGAGAGGTCTCATGTCTTTCCACCTCCACCCTACTGCTGGTCATGTGTTTGTCCCAAACCTTGTATGAGCCTTAGGGATTGTCCCATCCCTCTGAGCTGATTAACACACTCAAACATGGAAAAATTACTCAAAGATGGGGGGGGGAGGGAAGTAAATAGTTTTCTGTTCTCGGTACAGAGGTGGATTGTGTGGCTGAGATAGAGTAGGGAGGAAGATGGGAGCAAGGCAGCATCTGACTGCACATATGACCATGCCTTACAGCTCACAGCTCTATTTTCCAGTTGGGGCTTAGTGTGGGCACAGTGTAGTTCATGACTGCTTTCTTTTTTTCTTTTGAATACCCAAAATACCTGTTTCTTCTGTTGATGCTTTGCTGCGATTCCTGTTTGAGGCCTGGTGTAGCATATAGGAGCCTTTGAAGAATAGGCTGAATTGCTGTGGTCTCTGCTTTTCAGTCCCGTGCTGTGGCGTCCCCATGAGCGTCATTCCTGTACAACACCAGCACCCACTCCCCACCCTGGCACTGCTGTCGCAGCCCTGCACTGCTGGCCCCAGGAGGATGCTTACCCCTGCCAGGGTGTCCAAATGGGACATTGCAGCCCTTCCCATGTCGAGCAGCTTTCTTGCAGGAGGCAGGCTGGCACCTCCGTTTCCCAATGGGCAAGTCAGCAAAGTACTTCTGCTCTTTGGTCTCCCTCTGCTGTCGTGGTCCCTGCTGCTGGTCCCCTAACTGGGGCCTTATACCAGTGACTGCAGGTGATGTTCCTTGCAAATCCCAGTGGCCTTGTCATGCAGGCAAGCATGGCCCCAGCCTGCTGCGGGCTCTCCAGCGGCTGCAGCAGTAGCTTTGCAGCAGAGCCTGGCCGTGGGCAGGGGCAGCAGCCGGTCCTGGAGGTGGAAGGGCTTTACAGGGCTGTGCACCCAAAGAGCAGTTTTGCAGCCCCATGGCTGTGCCCTGGCGGTGGTGCCTTGCTGGCGTGTGTGTGGGGTCTCCCCAGGATGCCCACAGCCTGCTGGCCCCTGGGGCCATGTCAATGGCTTCTGCGGCTCCATCTGCTGCGGTTCTGCTTGTCCTGCCACCATGGAGCCTTAGCCATATCACCTGCCTGTGAGGTTCCCACTGTCACCCTTGGTAATTATCTCCCCTCAAGTGCCACGTTCTGGTATTGAGTTTTGTATTTTCCCTCTATTCCTATATTTTTAAGTGAAAAGGAAAATAATGTGAAGTCACACAGCTGCCTGACAGCTGTAGTAGTGAACTTCTCTCCTGTGGGACCTCAACCTGAGGAAAGCAAACAGGGGTGAGCTGTTGTGATGAACATGGATTGAGGCCTGGTTTCACTGCTGGTCCATCCCTCATCCATGAAAGACTTTGGAAGCCCAAACAACTGTGAAGTTCCCCGCTCTGCTTTGTTGCAATAATCCCGTTGGATGGAATTGCTTAATAAATGACTAGTTCTGCTTTTTTACCTTTCCCCCATGGACGACACAGGGTGGTGAAAAATGAATGTGAGGAGCATGGCATAGCGATGCCCTTGCCAGGATATTTCCTGCGAGCGCAGGCAGCAGTGTTAAACAAGAAGGTGCAAGCTGGCTCTGCAGTGCTGTGCTGGGGCCTGGCTTGCCCCTGGGACTACACGGACCCTGCTTCCTGAGCAGGAGAGCTGCTTTATGTTGTGGTTTTACTAAATGAATTCAAAGCTTGGCCTTCCTCCAGGCAAAGTCTGGGCCAAGTGCCAGCGGAGCAGCCCCTGGGGAGAGCACTGGAGCAAGGAGGGGCCAACAACAGGGAAGAGCGGAGGAATCCAAGAAGGCACATTTGCCTAGAAAACAGCTCTGGTTCCATCTGCTCAGTCAGGAGTTGCTATAGGAACTGGGATGATAGAGGCAGGGCCATCTCCTGGGCCTGTCTGTGTGTGCAGAGGGAGGGAGGAGGGAGGAGTTACTCAAGTTTGAACATATCCTGAGCTGGTGGAAAGTTGCAAGGAATGTCGAAACTACAGCCTGGCTCAACCTATGGAGTTCAAAAGAGACATGGCAGTTGTTCCCTGTGCTCAGCAGGCCGCAGGCGATGCAGGTAGGGTCCTTCCAGCTTAACGTGGCTCTCGGCTTGCAATCAGCTCTCCCCCCGTGTGTTTCTGTTGTTGGTTAAAGCACAAATGCCTTTGGAGATCTGCTGGAAACAGAGGGGGCTTTGTAGAGGTGGCAGTGCTGGGGGGTGAAGGGTTTCCTCCCTGGGCTGGTAGGGAGATGGTGGCTCTTTGCGCCCTGTTTTTCCTTCCGCAGCTGTGGGAGCGTTCACAGATCATGGGTATTCCCGCAGCGTTGCATGCCTGGGGCCCTCTGGGACCCGCAGGATCTTTTGTTGGGTGGAAATGTGAAGCTGGATGGTGGTGTTCTCCCAGACAGAAGTGGTTTCTGGGGCTGTGGTTCTCCGGGAAAGCCCATGGTGTTTGAGCTCTCAGTCAGACGTGCTTGCCTGAAATGTTTCAGGGCTAGGGCTGAGTCAGATACGCAAAAACAGGCTGGCAGCGAGTCACTTGCGGATGGTGGGAAATTAGGGGGGGGACATGCTCCCAGCCTTCAAGCCCCGCAGCTCCTGCCCCGCGCAAGTCTTTTGGCTGCATGTCGCCACATCTCTCCCACACACACACCCTGAGGAGATGCAGACCTCCCTGTCCTCTCCTGATGCATCTACTGCAATTTTTGTCCCTGTCAAACTTTCTCAGAGTCACATTGAGCCTAAAACATAGGAGTATGAATATGCAGGAAGCTGCTCCTGAGAATCCTTGTTGTTAGGGTTAACCATGGGGCTCTCCAGTAGCAGCCCTTCCAGATAAAATCTAGTTTTTTCCCCAGTAAACCTGTTTTTTAGGGTGCTTAGAACTTTCAAAAATAGCCATATTTCCACCAGAGCCTTCCAGGGTTGCTCACTGCTCCGCAGGTATTTATTTAATACGTTTGGCTGAAATTTCATCTGCCCTTTTTGTGTCTCAGAGGATAATCTCTGCTAAAAAAAAAAAAAAGGTGGGTAGTGTTGTTTCCCGAGAAGCTGCACAATAAGCTGCCGAAAACTGAAATGTGATCTCTATACACAGACTTGAAGCTTACCAAACTGGATTAGATCACAGCCCACCTACTCAGGCACCCATCTTATCTGGGGCAGCGGCTGCTTGGCACATGGCACATGAAAGCCCAAGAGCTCGAATGCAGACAAATGTGGAATAACCTGCCTGTGTAGGAGACAACTTTCTGTTCACAACAATCACTGGTTTACTTATGCCTGGCTGGATGAAAATTTCTATCCAGTGTACTCTTTCCTTTTCTCTGCTAATGGAATCGCAGATGCTCTTATTATGTAGATCCACTTCCAATATTTTATTGAATTACTCCCACATTGCTCTGTGGCAATATTTCCCAGAGGCTTAATGTGCATGGTATGTCATGGAATTTCATTTCCTCAGCTTTAATTTGTTGTTTTTTAATTTCAGTTCATTTTCAGTATGGAAAAGAGGTAAATGGAATCCTTTTTTTTTTCAATCTAGGCATCCTTATTTTACATGTTTCTTTTTTCCCTCATCTCTCCTGTTTCTCTTCTCTTTGTCTCAAAGAATCCCAGATTTTCCTGCAGTTACCTGCTTTCCATGGAATTGCTAAATAATATTACTTCCCTGTGGGCTCCTGTTTTCTGGTCTTGAGAAAATTTGATCAGAATCAACCATTCTGGCTTTCCATAGCTGTGAAACACTGCTAGAGCTTATTCAGTGTTCTTGTCTTCTCCTTTGTTTATAAACAAAACATTTGGTTTGATTGCTTGAAATATATTGTGGTAAGCAAAGATCTTCTCTGAACTATAGTCATGCTAGGTATTTTGCTGGAATGTTTAGTTAAGTGAAATTTCATCTCCATACGTGAGAAGTTAAATTTTATCTTGTAGAGTTGTACTAGTAAATAGTAAACCCTGCAGAAGGTGGTTAGATCTGCCTGGGAATCCTCCCTGGAGTCTCCAGGCTTGATGCAGCAATTTCAGCTGATTTGTAAGTGTTGCCACTCATTGCTCCCGTCTTTGCCAGGCGCTTCATAAATGAAAAAATACTTTGTGTAGTAAACAAAGTTTGCTCAAGCAGAGTGTAACAGCCGTCTGTACCCAGATTCTACTTTCTCAGTCATGTGATGCATGTTCTGCTTGGCCTCTGAAGAAACGATAACAGTGAGGACACAACCTGCCTTGACCCCCCCGCGTCAGGCCAGTGTGCTGTGGGAGGGCAGTGATGCTTCCCACTTGCTGCTTTTTGGTATTCAGAGTTATTTCGTTCTGTGGAAGGCAGTAAGTAATAATAATTTTTGCTTCTTTCTGAGACTGGCAAAGCTTACTCCAGTTTGGTATCTTTTTGTAGATGCATGGCGTAGCTTTTCACACTTACAAACGTTTTTTTTTTTTGGTAAGGTTACAGCAGAACCAGTAGTGCTTCTCAAGCCAAGGGCAAGGTCTGTGTTCCGGTGACAGGTGCACTGAATTTTTATTTTATGAAGAGACGTTTTACAAAACTCAAAGCGTAGCTTTTGGTAGTATCAGCATTTCTGTGGTGGTTTTAAGGAAACTAGATTGCCAGCTAAATTAGTTGATGTTCCAAAATAGTGTTTCTGGTTTGATTTTTCACTGAAACATCTCTTAGAGTTTGGCTTCCACTCTTGCAAAAACCAGCAGCTTCTCAGCTTGATGCTGGGTACTATGTGCTTCTCTACGTGACTTTGTTTGCTTCCCTTCTGGTTTTTCGAAGAGTCTGTCCCAGTAATCATGTTTTATCTTTTAAAAAGAATCCCCTAGAAATATTTTGCAAAAAACAAAGTTGTAGATAATATAGGATCATAGAGTCATGGAATTGTTTAGGTTGGAAAAGACCTTTAAGCTCATCAAGCCCAACTGTTCCCCTAACCCTGCCATCCCACCACTAAACCCTGTCCCTAAGTACCTCATCTGCCCGGCTTTTAAATCCCCCCAGGGATGGGGACTCGACCCCTTCCCTGGGCAGCCCCTTCCAGTGCTTGACAGCCCTTTCAGGGAAGAAATGTTTCCCAATGTCCAACCTAGATCTGCCCTGGCGCAACTTAGGGCCATTTCCCCTTGTCCTATTAATCTTATCTGCTCTACAGATTAGTCGCTGTTACTATAAACTAGGTAGGTAGGCAATTAATAGCAAAGCTAAAGGTGACTGAAAAAGCATAGCAAATATATGTCAGGGCAGTGAGAAATATTTTAATATCTGTATAACAAAATAAATTTCATCAATGGTGTTTATATTGTTGGGAAAGGGTAAAAAAACCAACTGACTGCTAATAACAGTGCCGAGAAGTAAAATGTTTTCTGTGTTTGGGGAGAAGCTGGATGATGTACTCTCCTTTATGAGGATATCAAATACCTTCTGGTGCACTGGTAACGAGGAAGGGTGTTAAACGCAAGATAACGTCTTAAAGTCTTTGAAACTTGAACAAGATTGGAACCTGTTTGTTTAAAACAAATTGGCAAAGCAGCTTTCTGAATCCTGGCTGCTGATGTGTAATAAATCTGGGAAGACCGAAGGAGTTCCAGAGGTTTGGGAAAACATAAATGTTGTGGCAATGTTTTAAAATAGAGTGAGAGTAGGTAACCGACTGGCAGTTGAGACCAACCTCCATACAGAGTGAGATCTGGGGAAGCTGGTGCATTAGTAAATCAATGTCAAATTAAAGAAAGAATATGCTCAGTGACCCATGTACTCTGATGGAAAGCAGATCACATCTGAAAAGTCTTCAGATTGTGGTTTTTAATGAGATTCCTGTACCGATTGCCAAAAGTAACTGTGGTGACATCATATACCTGGATCTCAATGGAGTTCCCTGCTGTTGACCAAACACTGCTGTTCCCAGGAGTCAGAACAGGCTCTGCTCTGAAAGCGTGAGCGTGTCGGGTCCTGGGGCAGCTCCTGGGCAGAGCAGTGAAGGCAGGTCCCCTCTCCCTGGGCAGGGTCTGATCTCTGGCACATCCTTCACGCTCTGCTAGGCTGCCTCTCCACTGCTGGTAGCTGGTGGGCTCTGAGCTGAGAAGCACCCTCCTGAGCAGTTTTGGTAGTATCTGGTCTTTATTTGGTGTTAATGTAACCAGTCCCTGTCCTCTCACTGTGCTAAGGCGGCAGTATCTCAGTTTCCATTTCACCCATCAGTACTGTGTTGAATAAGTTGATTTAGAAAGTGCCACCTGATACCTCTCAAAAATAGTTAGCAAGGGTGAATGTGATCCACGCAGTCCCTAAACAGAGGGCCATGGAGTAGTGCTCCAGCCATCCTCTGGCACCAGTATGAGGCAAACTCAGTTATTCCCTACTTTGCTATGACTCCCACTGGCTTCTCTGTGAGCAAAATCTGACCAGAGCTGTCCCACTGCCTGGATGGAGCCTCAGTCTCAGGAGTGGTGACCGGGGAGGAAATATTAAGTGACTTAATACTGAAATTAATACTGAAATTTGGCTTCACTGAGGACGCTGATGGAGCCAGGGTGGTTTAGTTGGGACAAGAGATAGGGATACCGAAGAGCAGATTATCAAGAAGACAAAAACAGGCTCTTTACTGAGATACGTGGCAGGAGGGTTGACAGTGATCGTTGACTGAAATGACAGGAGGTTCTGCCTTGGCACAGGAGGTATGAAATTTTCCCCTTCGTGGATAGTCAAGCAGTGGAAGAGGTTGCCCAGAGAGGTGGGGGAGTCTCCATCCTTTGAGGTTTTTAAGACCCAGCTGGACAAAGTCCTGTGCAGGCTGCTCAGAAATTGGTGCTAACCCTGCTTTGAGCAGGAGGTGGGATTAGATGCTCTCCTGAGGATCTCCTCCAGCCCGAATAATTCTGCAACTCAGTAACCTGATCTCCTGAATGCAAGTTTGAGTACAGTTAAGTAAAAGGTTATGGTGGAGCCCCTTGAGAACGGGGAAGGAGGAAGGTGGTTTAGATTGAGTGCTCTTAATATTCCATCTGTCATCTGTGTGGTTAACATGTCATATATATGGTTGCTATGTGAGACTCTCGCAGTGGAAGATTGTAGGTCTTGAGAGAACTATTGCTAACTCGTAGTTGATATGTTTTAAGGATAGTTTAAAAAAAAAAAAGTAAGCAACCTCCTCAAAAAAAAAAGCTGGAGAGAGATGCCAGTGTGAGGAATAGGGTGAAAATGTCAACGTGCTGGGTGTTCTCTGGTGGCCTTCTGTGTGGGGAGGAAGCTCTGTTAAGGGACGATGATCCCTGCTGCTTGGGCAAGGAAAAGGGAGATACTTGGAGCTTTTTGTCTGTGCACAACTGTATTCCTGCCACTTTGCCCTCCCTGCATCATCTGTCACACAGAAACAGTGGGACTGGAGCCTGGATGCTGCTCCTCAGTTGAGAGGACCTGTATTTTGGAGGGCTTGCTGGGGTGCAGTGAGGCTCTCCTTGCCCGTTCTGCTGGGTTTAGGTTAAAGGTACCTGGCGGACGGCGTGCATTCGTCATGTGTTCGTGTCCCATGTAGACTCCCAATGTCCCTGGCAGGTCTGCCTGGGTCATGGGAAGTACCTCCAGGTTCCTCAGTTGAGATAAGCACAGTGTACCCTTGCCCTAAGGTCTGTGGGGAAGGGCAGCTATGTTTTTGGATTAGCTGAGCTAAGAAGCACCCATTGTTAGTACAATGAATTGCATTTCCTTATCTTTGGCTTTGCCTTTCTAATGGTTTCTAATTTTGGCCTGGTTACTTTGATGGATTACATTACATTTGTTCACTTATCCCTAAGTCTGGTTTTGAGAAAGAAGTGCTCTGTGCAGTTTCACAAACCAAGGACACCCCACTCCTGTAGGACTGGCCAGTAAGCAATGGGAAAATCCTGGGGGATTTAGCAAAGGAGCTGGAGATCCACAAAACACCCGCATCTCTCTCCGGGTTGTAGGTATGACTATCCTTCATGCTTGGGTCCATGGGCTGGACCTTCCCCAGTGTTAAATGGCTATGTCATGGGTAACTGTGATGCTGTTTTTCCTCCTAAAATCTAGCAAGAGTGAGGTGTCACTTTTTTCATAATAGCCCCATTAGATGTTTGGCTACAATGTGGAAAATGAGGTTCCTCAGCTTGAGGGCAGTCCTATCACCCACCCCTCAAGAGGGCGACCACAAAGTACACCCAGACATCGATATTCCTGTTCTTCTGCCACTGCTTCAGACCCAGCTCTGTGGTGTCCCTGTCCCCAGCCCATGTGCCACTCCCACATGTTGTGGTCCCTTTCTTAGCTCCATGTGTTCTTTTGTCTCTCTTGTGGTGACAGGTCTCCTAATGCCACCTCAAAGGTCATGCTGGAGCCTATTCCTGTCTCACATTTCCTATTGCTGTGTCTTAGCTCTCACATGCATCTTGATTAACCCAACCCTTTCCATAAAATCTGGTTGCCTTTATCTGTCCAGACATGTTACTGCTTTGGACATCACTTTGTGGTGTTGTTCCTGCCCTACATCCCTTACTACATTCCTGCCATTGCCATGGGTTTATGCTCTTTCCGGCCATCTCTGTTGGTGTCCATATGGAAGAACTTCTGTTCCAGCCTTGTGCTTCATGCTCGGCCTGCCCAGCTCCCCTGTTACTGTCTAACATTGATTCTTGGTGTCACTGTTTGTCTGGGTGCCACCCATGTGTCATGCAGGGACCTCTCCCCATGCTACCTGCTTGGCTGAATCTCGGGATGGCCACAGAGACCACGCTCTCAGTTCACCCTAAGGGAAAACTTGTTGCTGCCTTCTTGCAGGGCACCTGCATGTGTGGCGTGGCTGTCCTGTAACTGGTTCCATCCATTCACCCTCCAGTGGCTCTGCTGGAGTGGGTGGCTGTCTTCTCAGGCCAGCAGCCCTGCTCTGCTTTTTCCAATCTGATGGCCGTTGGTTTCTTAGAAGTTACTGCCTTTCCTTAAGACCATTGTCTCTGTGCACTCTTAGCATGATGCTTGCTGAGCTGCAAAGGCAGAAACTTTGTTAATGGTAAATAGGAATGTATAGGGAGGCAATGACTGGGGCTTAAAAGCCCTCTTAAAAAACCAAAATTGATACCAGCAGAAAGAAGTATTTGAATTGTAAACCAAGCAAAATGTTTTAAGAAATGATCAGAATCCTTTCTGCTAAGCGTTTTCTTCAGCAAACTCTGTTTGGTCCAAACTGGAGCTGCATGGGCTATAGGTGTGTGCTCCAGAGGAAGACTGCTGGGTTTGGGGTATCTCAGACTAATTCTGAGGCAGAGAGAAATGTTCCACCACTGTTCCAGAGCCAGAAAAATGGAAATCACGCTTTCCAGCCTGTATTTCTTCAGGCTTCAGATACTGTCCCAATTAGTAGCTTTGCTGTTTTCTCCTTGAATTCCTCTACGAATGCTAGGAGATACCATCCAGTCCTCCTTGACTGTTCCTGAATCTCTTCTGAGGGTACTTTGATTTAGCGTAGATCCTCTTGTAATACATACAGAGTGCATCATACACACAGCCATGAGTTTTGATCATGACTGTGGAGTTTCTTGGCACAGTGCTGGGCATCTGTAATGGGATTCCTGCAGCAAACCCTAAGGTCCCACTCCAAGGTAATGATCTGCGAAGGAACCAGTTAAAACAAATGCCTGTTTCAGTTGGGATCTAGAGAGGCTTGCAAACATGCCAGACCTCCATAATAGATCTCTGGAGGGAGAACAGTACCTGGAGGAGCTCCAAGTCCCACCTTCTTCACGCGCGTCACTAAAGAATAGCTCCCTCCCGCGCCCACTGTGCCCAGGCTTTTGCTTGCAGGCCCCATGCTGCGCTGGGGACAGCACTGGGTCACAGCGAGCGGTTTCTCTGCTGAGGGATGGATCGGCTTTTTAGACCTGGTATCCGCTGGGTATATTGGGAAAAAACTGCCCTCTTTTGCATTTCTGACTGAGTTTTTCAGCAAGTAGACTTCTTTTCCACTTTCACAATGATTGTAACAGTATTTTATTCTCCTGCAGCCAGCTGTTAACAATTAGCAACTTGATCCATTCAGTCCCGAGAACAGAGTTTAACACTTTCTTGCCTCTGCGAGGATGTTGCTAATCCTGTTTTTGCTGGTTTCAGGCTTGTGCTGTAGTTTTGGCACTTTCTGTGTATGTGTGGGCAGGTCAGGAAGAAAGGCGCAAGTACAGCAAGGGACTCTAATGCAGCTGAAAGAGCTACGAGGACAAGTACCAAGTTGTCTACCCAGAAAAAAATCGTTAAGATCATGATTTCCAAGCAGTTTTTACAGAGGCTTGTGTTTAGTAGTGTGTTCCAGTGTGTTCGAGCACTTGGAAGTGTGCAGTTAGGAATCCAATCTACTACTAGCTGAGATTTAGACTCAGCAGAAATCAGCATCAGTAGTTCTTCAAACAGCAATTCCAGCAATATGAGCTCCCGAGTGGAGCTGAGGCTCCTCTAAATTACGAGGCAGGAGTGAAAAATGCTCTTGGTGTCCTTGCTCAAGAGAACAGCAGCTGCTGTAGAGCACTAGAGGATGAGAAGTGACACTGTTGGCTCCCCGTGTGCCGCACCTCTCCTGGGACTCCCAAACACGCCCTTTGATGGGCCAGGACTGGGAACCAAGTGTGGTGGGAAGAGCAAACCCAGCACAGCCTGAACCCAGCTGCTGGAGTCCCTGCGTAAGGCTGAACTGCTGGGAATAGTTCGTCAATGCCACATACGAAGGTGAGAATTTGTGTCACCAAACTGTGGCCACCTGGGAATGATGAGGCTAGTCCAGGCCAGCCATTTAGGCTCCCTTTGTCGTCAGTGGAGATAGACACATCCCAAGACACATCCTGCTCATCTTGGATGCTCTTTAGTCAAGGGTCAAATTCAAAGCCAGCTTTCACAGGCACAGAGCTGCATACAGGCGAGCTCTAGAGCAAGCTCTGAAGCTTTCCTTTTCTCTCCTGGAGGCCATATCTTCCAGTTTTGGTTTGCAGTTCCCTCAAGCCACACTGGTTTTGTGTGACCTGCTGAGTTCCACATACCCATCAAGTCCTGGGAAGCCCCCAGTTCACAGGGTACTACTGCCTGCAGGACAAGGTGAGACAGACAACTGAGACACCCCCCCCCCCAACCCATACTTTTCCTCCAGTGCTGGTTGCTGGCTCAGCAGCAGGAGCTGACATGGTGCTTGGGCATTTCTATGTGACTTTCCTTGTCCACCCTCCACCCCATTCCTTCTTCCCTCCTGTTATCTTTTACATTCTAATCGCCGCATTCAAGCGGTTAAATGATGTGACTGGCTATGTGGCAGCACAATAGGTGTGATTTAGAACATGGTGCAAGCTTTGCATAAAGCAAATGGGCACTTAAATTATGGTGTTTGGTCTGTACCTGGTCAAAGGAGAACGTTGCTGTTCGTGTTACACAGCAGATTATTAGATTGCCATGATGTTGGTGTCTGTTGTCATGACTTGCTTGCATATCATTTTGAGAGAATGAGAGAAATTTGGCACAACTACTCTATTGTCAAAAGCCAAAATCCTTATGCTAAGTTGCAGCTTGGTACCTTTTGCTTGGGGTGGTCACTGATCCCAGCTGGGCTGTGGGCTCTGTGCTGATAGCAGGGGTTGGGTGTTCCACTGTGCCCAGACATCAGCCTCCCTGCTGTTGATCCTTCCTTGGGCTTCTGGATCAAATGGGAAGCCAAGGCATCTGAACACTTACAGTGATGTCTGGGGTTGCTCTCATTTCTTTTTTGCTTCAACAGCAGGCTTTGGTCCTCACCTAGCCATGTATGACTGCTGTTCCAGTGCTCTCTGGCCACCCTTAACCCTGGCCATGTTACAGAGGGAAACCCCAGGGTGTTTTGGTGGGTGCTAGCATCTCTCTTTACAGATGCCTGTTTGCTAGGCTCTGTTTCTAGGCTCTGAAGGGGGTGATGAGGGCATGGAACATATGTGTGCTCATCCTCTGCCATCTGAGGGCTCCAGTATAGCTGGCAGCCCTTAAACCTCCAGCTTAGAAATCATCTGGGAGACCTCTGAGCTGCTGTTCTGCCAGGGTCTCCTCAGCGACTTGCAGCCCTGTTCAGTGGCTGGTCCAGCATGGGGACCCAGCAGAAGGATCTTCTCCAGCCCAGGCTATACCTGCATAGTGCAGCTGCTCTGGGCAGACACCTGGGCCATAGTCAGGGCACCCCATAAACCACCAAAAAGCTCTCTGCTGTGTTTTCCATCACTTCCTCCAGGAACGTGGTTAAAGTTAAACCCTTAATGTTCATGGCACTTCCCTTTCTCATGTCCTGGGGAAGGACAGTCTGCTCTAGTGCTGAACTCTCCCCCGTTCGTTCCCTTGCAAGTCCTGTTTCAGAGCCTCTGGGGCACCCTAGAAAATCACCTGCATAGGCTAACATCTACTAGGTCTGTCTTCAAACTCTGCTGTAGAAATGTCTTTACAAAATCTCCCTCTGCATGGCTACAAAAAGTCTCTGCTTCATGGGGCTTGTAGTCTGTCATGGGATGGTGGGAATTGGTGTGTTTGCATCGGAGATCACCCCCTCTCCGTTTCAGGGGGAAAGACAACCTTGGATGCACACACAGCTTGAGAGTGCTTGGTCAAAACCTCTTTTCTGATTGCCAGACTCTCTTGCTGAGATACAGGCTGCCTTTTCTCTCCAGTGCTGCGCTTTGGCACACTCACCCCCCAAGATGCCACAAAATCGCAGAACCTCATGGTCACCCTCCTTGCAGCCTTGGCCAGGGTGCTCACACGGAGCAGAAGAGGTGGCTGAAGCAGGAGGGGTCCTGGCAATTTTAAGGTCATTTTTAGGTTCGCTTGCCTTGTCACATGACTGGGCACAGCACCGCCAGGCAGCATCCACCGATCATTAGTTTCCCCTTCTGCATGAGCATTTGGCTCATTTCCCAAGAAGGCCCTTAGCTGTTTTTCAGGCTCAGAGCCATCTCTTCTGACGGAATCCAGCAGGGACAATGGTCAGTAGCAAATCCTTAAGACAGAGAATAAAAACAGGGCAAGCCTCAGTGATTCTAACCCTGATTTAGCTTCTGGGTGTCTAGCAATCTGCAGCTGGGGGATTTCCTGAGCCAAAGGTTTTACCTTTGGATTTAAAAGCTGTGGTGTATCTGTCTGTTGTGAATATATCCCATAGTTTTGGTATCCACGGCAACTCACGGCCGTGACTTGTACAGTTTAATTATGTTGGGTGGAAAAAATACAGCCTTTTGTTACAAATCTCTGAGCTAATGGCATCGGATGCTCTGTCTGTCTTATAAGTGTGTATGCACTGGCATAGCGATGGTCCCTTTTTTATCCTCTCTTCCTTTACTAACAAATACTAACATTCAGTTTTGCCTTTTTACTACCACTCTGAGGATTCTTGAGCAAACACCCTCTAGTCCTGGTAACTTTTCATTTATTGATTTGTTCTGGTTTTTTCTCACCTGACACTTCAATATGAGACAGAGCCTCTAACCTGCCTCCTGTAAAGCTGTCTTCCAGGTTGGGAGCCTCCTGAGGCTCTTCGTAGTGAACGTGGGCACAAAGAATTCACATAACTTTGCTGATATGACCTTGTGTTCCTTTAGGTGTTATCTTGGCTTTCCACTGAAATTGCCAGTGTTTAAGCCCTTTGCTATTTTCCTTGTTTCCAAACAGGAAATTAAGTGTGCTCACATGTATGAGTGCAAATGCTCTTTTGGCAGCAACGTGGGCGTGTAGGGGGAGATTATTTTTGCCCTGTTTTAGACACTTAAGGTTGTGTGACAAGTTCCAGAGTGCTCACTTGGCTACTTGGAGTAGAGAGCTGGTGCAGGCAGCGGCGTGCGTCAGGTGGATAACCCCCACTTGGGGAGCCTGGTTGGACTATCCAGGTTCATTGCAGATGCAGCTTCAGGAGTTGTTAATATATTAAGGAAAGTGAAGAATCAATGGGGGAGAGATTACTTTGCATTGGACTTACTCTCTCAGCTGCCTTTAAGCATGTCTACACAGTAGTCACGGCAGCTGAGCTCCTAAAAACTGAGTTGTGTGAATAGCTTTAGAGATGGTATGGGTAGTCAGGAACCATTAGTTCTTTGCTAAGCCTCTGATCAGGTGGTGGGTCAGAGTAGAGTCAAGACATGCTCGGAGGCATGGAAGATTGCCCAACCCATCACGAGGCAATGACAATATAGCAAGTCTGCAGCACAGAGAAGTCCTGTCTTTGGAGGACTCTCATCTTTTCTCTTTGCTTTGTCTTTCAGAAATGTAGATGGCAGCTGCTGTCGTTGAAGGACTTGTGCCCATCTGACCCTGCACAGCGCCTCTGATTGCTACCATGATCTTCTGCATGCTGCTGTTGGCCTCACTGCCTGAGCCGTCTGGCACCGAAGTCAACCCTGGTAGGGAGCTGCCAGGTCGGGAGAGGACTCTAATCTCCCACCTTTCATATGTTTGTTCTCAGCCTTTCTTTGCCCTCTCACGGTGAATGCATATAAATGTAACAAATCCATGTAAACGTAATCACTAATGTAGTCCCTGAATGTCGTCTTCTGAACTGAGTTGGCCAGTCTTACCTGATAGCTGTACTGGAGTGAAACACCTCTCCTGACAGTCCCAGAAGTGCTCAGGCACATGAATGTACTCCTTTCTCTGCTCACCCAGAGGGTTTGTGCTCTCAGCAGGCCTGTTTTGAGCTCTGATTATCTCTTTGTCAATTTGACCATGTGGCCTGCAAAACAAATGTGGCTCTAAACTGGCTCAGACATACTGTGCTCACTGTGGAAAGTAAATTACCGCTTAGGAAAGCATAAACTACAGCTCCCCAGCCAGAAAGAGATGTTCTGAAGAGAGTTGTGGAAGGAAAGGTAAAAAACCCTACCTGGCACAAAGCTAGGGCAGAGATAGGGATATGAGCCTATGAGTCCCTGTGGAGGGCATGACCTCTTATCCTGCAGCATTTGGCAAGTTATAATCATGACTGAGATGAGTAAGAATAATGGTCTGCAATATATTGCAAAAGTCCCCATAATGAGGTGGTTTGAGTTGGAGACAGTCTGTGAAATAAATGAGTCTAATCCTTTTACAGCTTGGCTGAAGGTGTGGTGAGGCAGCAGTGCTACCCTGAGGGCCTTCGTCTGCTCTGCTGGGTCTGGCTCTGTTTGTTGGAGCCCTTTGACTGTGCCTCGCTCTGACCCTGCTCTGGCCTGTAGACCTCTGCGGAGGTTTGAGGTTGTGCTGCAACCAGCCAGAAGTGAAGCAAAGCCTGTGGGGGAGCTCAGGAGCCACTCCTGTGCTCCCCATTACATAGCCGTGCCCTGCGCTGTACACCCCCCAACATGTCCAACTTTGAACCGGGGTTACCATCTGGTTCTGATGGTTAAAACTAGTGGAAGAAGAGGAAAGCTGGCAGCTAGAGGGTCAGTCACATGCAGATCCCTTTTTGTGGTGGTAAGTACAGAAATTAGTGTGCCCTAAGGTTCTGGAATAGCTTCCCCCACCACAGGATCCTGGGAGGTGGGGTGGGCTCTGAGCACAGGGCTGTGGTCCCACCCTCCTGCAGTAATCTTTTCCACCAAGAAATAAGCATGTAGCTTTGCTCAGACTTCTCCATTCTGCCTGTGACTTCCTCAAGCAGCTTTGCATTCTCAGCTCCCACAGCTGCTCAGCTGCCCCTCTGTCCCAAGCTGTGCCCTGTTGTTCCCACCTAGACTCCAGCACACCCATAGCCCAGCTGACACTCCTCAGTTGTGATGCCCACAGGCTCTGTTGCTCTTCACCTCCTGATCTGCTCCAGGAGTGGTCTGGAGCACCTCCTGCATTGCCTTCTAAACCAAAGGGGCTGCTTTTTGGATGATTTCAGACCTGTGTAGGAAGGATCCTGTGCAGTCCTTTTGCCTAGCATCAGTTGTTTGACCTCATTAACAGAGGTGAGCTGTGATGTTTTTCTGACCCTCCAGGTATCCTGTCTGCATGGCAGGTGAGCGTGTCCCTGAGTGCATAGTAACGAGTTGGGGATGTCTGAGCAGGAGTCCTGGTGGCACCTAAACAGAACCCAAGGATGGTTTTGCTTGAGAGGATGTGCATTTTGGTGAGAGCCTCATGCTGTTTGTTTTGGTGAGAGCCACAGCCACCTGCAGAGTGCATCCCTCAATGCCAGGGCCACTCAGGCTTCCATTTGCAAGCCCTGGGTTTGTGAACGAATGAGTTTTGTTCAGGATTGCATTAAGTCCTGATCCCCCAGAGTCCTTCCCAACTAGCTAGCTCTCAGTCTGGCATTGCTGCAGGGTGTTTACTTGACCTTTAAATAAGGTGTGACCAGACAGGACTCCCACAGCAGAAACACAGAAACCCTTTCTGCTTTCAGATGACAACTTCAACCCTTTTGGAAAACCTTCAGATAATTACTCATAGTTCAGCAACACACTAGCTTGCCAGCAGTAGATCAAATTGTACTGGTCTGTGGTGGGACAGGTAAGAGTGAAGACAGGCAAGGCTAGTGTGGTTTACTAAACTTACTGTTCAGAATCAGAGCAGGGTTAGAGCCCTCAGTTGGCTTTCAGCAGCCACAATCACTGTGCCTGATCCCAGCCAGACACCAGCTGCCTCCCAGTGAATTCTTCTGTAAACAGGCCTCTTAAGAAACCTCAGATGTATGAATGAATGTTCTGGGTGAGACCAGAGGCCCATCCACCTTGGTGTCCTGACTCCAGCAGGGTCCCACCCCTGCTGGTTTTGGAAGAGTGCACAGGTAGGCAAGCGCACAGCAGTGCTTTACCCCAGGTATGCTCTTGGCTCGCTGCAGTCTGCTGCTCAGGAGCTTTCTGAGCTAGCACTTGGGTATTTGCCTGTGGTAGCTGTGCGTTTCTCAAGCTGATTTTTGAACCCGTGTGAACCCTTGGCATTTTGATGCCTCCTGGTTCTGGTAATATGAGAGACACTGAGTAATTGTTCAGGATATAAATTATCTTTTGTCATACTTCAGTAGTCTCTTTTGTAATCTCAGGTTGCTGATCTTTCCTTCTGTATCATCTGTGTTGCCTTCTCTGCCTTTTGGTGGGAGAAGGAAGGAGTAAGAGCTCTATTCCATATCTGACTGGCATCTGACCGTGAATATAGACAGTGGTGTAATGGTGTTATCTAGTTTGTTTTGTATGTGTTCCCATAATTTGCCTTTTTTTCTATATTAAATAATCTGGTATCATCAGCAAACATTGTCACCTCACCACCAATCTCCATTACAAGATTATTTAGGAATATATAGAACGTTTGTTGATACTGTGCCTGACAGCAGATGCAGCCAAACACTATTAAAATAATCTCTGTTTGCAAACATTTCTACACTGAAATCTGTCAGGTAGTTATTCGGCCTGTTGTTGTTTATTCTGTATGGCGGCAACAACAAGGTGGGCTTCATGCCTCTCTTTTCTTATAGCTTCTGAACCTGGTGAATAGGCTTATCCAGGTTTGGTAGAAGAGTAGCAGGCCTGAGATACAGAAATGAGGAAGATGCTCGAGGCAGTGCACTTGCTGAAGGAAAGGCAGGCAGAACTGCTGGTACGGCAGCAGGCAGCATAGCAGTGAGGATGGCAGCCAAAGTGTGTGCCGCTCTGGAGTGACTGGAGCATGTGCTGGTGTCACTGCTGACAGGGAGGAGCTGGGGCTGTTGTGATGGGGCTGCTGTGAGCTTGGAGGGCGAAGACCAGACATCCATAGGAAAGTCCATTTCCTTTTTTCTGGGACTTGCCACTGACTATGTTTTTGTCTTTTATTGTTTCATGATTTAATCCCATGTAACTTCCTTTTAATCTCCTGTTCATGTCTGACAAAAATATCTTGCTTGCCTGTTTTGAATACTGAGCCTTAATGAATACATTAAGACTGAGTCTTCTGTAACAACTCTAGTATTCCAAGACGTGTTTAAAAACTTGTGTCAGGGGAGAGAGCTTGGCCAGCTTGGATTTGTAAGCTACATCTGCTCTGTCTTTGGTGTATTGAGCTGTGTTGAGCTTGTCGAGCTCCATGGCTTGAGCCAGTTGTGTCTGCTCCCTGGAGGCACCAAGTTTGAGAGTCTTCTCACGGCTGGAGAGAGGTGCTTGTTCAGCTTGTGGCTAGAGGCATGGAACAGACCAGGATGGGGCAGCATGGATGGCTGGGGGCTTGGGCTCAGATGTAAGCTCTAACCTGCAGTGACACGGCTGAGCAGACATTTCCCTAAGCTAGTCTAGTCATCTGTAATAGAAGCTGTTTAATGTCTCACTTGTTACTGGACTGATGAAAATAATAATAACTGTTCTTATCTGAATGCAAAGTCAAGCATCCAGTTTATTCCAGGAGAAAAATCTTTAACAAATTCTTCCTTTTTATGTCGTATCATTATTGATAAGCAATTTTTCATTGTAAAATAGGTCTGTGCAACCATTAACCCTAGTATGGTTTTGGCTTTCATGTTCTTAAAACATTTCTTTGTAAAGCTTTTTGCCTTGCCAGAACTCTGCTGAATGATGCTAACTCTTGAGTGTATTTCATTACTTATTTCAGTTTATGGTATTTATTTCATCCTCTTTATTTGCATTCTCTATTTTATCATTCCCATGTTTATTCCCTAGGCATTGATAGCCTTTTAATTAAACTTGTCTGGTGATTTAGAAAGAAACAGTACTGATTTTTTTTTTTAACTTGCTTTTGTTTCCATCTTCAGCTATATGCCGCTACCCTTTGGGTATGCATGAAGGGACGATACGGGATGAAGACATCACTGCCTCCAGCCAGTGGTATGATTCCACAGGACCCCAATATGCACGGTAAATTAATCTCTGGCAAAAAAATGTAATCTTTTTTTTTTCTCTAGATATCTAGTATGTCACGGAGGAAGACATTCCCTCACCCTTAAAGCAATCTTAAATTTGCTTAGCTTGTTCACTGCTTCCTTATTAAATCTAATGAGTGCATGGTGAAAGACCAAGAGGCAGTGGTTGTGGTCACAAGCTGTTATACAGGAAATTCTGAATCAACATTAAGAAAAAAAAAATCCTTCCCCATGAGAGTGAAGTGGTGGAGCTCTTAAACAGGTACCCAGAGATGTGGTGGTGTCTCAGTGTTTGGACACTTTCAGGTCGTGGCTGTACAAGTCCTTGAGCAACACGCCGTAGCTTTGGAGTTAGCCCTGCTGTGAGCAGGAGATTGGACTGGAGACTTCCAGAAGTTGTTTCTGACACTGTTCTTCCTATAGTTCCATGAAAATCTCTAATGGATTTGTGACTTACAGGTCAGCTAAGGACAGTGCCCCTGGGATTCTTTAAACTAAATCATAGGAAATCATTTATGAGGATGAACTTTTCAACAGCATCATATTGAGGAAATGGGCTGTGTCCACTTTGACTCAAAAACCTGGAAACTGCGGAGCTAAGGAATTGTTAAAAAGCAGATAACACATTTTCTTTCAATGTCAAGCAGTACTACAGTCTTTCTCATAAGCTTGGCTTTTCATTTTTTTTTGTAATTTCATTTCTCTTAAAGCTAACAGATGAGTCACAAAATACTTAGAAATATAAGTTTCCTTAAAATTGTTTATAATAATGATATCAAACATTCCTACAGTTTCAGTGCAAGTCAGGTGTGAATTTCAGGTTAACTATGATACTTACATTTTTATGATGAATTTGGGCAGTCCAAAATCATACAATTTTCCTAGTACTTGATTTTTATTTTTTTTTTCTTAGTCCGTGGTAGAACAAAGATGCTAAGTGTCGCATGTTTTTAACAGAGTTTGAACAAGCCTGTGGGTCTGAAAGCTGGGAGACTTATTTTGTTCTCCAAGGTATGGCTTATCTCCAGTTCTGCAAATACTTCAGGCATCACTTACCATCTGTTACATTCATCTTTTTGCCAGGGCAGCTGGATGTCCACAGGGTGAAGACATGAAGACACCCTCTAGCTGACTTTGTTTTGTTAGAGGTCATAGTTGTCCTGTGCAGATGTCTGTCCATGTCATTTCACAGTCACCCTTCCTGCCTTTCTTACAACTTTTTACTTGCCACTTCACCATAAGAAAGTCTTGCACAAATAGCTGACCAGCCTGAGACAAAAATCTCCTCTAGCCTATGCCTTGACCTTCAGCGTCTCCTTCTGGGTTGGCACTCAGTGATCCCATCAGTTAGAGATGGCAGAGCTGTCCGAAAGACAAGTGCACTTCAAAGGCTTGCTGTTTGCTAAGAAATCTCTGTTGCAAAAAAGGCCCATGTGGTCTTTTTGTATCTGGATAAATTTTTCACGTTTAAAACTTTCACCACTGTGGCTTGTACAGCTGAGCCTAAGGTAAGGCAGCGTTTCCTTTAGTGGCTCCACCTGCTGATTGCTACTGCACTCTGCCTGGCATGCAGTCTCTGAGGATAAAAGCCTTAATCTTTGCAGCCAGCACCACAATGTTGAACTTTGAAGCAGACACCTTCACATCATACACCTAGCAATGTCCTGCACAAGCAACTCTGCTGAATGAAGGAAAGGTAACAGATGTGTTGAGGTGGGCAGAGCTTTTCTTTCTAAAATGTATTTTTAAGATAGCCCCTCTTTGTGCTTATTAGAGCTGTAGGAGGTGGTCAAGTAGAGGTCGATGTCTTACTGTATGGGGTTTAGGAGAAGTGAGTATGCACTTCACCAGCAAAGTGCTAAAAGCACGCAGTATGCGATTATCTACTGAGTAGTATAGTTGTTTCTGACCAGTATGGAAGTATGTGTCTGGGAACGAAATTACTTCTAACAGTTAATGAAAGATACCTTAAACTGAGGGAGTTGTTCTGACCAGAGCAAAACTGGCTACAGGACTCTCATAAGTCTCAGCTGACGATCACCCCAAAGGTGGTAGCCAGCTGTCAGATCTTACTTGTTGATTTGGTTTCCTTCTCCCAGTTCTCAAAGTTTCAAGGTGTTTTCTCTGTTATTGGGAAGACTGGATCCTTGGAAGTGACATTTTTTAATGTGTGTGGGTTTTTCCCCTCAGGTTACAAAGGGAAGAGGGGGATGGAGCCTGGTGCCCGGCTGGCTTGTTGCAACCAGAAGATGTACAGTTCCTTCAAATTGACCTGCACAAGCTCTTTTTCATCACCTTGATTGGGACTCAGGGACGGCACGCCCGTGCCACAGGCAAAGAATTTGCCCGTGCTTACCGAATTGACTACAGCCGCAATGGAGAGCGCTGGATCTCCTGGAAAGATCGTCAGGGCAGGAAGGTGAGTGTAGTAGGAACTGAATTTTGGAGCATGCAGAATTCAAGTTATAGAGAACTAGACAGTAGAAGGCACGTCCTCTATGTATTGCCTAGTGCATCGTACTTTATCCTGACTCTTCTCTGTCAGGCATTCAGTGTCCTCTGCCTTAGTCCTATGTTTGTTGTGATGTTGGACTGTTATTCCCCAGACTTGATCCCTCAAATCCCAGCCATTACCATGACTGAAAACTGTGGCTCTTCACTGTCCATGATACTTTCCGTCCATGTTCAAAACATCACATGAATGTCCCTCTACCAGCCAGATACTTGCTTCTAAATTGGAAGTTGCAAAGCAGATGCCCACTTTGTGATTTTTAAAAACAAACAAACAAAAAACCCAAAAAGCAAATGGGGTGGTTAGGGGAATGGAGATGAGTTTCTGGATGTCTGATAGCAGTGTTTAATGTAGGGAGCAATGAGGAGGAAGGAGTTCAGAGGATACGAAATGTGCTGAGCACACACACTCAGAGACTTCCCAATTCACCACTATTGTCTTCTGCTATCTCCAGACTTGAGTGCCAAGCCTTAATTAAACTTCCACTGGGAAGGAATCCCCTTCTCTTATCTGCAGCTCGACTGACCTGATCACCCTGCCTCAGGCTGGCTTGTGGAGTCTGAAGACTTTAAGCCAGACTAGAAAAGGTACTGGGTGTGGTGGTGTTTTCTAGCACTGGGGGTGCTTTGGAAGTCACGATGGGGTCTGTATTGTAGTGTTAGGTAACAGCTTCTAGCTTGTTAATGAACTGTTTGCTCACTCAGACCTTTGGCCGTTACCATTATCTTGCCCATCCCTCAGGTCTTGTTGTATGCTACAAATGCTGTGTTTGCAAGGTGGGAGGGGAAGTTTAAACTCCATGGGGCTAACTGTTCCTCGTTGGTACTTTCTTGAGTGAAGTCTGTCTACATCTTGAGTTTTATTAGAATTCAATTGGTTACATGTCCACAAGCAGCTAAATGCTTTTTGTCTCCCACCCCAGTCCTGTGCAGAGCAGTCTTCTTGAGCACCCAGGGCTGTGTTAGTGTCATGTGTTACAATCTAGTATGGGTCCGTTTTTGCAAGATCTCCCTCTTTGGCCATAATAAGGTAATGAGCGTGTATTCAGCTGTGTATGATGCTATAGTTTGAGCCATCCTGTATTCTATTCTGTATATGTGGAAGTCCACATACACTCTGTCAGTTCCCCTTCACATGAGACCAAAAAGTTTTCCCTTCTGGTATCCTTGGAGAACATGCTTCTGCTCCTCTGCTCCTGCTGTTCTGGACATGCCATACACAATGGGGTGTGATTCCTGCCCTTTCAGCACCTCTGTAAAATGGCTTTCCATAAAACATTTTTTAAAATATGTCACCAGTATCCATTAGTGAATCTATATTTCAAAAGCACTGCTGTCTGGTCAAACAATTTGGTGAAAATGTCATGTAAAATCATTCAAGCCTTGGAATGAGGTGCAGATAGAGATACAAGATCCTAATCTACTTATTTGTATGCATTAGGAAGGCCTCTTCCAGTCCTGCAGTTGATAGATTCCCAATCACTAAGATTTCAGAGAGCCCATCTTGGCATGCCTCTGTCCAAGGAGATCAAATGAATGGTTTCAGTAAAAAAACAAACAAACAAAAAAAACCACCCAAACCGCCACCACCAAACCCAACCCCTTCACTATGATGTTAAGTTTCAGTTCTCACAGGATCTTGCGTCATCAAGACATGCAGCACATGCTGCTCCTCACCAGGGAAGTCACCTCCAGCTCTAATTTGCTCAGTGAAGGCAAAGGGTCAGGTTGCTGTCCCCTTGTCTCTGACACCAGTCAAGGATAGCGCTCTCCCTTGACACTGTTGTTGCATGGTGCAGCACTGTTGAGTCCTGGTCTCTCATCAGCTTCTGGGATCAGCCATCTACAGTTGTTTGCCAGCAGCACTGCTCCATTCCTGATGTTGTTGGGAAGATTAACCGACATCAGTAGTGGCTGGGACTGGAAACTGGTGCTGAGTTTGTTCTACACGCAGCTGATCGCTTCGGTTTTTTGGCCCTGAGAAATCAGGTGTGCTCAATACCAGCAACCCCACCTTGTGGAGGTGCTATGCAAAGTGCATCTTCTTTTTTGCTTCTCAGAAGATGTCCATACAGGACAGGCAAAAATGTCAGCTCTTCCAATACAGAGCTGGTGCAAAGGCACCTTTTTCTGAGGGGGATGGCTGAAGGTTTTTTACTCTTACTCTGTCCATGTAGGACTTTTTGGCTTGACATATCTGCCACCCCCAAGATTCCCCAACCAATGGTCAACTCCAGAGGATCTGTTCAACTCCTGTATGAAGATGTGGGGTATATACATTGTCTCCTCTTGGGTTTTATCTCCTATCAACAAGGTCTTGTGGGGCCAGCTTGGATGGATTCCAGGTCTCCTATCTTAGGCTGTCTGACAGCTGAAAGGGTTAATTGCTGTCACTTTGTTCCTGAAGTCAAGGATTATTTATGTGTCCCTACTTCATTGGAAGAAGTCATGGGTGTTTCTCCTAGGAAGTGGGCTGCAAGTGGAAATGGTTTCATAGCTATCCTGGTGCAGTCCAGAAGTCCACCAGATGTGACTGGCTCGTCTTAAAGGAGATGCAGTCTTCTGAGTGGCTTCCTTTTGTGATACAATGTTTTTCACTTCTCAGTGGACTCTCCAGACACATTCACTCTCTGGAGATCTTATCTGCTGCCATAAAGAGGAAGCCACCTTTCTGTTCCTTCATCAGCTTCCCTGTTGCCTGTACATCAACAATTGCAATCCATGTGGTCTTTTGAGTAACCTCAGTCTCTGATTTGTCCTTCTCACCAGTAACACCTTTGAACAGGAGCCCTCACACTAATAATTCAAACTTCAAAGTGTTCTTATTCTGTTTCCGTAGGTCCATATCCTTTCAAAAAAAAAAAAACAAACCAAAAAAAACCACTGCTGGGGAATTGACAGCTTCAGCTGTTTCCACACGCTGACTGTCAAAATGAATAGTGGACTGTTCCCAGAACTGTACTGAAACTGAAGAGAAGGGGAGGGTGAGGGTCCTTGCCATACCAGACTGCACTTCAGCAGGATTGGGTGACTGTGGCAATGCTGAACACCAGTTCAAGACATCTGCCATGCAGCTGCTTGCATCTTCATCCTCCAAACACTGCAGCACCTCTGGAATGTTGTTGGCTCCTACAAAAAGGGTATCAGGACCCTCTGCCAGGTAACTAGTGATGAGGGCCAGTGTTCAGTTACTGCTGTTAGAGTGTATGTGGAAACTCACTTGAAGAGAGGTTACGTACCAGTAACTGGAGCTCCCTGCAACGTATGGTGTACGTTCATCTCCCGCTTGCCTTTCTCCTGTCCCTCAGAGTACTGCTGTCAAAGCAGTAAGCTCCCCAGTCTCAAATGGTAGGATACAAGTACACCACTGTTGGTATTAACCACACAATAGGGAGAAGTTGTTGATAAGGAACTCCCTTTTCCAGGTGATCCAAGGCAACATCGATACTTACGACGTGGTCTTGAAAGATCTTCGGCCTCCCATCATTGCACGGTTTATCCGGGTGATTCCTGTGACGGAGATGCCAATGACTGTCTGTATGAGGGTGGAGCTCTATGGCTGTGTCTGGTATGGTAAGTAGCAATTTCTGTGCCTGTCACTGGAAAGTAGTCCTTACACAATGCTGACTGGGACTCACCTGCGTCCCCACGTATGCAGAGGGAATCCCAGGCCCACGGAACTGCTTCTGTTGGTCCACATCATAAATAAAAGGATCATATGGACAGAGATGATGGAAGGCTGCTGCTGCTGTATTTCTGAGGTATATGGCCTTCTTTTTTAGATGGTTTGGCATCCTATAGCATCCCTGAAGGAGGGACAATAGCGGCTCCTGGCTTCCCCATCGTTTATCTGAATGACTCGACCTATGATGGCTACCAGGAGCGCAGGTGGGAGAAGTCGTCCTGTTCTCTCTCGGTCACTGTGCAAATTATCTCTTCTTTCCTACTTACCCCCTGTCACTAGTATCTTGCATCCCAAACGTTTCTTTAAAACCTCCAGAGCTGCAAGCTAGCCTACTAGTTGTCCAAAGCATCATGGCTTCATTGTTCCAGACCCTTTGATGACCTGTTGTTAGTTGTTCTTTTAAAGGAGGATTTGGGCTCAGGATGCATCAGATTCATTTTCTCCAGCTGGCAAAGGCTGTTAGGAAAGAAACATTTTTTTTTTGTTATTGGAAGCTGTTGTTGCTTCTCTTTAAAGAGAAGAGTGTGTCCTTGTACAGCTAAGTGCTGTCTTTGTTCATAGCTTCCATCTTTACATGATGTGATGACAATGCCCTGATTGCCTTAAAGCCCTCATTGCTTGTGGTCTCTAATTGTGACCATATTCATTGCACTGATTTCTTTGTTGGTTCGGGTATAGCCTTAAGCTGTTGCTGATACTCTTCTGTTACCCCAGATTGGAGTGGGAGAGCTGGTTGGACCTTCTGCCTGTGCAGTCCCAGTGTCCTTGGAGCAGATGAAGGTCCTTCCCCTCTTCATTGCCTTTGTTGCTTCTGGAGTTTGATATCTGAAATGCATTCTCTAGCAGACTGCATCTTAAACTGTTGCAGGAGGTTTCCAGGGTAAACTGGGCATCCAAGAAAGTGCGCAACACCTGAACTCTAGGCCTGCACTTGATACCTGTGAGCTTCTGATTTGAGATGTTGTTTTTGAAAACAAAGCTGTGAAGGACTTGAAACAACTTGGAAAACTGCATCACTCCCTGTGAGAAGCTCCAGGTCAGCAGAGGCACCACTGCCAATGTGGTATGAGAGTAAGGTGGCTGATTACTCACTGTAAAGATTTCTTGGGTATGATGCTTTTCCAATTTGGAGTCAAAAGCCTAAAGTAACTTTTTGACAGCTTTTTACAAGGTCTCTTATTTTTTCATGTCACTGACATTAGTTAGGTAGGGTGGCATGTTATTGATGTTTTGAGGCATCTCTGGTTTGCCAGAGATTGACTCTCATGGAAGGAGGGTTCATTAAGAGTCTGTATCTGAAATGTTAAATAACTGGCTGAACTTTCAGACATTTAGTATGAACGCTTTCTTTGCTATAAATACAGATTTGAGTCTGTTTCAGTGACTTGGGTATCCTCTTGAGGCAGCATATCCCTGCCTGTGCAGGAATGTGCCTAAGTGATCTGGCTGTCTTTTCAGTGACCTGGTGTCATCCATTGACTTATGGTGCTTTTATTATATGTCCTGTTTCAGTTGTCATTAACTTCCTGAAGATTTTTACTGTTGCCTATAACTTTTTTTATGCTTAGAGGTAATTTTTGTAAATGTACTTGTGTTTTATCATGCTGGAGGTTAAAATAAGGGGTTGGGAAGTACCATCTTCTTGCTTGTAGGATGTTGCAAGATATCTGGTAATGTCTTTATCTGATAATGTTATCTGATACTTTCAAGCTGCATTGGTATAGTAGGGATTGGATATTAAAAAAAAAAAAGGGGAGGGGAGCATGTTACGTGCAGAAAGATGTAGGTGTTGCACTTAGCTGTCCAGCGCTAACTGTGGAAGCTGGGTTTGCTGGGGAGTGTCAGGGAGCTACAGATGCTGGCACAAGACCCAGCGTTCTAAGCAAGGAGTCTTTCAGACTATTTAACCTCTAGGTCATGTGCCTGAGTGGCCTGGAAGCAGGAGCCTGCCTGCTTCCAGCTGGTTTTGGAGTTCAAAGGCACGCATACCTGTGCAAATCCAGGGCTCACCTGGAATGGGGACCTTCAGTGTGTGTAGCAGCAGCCCAGCCTGGGTTACAAAGGCTACCTAGAGGTAGCTGACTGAAATATAGGTCCAGGGAGCGAGTTCAGACACCGATATGGCTGAACTGTTTGTACTTTTGCTACTGTAGGACAAGGGACATGGCAGGGATGGCTCCCAGAAGGCAGGTGGGTCAGGACTGTACCACATCTGGCATCTTCTACTCTGGGACAGTGCTGGAAAACTGTATAGTGGGCTCTGCGCTCTCGGATGGGAAGTGGAATGAGCAGGATCCTGGGCGAAGAGTCTGATCAGCCTTGGAAACAGAGCCGATAACGTGCTCTTGCACAAGGAGCAATGCCAGAAGTAATCCCAGTTAGAACTGGCTGTGGCTGGGTGAGCTGCCTGTGGTCTCACTGCTCTCTTTCCTGCTTTTCTGTGCCTGCCTGCAAAACCTTCCCCACTGGTTCCCCCAGGCAGGATGGAGCAGTGTTCCTCCCATGCAGCTCCATGGTGAAATGCTGCAATTAAAGCTCTCTGGAGAGCATACAGTGTCATTTTCTGTAGTTTCAGTATTCATTCTCAAGAGACTCTGCTAGTAGCTTGGCTTTGCTGTCAGTGCTTATATCAATGCAAAAATTTTCGAATTTTCCCGAGCAGTGAAAGGTATCAAAAGCCCAGCCTGAAGAGAATAAAGGTGATGTTGCATAAGAACAGGGAATGAGTTCTTATCCAGGATGGGTTAAGGGTAAATAAGCTAATCTTTTCCTGGTACCAGCTGAAGGACCCATGTGCTTTCACATTTGAGCTTTCCTGGCTGGTATTCTGCCTGACTGTTGGTTCTTTCTTGCTAGGCACTTGTACGGCGGTCTGGGCCAGCTGACGGACGGTGTGCTAGGACTGGATGATTTCACGCAGAGCCACCAGTACCGTGTGTGGCCAGGCTATGACTATGTTGGCTGGAAGAATGAGAGCTTCAGCACGGGCTCTGTTGAAATGGAATTCCAGTTTGACCGACCGCGGAACTTCACCTCCATGAAGGTAGTCAGCATTGTCCCTCTCCAGCAGCCTGGAGCAGGCTTTGGGTCTGGATGCTTCCAGGTTACCCCTTTGGGTCCTCTTCCATAACCAGGAGGATATAAGGTGCCCAACAGCAGAGACCACAGAGGTAGAATTTTAGCAGGAGATGTCCCAAGTTTGCCGATGTAGAAAGGAGAAGCAGGGGAGCACTTGTCTTTCCAGAGCTCAGACACCCTCCTTTCAGTATTTGGCTTAAAGGAATAAAAAGCAGACACCTGAAGCAGTGGTTAAGCAGCCCCTGTGGGCAGCTGAGATGGATTTAGGATGTAGGCTACTTACTGCCTAGGGCCTGCCTGACCCTTGAGGTAAAAGAGTGTGGTTGTACTTCCATTTTGACCAAAAATTTCTTTGGATGCTTCTATCTGTGCTTGTGCTGTGGGAAATTACTTAAACACACAAGAAAAGGATGAGCTGAACTTTCTGAGTCTGTAGTAAACAGCAGAATCTTTTAAAAAGGATTGGCGGCTTTTTTTGTAGAGATTTCAAATGAAGGAGAATCCACCACATCCTTAAGTAAATTGTTTTGGTGGTTACTTACCCTAGTTTTATTTTGTCTATTTTTAACTTGCAACCATTGGCTCTTAGTCTGCTTTCACTGGCAAAAGTAAGAGTCCTGCCTCTTCAGAATTTTTCCTGCTTCTACAGTGTTGGATAAACCACACTTTTAATCTTTGCTTCAGTAAACTAAGTTGGCTGAACTTCTCCATGCTTCCCTGAGAGATCCAGGGTCATTTTTGTAGTTATCTTTGAATGTTTGCTTTCTTTGCTAGTGCTCTTTTGGAGGTACAGAAACTGGAACTGGATGCAGGCTTTCCATCAAACTGCATAAAAGAATGGTACCGAATTCTTGCTTTTGGACAATTCTTCTTTGTTTATGAATCTTGTGATCCTATTAGTCCCCCTAGCCAATGGACAGGGAGCCAGTGTTCATTAAGACTTTGGTATCACACTAAAAGTCAGTTCAAAGTTATTAGTGTCCAGGATAGAAAGAGTCCAGTGTAGAGAGCATTGCTTACATTTTCTTCATGAGTTTACTACCCTGAAAGGAGTCCGTCCTGAAAACCTGTTCAGTTCAGATTATTTGAGAAAACTTTTGTATTATTTTTCCCCATTTAATTTTATTGCTAGTGATTCTGCTGTTTCTTTCAAATCACCGAAAAAGGTAGCAAACAATCTTGAGCTAGGAATACATTCCTGCTAGAAAAATACCTACAGAAGAATTTGTGCCTTAAATTTTGTAAAACTTATTAGTTGAAAATTTTTAATGGAATTAATATAATTCATGAGTTCATACTATGCTAATTGGAGTCAGATGTTATAATGAGTAAATCAAATGCCTTATAAAAATCTGTCAGGTAAACACAGACATCCTGATCAGCCAAACACATAAGCTCATAAATATAGCTACTTCATTTAGTATTTCATTATAAAGCTGTATTAACATAAATTATTCTTCATTATTTATTAAATGTTGCCTGTTTCAGTTTTGCGTTTAATCTGTACAGGCTAGGTGATATGAAAATACTTTTTTGTATCTACATATCCGTTAGCTTTATTCCAGTTTACTGAGCTTCCTGACTATCCAAGAAAGTATTAAAAATAAATATTAGCAAATGTTGCAGCTGCATTGCAAATTACTTAGGCTTGCCTATTATAAAATTGGACATCAGTAGGTGGTGTTTGGAATAGAAAGTGTCTCTGTATCAGTCCAAGATGCAAACATATCCAACTCCAATCCAAATATGGCACAAATTGTATATCACGGGCATCAGGCTTTCCTGCCTTGTTATGGATGATTATATCTCCTTATTGAATAATGTTGTCTAAGCTTCATCTGTTACTAATTATATGCAAATACCCTTCTTTTGTCTTTTTACTGCTCATCAGGCCTGTCGTCCTCATTAGTGCTTCACTGCTATTCACTACAAGGCCTTTCTGAGGCCAAGCAATTAATAGGGTTCAAAGCTGCACTTAGTTTGGAAACTGTTGTTACAGTTGCTAATACTCCACAGTCATTAGGAAATAATTTGTAGAGTAGCTAGGGGAAGGTCAGACCACCATGGCTATGGAGTAGACTGAGGGATATCAAAGACTTTAAGGGTCACTTTATTCCTTCTGGTTCCTGGTCACTGGCCACAGGGCCAAGATACTGTGGTCCAGATCGTCAGGGCTGCATGGCAGAACTTAAAACTGTCATGTTTGTTTGTTTAAAAAGGCACATGGTGAGATTTTCATTGAAGACAGACAGTGGAACAGCATAAAGGACCCTTACAGCCTTGTCCCTCTTTGCGAAGCCTGCTTCCTCGGAAGTGCTGGAGGCTTGGGAGCGTGCCAGCTGTTTGTTGTTGATGGGTCTGCAGTGCTGCAACCCAGGGAGATGGAGATGTCACTTTTATGCTGGAGCCTCTTGGTTTGGGTGCAGGCCAAGAGCAGGAAGGGAGAAAGTTGCTACCAGCTGTCGGGAGGGTAAAACAAACCTCCCAGATACAGAGGTACTGACTCAGCCTGAAAGCAGTTTGTGAACCGCTTAGTCTGAAAGCGAGCTATGGGGAGCTGTAACTCAGAGATGAAAGAGGATGCCTTTGTTTTAGTGAGATGTTAGCTTGGCAGCATAGTGATGCAGTTTAAATTCCAGCATCATTAGCTAAGCCATTGCAGCAGGGACAACCTGATGACGAGTCATCAGGAGAGGGTGATGGATACAGGCTTACTACATGTCTTCAAGGTACAACTACAGCAGAGGAGCTGCTGTATGTCAGGGAAATATCTTCTTGAGCTTGTACCACTTTTTTTTTTTTTTTTTAGGAATTAGCTTAGACTGCAGATACTGAAGACTTTCTAAAAGGAAATTGGTTTAGGTTTCAGTAAATCTTCCTCCTGTCTGATTGATCTGTTCTCTTCTTCCTAGGTGCATTGTAACAACATGTTTTCCAAGGGGGTGAAGATCTTCCAGAAAGTGGAGTGTCTGTTCAAACCACGCCTGATTGCAGACTGGGAGTCTGAACCTGTCGGAGTGGCAACTGTCTTAGATGACAAAAACCCCAGCGCTAGGTTTGTGACTGTCCCCCTCAATCAGCGCGTAGGTAAAGCCATACTTTGCCACTTCTACTTTGCTGACACCTGGATGATGATGAGCGAGATTTCCTTCCAGTCAGGTGAGTATTCCTCCAGTCAAGCAGATCTGGTGAAGCACAGAGAGCAAAAGAGTCGATATGGAGGTGCAGGATGTGGGGTTAACATGAGTGTAGGGTACTGTGGGACTACACGACAGGAAGGAGGAGGTAGCAGAAGCAATGACAGGGTTGGAAGGGCAATGCAGGGACAGAAGAGTCCAGTCTACAGTAGATTCTTTTCAGGCTGATACTGATGCACATGTGCAGAAGCACAAGCAGGGCAACCAAAAACTGGACTATAGAGCATTTCTTCTTTTTGAGACAGTTGTCTGCTGCTTATGGGGTTGATTTTTACTTCTCTTTACCAAGTATTTTGTTATGAATAATTTAAGTATGTCTACAGGTGATGATGAAGTTTGCAGATCATGAAAATAAGAGGCTGACTTTTTTTTTTTTCTCAAGTCTTAACTGTGATGTAGAGGTCAGGTTCTTTAAAAAGCTCTAGAAGGGAATGGACAAGAGTCTTGGAGAAAACCACCAGCACTGACAGTGAAATGATCTGGCTGTAGTTTCCTCCTCAAAGGTCCCTAATCTGCTATACCGAGAGGACATTCCTGTGGAAGGAGCACTCTGATTGCAGCTTGCTGCTTTTCTTGCTGATAGCAGCCCCTCCTGGCTACCCTCTGGCACATGTGGGACTAGGGAGACTCTTGGTCTAGCCTGGGATGACAATTCTTATAATCATGCTAAAATGGGGGTTAAAAAAAAAAAGCTCTTCCTCCAGTCCCCTGTGTCTGGCCAAGCTGAGGGAAGCATCCCACACACGCTAGTGGTTTGCTGTGGTCAGGATGTACGTGCTGCTCAATGCAGAGGCTCATTCCTATAGGTGTCCTGGGAAGTGCTGAGTGAGCAGGTATCTCTGCTCATGCTGTTCATGACCTGCTGCATGGGTCTCAACCCAGTTCTGCTTGGGAAGGCAGGAGTGGTGGTTGGGATTGCACTGACTGCTGGCAGGAGCAGGGAGGTTGTTGGACTGACACCTTCCCTTCCTTTCTACAGACATGGAGAGCGTGAATCCTAATTTCGTTACGGTAGCCACAAGCACAACGGATCTCCTGGAAACAGAGTGCAACGTTACTGAGGGGACCTGGGGTAAGGCCTTGTGTCACTTACCCGTGCCAAGGGCTTAAGTGTCGGGGGATTTCATAGTAACATCCTGGTTAATGTGGTCTCTTCCTCCATTTTTGGAGATCTGGGTATGGCCTGCTTATTGCCCTCATGCACAGGGCTGCACCTTACAGTCCTCCAAGCCTCAGCTGTTTCTTCCCTCAGCTGGCTGAGGCTGCTTTGGAGCAAGTGGGCTGAAGGCATATGTGCAGCCAGTGAAACTCTGAAAACTGTCTGCTCTAACATGGATCCATTGCAGGAATCTGGTCCAACGCTAAGAACAGTCTTTGATTGCAGAGGTCATCTGCCCAATTCTTAGCTGTGAGCCTCCAAAATGAGAATTTCCGGTAAGAGCAAAATGTGAACACAGCTCAGGAAGCTGCCCAAGACCTTTTCTGTACCAAACTGTAGGAAGGGACATGTAGGAGGTTACCCAGCACAGATAACAACCTGTACTTTTTTAACTCCAGATTCCTCTTCATTCCTCTGTGATTGCAGAAACCACATCTTCTTTAACCAGCACCTGGATAGGAGAGAAAGCAGATGACTTCAATACCTCTATCCTTGTGGGCTGCCTTGTGGCTATTATTCTTCTGCTCCTGATGATTATAATCATTATTCTTTGGAAGCAATATGTTCAAAAAAGGTTGGAAAAGGTAATACAATGGGACTATTTTGCAGACACAAGTTCAATACTAAGCATTAACCCTAATGAGCTCGGAATTATGTGGAAAGCGTGGGGTTTTCCCCAGCTCCACAGAGCAGCTAAAACTGTTCTCTCAGCAGCGGAGGATGCCAGCACTATCCAAGATGTTACTGGAAATTGCTGTGGTTGCAGCCAATACATTACTTAACAACTGAGCATTGCCTCAGCAATTTTTTTTTCTCTTTTGCAGGCCCCACGTCGAATCCTGGAGGAGGATGCTACAGTTCGCCTCTCCTTCTACAGCTACACCATTGCCAACAACCAGACCCAGATCCACCAGTCAAATCCCACCTATGAACGTGCTTTCCCACTGGATTTGGAATATCACCAGCCAGCTACACTGCTCCAAAAACTTCCAGAGCTCTCCCAAAGTGCAGAGGATTCAGGTAATGTAATCGTCAGTATCCAGAAGTTATGCATTTATTCTCCGATTATTTCTCTCCGATTTTAAAATGTGCCACTTCTCAGTGACTAAGTAATCTTCTCCAACTCCTGTGCGATACAGTACTAACCCAGGGACCCAAAACAATATTCTGGAGCTCTGAAGCTTTTTAGTATGTAACTTTGGCAGACGGAGCACCAGCCCTGCTAGAGGGTGATGGCCTTTTGTTGTTCTCATCTTTAAAGACTGTTTGTATGTTAGCCAGGTCATCTTTTAAGAGTTGATTTTGGCAATCATCCATCGTTTGTCTCCTCAGCCCCTTGGCAGTGGAGTCACTACCTGCAGCACTCCTGGCCTGTCCAGACTGGCTGGTGGAGAAGACCTTTAGCACCTTTTACTGCAGCAAGGGCTCCTTGAAATTCCCTTAGAAAAAGCAGAGGGAAATGCAGCAGAGAGTTGTCAGTGGTGCCCTGGCTTCCAGCCCCTGGGGAACTTTTGGACGCATGCAGAAGGAAATGTTTCCAACAGTGTTTGTACTCAGTGATGGCAATGCTGATTAGTGAATGGAAGGGCAGTGCTGCATTCCTCAAGCACTGACAAGTTGCTAGGATCCAGCACTATACTACACAGGGAGACTGATTTGGATGTGAATTTGAAGAACAAAAGTTCTGTGTAATACTGACCATATGGGGAGTTAATTACAAATAGTTTTGCCATGGTATTTATGTTAATAAACTGTAAGAGGTAGCATAGCGTGCTAACAGTGTACATGGAAAATGGAGTCCTTGTTGCAGAAGCAAATCCAGAGCAAGTTTGATGTTGCAAACAACATCCCTGTGTCAGGTAAGGGGAACAGATCGTGCTTAGGATGAATCAGAAACAGGAAACCACTTTAGACTCATGCCTCCATGTCTGGGCAAGAATTTTAGCTCTCATAACCGGCTAGAGAGGCGGCTGTTTAACACAAATTCACTGGTACCTTACAGGTATTCTGCTGTCTGCAGAAATGTGGCTTGCTCTGGTTTAAGCCCTGGTTAAAACAAAGGAGAGTCTTCCATCTGGCTGTACAAGGTGGTAGGTGTGCAGCTAGGCTGAATTCAGAGGTCTGGAGGATTGAGAGGAGTGGAAGCCAGGCCATACTGGTTTTAAGGGAGTGAGTATGCCTGACTCACCAGTCTTTGGTTTCTCCTTAGTGTGCAGTGGGGATTATGCTGAGCCCGACCTGACCAAGTCCACTCCTCACCAAGGCTTTCAGAACAATGTTCCTCACTATGCCGAAACAGATATTGTCCACCTGCAAGGCGTGACCGGCAACAACATGTATGCAGTCCCAGCCCTCACTGTGGATTCACTTACCAAGAAGGACATCTCAGTGGGTGAATTCCCACGGCAGCAGCTACGACTCAAGGAGAAGCTGGGAGAAGGACAGTTTGGAGAGGTAAAGCCATCTCTTCCACGCTTCCCCCAACAGAAAGGAGATCCCTGGCACAGTGAAACTTCTGAGCTGCCTCTGTGGCATTACTTCATTTCAGGGGGCTGAGTGATCTGGATACCAGTATTTTATTTAATGCATGTCTTTGCTGTTGGGGAAAGCTGATGATAGGCTTCAGAGAGCCCCATTCTGCACCTGGGAGACTGCTGGCTGGTTATATGTGAGTCTGTCTCAACAGATGAGCTTTGTGAACTTTTGTTCTCTGTCCATATCCCCATTTATGGCCCTGTACAAAAGGCCTGGGGATGTGAGTTCAGACTGCTGCACAATCTTCCATGGACATCTCAGACATGTGATGGCTGTCACCTACCTGTAGGTATGTGAGTTTGAAAACTCTAGCAGTGATCCAGCCAAGACAGATTGATCCTAGCTGTAAAACCAGCTTTCACATTTACAGTGGGAGGTTCTGGTGGAGCTCTGCACGTTGACCTGAGCAAAGTCAGCCATTTCCCAAGCACTGCTGTGCCCTCGCGTGTTCTCTAGCATTGCTGCTTGCTCAAGCCCCAGTTTGAGTTTGCCTGAGGCAGCACGATACATGCATCTGTCATCTGCCAAGTTCGCTCTTTACTCCCTGAGTTCCTTTTGAGCTGCGAATGGTTTCGTCTCTCCTTGCTTCATTTTCGCACTATCCCTAGTTCCATACTAAGGAGGTCTTCCCCTCTCCTGCTCCCACTCTTCTGCTGTCTCTCTCTTTTTCCTTCCCAGCTTTTGCTCACTCGCAGCCTTAAGTTCTACTTGCCTACTACATCTTGGCAAAACACACCCCTTTACTGACTGCTTCCTTCTCTGTGATGTGCCCATTTTCATCGTTCCTCCCTTCTGACAGCACACCTTCCCTACCCCAGCCCCTTTCCCTGTCTGCTCACTTATTTCTGGATCACGCCATGTATTGGGAAAGTGCTGACATCTTCAGCCTCTTCACCTGGCTGTTGGTGTAGCCCCTTCTGCTGTTGCCTGGATCCTGCCCTGTCTTGGGCTGTGCCCCAAAAGTGAAACAGAGAGACTTTTTTCCCTCATTGTTTTGCTTCTGGTTTTTCCTTCCCTCTTGTTCTTGTCCTTCTAATAACTGTCAAAGCTGTCTTCTCCTCTTCCTCAGTGTTGTCAAAAGCAGCAGCCAGGCTCTCCCATCTCCATTTTCCTTGGAAATTGATTCAGAGCTTCTTCCTTTCCTCACCTCACAGGTTCTTTCCCTCACTGTTGCAAATGTGCCGCATCCCTTTCTCCTGTCTCTCCTTCTCACCTCCTTACTCTTAACCAAACTGGTCACCATCATGTGCTCCACTCCACTGCTCTGGCTTAGTGGGTGGTCTTGCTTCTAGGAACATGGCTCACTGCTTTTTTTTACCTGTCCACTCAGAGCTTTCTTCCTTTCAATCTTTCTTCTTCCTTGCTCTGTCCACTCCCTGGAGTCAGTGACACATTACCTGTGCTTGTTGCACTTAGTACCATGGCTCTCTTTCCTATTCCTAGTCTTGTGACTCTGCTTTCATCACAGTAGAATTCATTCTCCATGTAACTGCAGCAGCATCATGGTACTCTCATTTCTGTTCTGTGGGTTGATACTGTTTTCTATGCTGTCTCCTTTTTCTCCTCACCATGCTTGTCACATAAGTTCTTGGTGCTTTCTTCATAATATAAAATTCATTAAGCTCCCATTACATTCCTCTCACTGCTGCAAGTCTTTGATACATCTAGTCTGCTCCCCTCCTCCAGTCCTTTTTCCTATCCCCCACACTTGGGTCTGTCTACTTTCCCCACCCCAGCATCTCTTGCCCAGTTCTCCATTTGAATATGCATTCTGATAACTTAAGCACATGTCTTGTCACTCCTTCTTATACAATCCTGGTAGTAATTTTATGTCTTTGTTCATTTATCTGAAGAAACTTGGAATTCTGTATACTCATAAAGAGTATTAATCTCTGGGTATGTTCACAGGTGAGGTGTCCACATCATGGACACTCATACACTCATCTCCCTTTTTTTTTTTTTTTTTTTTTTTTTTTTCCTGGAATTAGAGGACTTTGGATACCTGTCTGTAATTCCTGGTTGCTCCTCAGTTAAGTTTGAGCAGTGACTCAAGCCAGGCTGCAGGACAGTTCTGGACTCATATGGCTGGTGTGATGTGCCAGTCCTGCTGCAGCCATGCTGTTTGCATGCACATGCAGAGTAAAACAGACAGCTCGAGGCACAGTGGCCTTCCTGAACATCTCCAGTACTTGCTGGGCAAATTGGACTGCACCAGTAGTCTACTGCACCAGTCTGCACATGTGCAGTAAATTCAGTGCACTGGGGACACATCAGGATGCAATCCATGTGCGCTCCCACGTACCGTGGGCTATATAGTGTATGTACATGTTTCGTCCAGGATCTAGGGCCAACCTGTGAGCTATTTCTGACTGGAACAGTGTCACCTTCATTAGATCATTCACTCGGTCATTCTGCCAGAGGTGACCAAACTGGTGACCTCAACGTGACATTGTTTTCCTCTGGTTTTCTGCCTGTGCATGCTCTCATAGTTGCCTCTGCCTTCTGGCCTGCAGGTGCACCTTTGTGAAGCCGATGGCCTGCTGGAATTCCTGGAAGTCTCACCTACAGAATTCACTCACCAGCCGGTTCTCGTAGCAGTGAAAATGCTGAGATCAGATGTCAACAAAACAGCCAGGTAAGCACATCTGCAATGTCAACCATCTGAGAAGGAAAGCAAATACTCTCCAAGCAACAGTTTCACATCATTTAACCCTGGTGACTTCTGTAACAGTGTCATGTGTCTCTGGTATATGTTGTGTGTGTTCATGTAAGGAACAGAACACCAGCGGGGAGTGGGGAAGAGGAATAGATGTAATATCAAACAGAAATGCTGCGTTAATCCTGTTCCTGGGGAAGGGGTCAATGTTGAACACAAGAACAGAATCAGCTTTCAAACTTAACTGTGTGCAGATGTCTCTGAACTGAGGTTTTCTTACATGCCACTTCTGCTTCCCTTAGACAAAGGAATAGTTTAGTATTTGAACCTATGTTTTCTGTTTTACGAGGAATGATTTCCTGAAGGAGATCAAGATCATGTCACGGCTGAAGAACCCAAATATCATCCGGCTTCTGGGGGTGTGTGTGCGTGATGACCCGTTGTGCATGATAACAGAGTACATGGAAAATGGAGACCTCAATCAGTTCCTGTCACAGAGGGAGATCTACAGCAAATTTGCCATTTCAAACAATATTCCCTGCGTCAGGTAAGAGGAGCTGCCCACCTTTGGGACAATCAACAATACAGAGCTACCAGTTTCATCTGCTGTGCCTTCCAGGCAGTGACCTTCCTCCAGACCCCAGCCATTGCCACGGCACATACTGTGGACGCTGGCCCTGCTTTGCATGGGAATTTGTTCTCGAGGCCTCTGCAGGTCTGTGTTCCCGCAAAATGTCCCTGACTGTGGGCTGTTCTCATCATATTGACCATCTTAGATGTATTGTTTACTGGTGTGACCATCTGTTTACATTAGTGGGTTTGCATCAAATATTTCATTAATATGGGAAGCCAGTTGCATTACAGCAAGAATTTTGAGATGAAAATCAAGAATGTCTCTTAGGTTTTTAAGAAGGTTCATATGTTCTCTGGATATCTAAAAAATACTACAGGAGGGGAGTTGAGTGTGGAGCTTCACTAAGGAAAGATTTCATCAGCCAACAGAAGGAAAATATTTGGCAAAGAAAACAATTTTCTGTCAGTGGTGGCACTTATTTCCCTCCTCTGCGGAAGGATTAAATCTAACATAAAAGCATCTCTACTATCGCAGAAATCCTTTCCTCGGTGGAGAGTTGTGCATAGGACTAATGTATATGGCTCAATAAAGAAACCTGCACTGGTCAGAAGTTGCTGCATTGCTTAGCCTTTGGCATGTACCTCTCCAAAGGATTATGTTTATTTATAACTGAAGAACCAGGCAGTTTGGCAGAGCCAGTTCTGTTGATGGCCTGGGCAGGAGATGGCTGGGTCTTACCATGTCAAAACACCACCAGTGTTTCTGCCAGTAGCTGGCAGTGGTCAGTAGTCCCATCAGGGGGTGTTAAACTGGCATCCTGCTGTCACAACACACCAGGAACTGTATGATGGGAGAGGGTTTGCATCTGAGAAGAAACATATTCCAGCTGTCTCCAGTCTCCTGCCCTTTCTGCACATCTGAAACAGCTTTCACCTTTAGGCTTGTGGCTTTTTTCCTTAGTCAAAGCCTCAAACTGTTCTTCCTTCTTTATCTCCTCCTCACGTCTCATCTGACTTTGGTGTTGTCACTCACATTCTTCATTGGTTTCCATTACTTGTCTTTGCCTCTAGATTTTCCTTCTCTCCAGCTGATCCTTCAGCCTTTCCTTTTGTCCCTTCCGGCCAGATACAGTTTCACGTTAAAGGAAGCCAGTGCGGCCAGCTCGGATATCTGTCTGTGTAGCAGTTGTGTACTGAGAGTGAAATGAATTCCCCTGCCAAAGAGTGCAGCTTGTCTGTGCTGGTGCCTGTGGGTGTCTGATTGACAGGGCAAGGTCCAACCATCTTCCCCATCTCTCAGGCTCAATACTTGGCGCACCAAATGTGGTGACCAGCCCTTTCCTGCAGAGCGATCACATCTTTTTAAGTCCTTATGGCTCCTGGGTATTTGAAATGCATCTCCCTACTGTCTCTCTGGTTTCCAGCAAATCATGAAGGTTGGTCTGCTGAGAGGTGCCTCCTGTCCTGCCCCTCTATGTAGAGCCACAGATGTTGAGCCCTGCAGAGCTTGCTGAGCAGAGGGGCAGGGAGCCAACAGGTAGCTGCTGCTGGGACCCTGTCAGGGTGCAGGTGGGACAGGGGAGATGGGGCTTCCTGAGAGGGAAGAACAGCAGCCCCAGGGCAGGGAGACGACTGGAGCTCAGCATGGGGGAGAAGATTGGGTCTGGAGGCTGTGCCTACTCCTATGTGAAAAACCAGCAATGAGGTTAACAAGGTACAAGTGGGTGGCACGGTTCCTTCCTGGGGGCACAAGAGGTTCACTCAGACCAGGAGAAACATTGAGCTGAGTGTGGGACTGGGCTGGGTGTCACCTGGCTGAGCTGTGGTGCTCACCATGCTGAAAGGCTGGGAAGGGAATTGGTGCCCAGACCCTCCTGCCTGTGCTCTGCCGGGTCAAGGGGCTGCCAATGAACCTCTGCTATTGATTGGGTCTATTATTATTAGATGCATCACATTATTGTAATAAAGATAACATGGTAGTGCTTTTCTCATTGCCCCCAGGATGCAAAGAGGAGGAGACTAAGACTTCCTCTTTCTGAGCTTTATCAGAGAAATACTAACTGTGAACAGTTTATTAGATTGGTGACAAATGCTTGATTGTGTGAAACATTTGAGCACCCACAGTGCGAAACAAGCCAAGCATCACAGAATAATAGTGTGTAAAGAAGTCAGATGGTCCAGACTTTGTCTGTATATCATGGAACTTTATTAATATTATCTTCATTTTGCTAATGGGGGAATGAAAATTATTTCAGATGGAAAATGCATCTGTTTATATTTTCAGTAATATTAAACATATTTTAAGAGTAAGCTCTCTTTAATGTTAAGTGACATACTTATATTAATGTAAGCATGCAATAGTGGCAGTGTTTGAAATACCAAGCTAAGCAATTTTTTAGATATGAGATTCTGAGATTGTACAGCTTAATTTTAAATGTCTGCCTGCAAAAAGTTGGTGTTTTGATGCATAAACTCTTTGAAAATCTTGAGATTAATGCTTGATACTGAAAAAGCTAAGGAATGTCAAATTCAAAAGGCCCTGAGTTGTTGTCTGGTCTTGCTTTGTCAGCTCAGGAACTTGGCTTAGCCTGGCAGGTGGGGGTGTTAGCACCCTGAAACTAGACAGCTTGGTTTCATGGTTATGGCAATAAATAGAATGACAGGTCACCATAATACATCAAATGCAAGGAAGAGTTGAGTGTGGTGAACTCTACTGATCTTTTGTTTTGTTTCCTTTTAATGCAGCTACTCTAACCTGCTGTACATGGCCACCCAGATTGCCTCTGGAATGAAGTATTTAGCATCTCTGAATTTTGTGCACAGAGATCTGGCAACTCGCAACTGCCTGGTGGGGAACAACTATACCATCAAGATTGCTGACTTTGGCATGAGCAGGAATCTTTATAGTGGGGATTACTACCGTATCCAGGGAAGAGCTGTACTGCCCATACGTTGGATGGCCTGGGAAAGCATCCTCCTGGTAGGGACTGCACAAAACCATTCTCTCTCTTCCTCTGGTTTTTCACTGTGCCCCTGGAATAGTAACACATGTATGTGTAATGGTCCTTACAGCATCAAATGTATGCTACAGGTGGCCCCAGGTGAGAGGACCATTAGGTCGTGTTGGACATAACTCAGATCCTGGAAAAGGAGTGTGTCCTTGCAAATACAGCACAGATCATCTGGGGTGTAATTCCTGTTCTGTGCCTGGCATTCAGGATTCCTGCTGGAATCATAAGGAAATTGCCTTTCTGCTTATTTCCCCAGCTGTGAAGCTGAGTGGGACAGAACTTCATGAGTTTCAAGTGCCAAGTCTGGTTTTGAGGTTGGGGTTTTGTTTTGTCCTCTGCTGTATCCCCTTAGGAGATTGTTCAACAGCCCAAACACATCCAGTCTGAAGGCAGTTCTTAATATTCAGCCCTATATTTCTTCCTCAGACTAGGCAGTGAGATCACCTGGCTCTACCATCTTACAACACCCCCTCTGAGTACCCAGAAAAATTGTAATTACCTCTGCTATAAAGGCTGATAGGCCTAAGCTTTTCTAAATTCACCCTATTTTCCTGGTAACAGCTGCATCTAAACCATAAGTCCCTCCCATCTTCCTTGTGTGACATCTTCCAGACATTGACAGACTGCTAGAGTTGCCATATAAGCCTGGGCAATCCAGCTTTTTGATGTTTTATGCCCAAACGGGCCCTCCAGCCCCCAGTTGTTGTCTGTTATTTTCTGAGCAATCTTTAGCTTCTTCAGAAACATATTGTTCCAAACACGGCCAGTTTGGGCACATTTTTTGAAGCCAGAAAACAGGGACAGCGAGCAGACTGTAACCAACTTCTTACATATGTAAAGATAAAAATTAGTTTGGCCTTTCTCTAAGAGTCTGGAGTCTGCTTTGGCTTTGCTTTCACCCCGAGGGATTTGCTTCCTATCCAAAGGCTTTTCTGTGGTGCGCTACTGTGTTTCAGGTGGAGGTAGGCATCAGCTATCCACCCCATGCCACAGACCATTTTCCTATTGCTGCAGACAAATACTTTCTCAGAGGGGACAGTAACCTCTAGCTTTCTCTTCTCTCTGTTTCAAGAGGTTTGCCCCAGTGAAAGCTGCCCCTTCTTAGAGCTGTCCTGTGGGTCCAACAGGCATGCTGCTCCTGCCCCACAAAGCAGCAATGTCATACCTTGGTCCCTTTGTATGTTGCCGAGAACAGGTCACCTGCTCTGGTGTCTTTTTTTTATTTTTTTGAGAGCACTTTCTCAGGTATGAATTCTGCATCCTTGTGTTTAGCTGCAGGGAGTGTAGGCTGGAATGCTTTTTGCTGAATGTGCGCTGTGAGCAACCTGGGCTTACAACATTGTTTCTGTTCACAGGGCAAGTTCACCACAGCCAGTGATGTCTGGGCATTTGGGGTCACGCTCTGGGAGATGTTCATACTGTGTAAGGAGCAACCGTACAGCCTCCTCTCAGATGAGCAAGTTATCGAGAACACAGGAGAATTCTTCCGGAGCCAGGGCAGGCAGGTAAGAAAGCAAACGTGACCTCTCCTTCCCTCACTTGACCTGGTCACATCCAAGTGGATCTTCCCAGGGCCTTTCTGCTGCCCTTACGTCATCTGCAGAAGTCTCTGCTTCTATTAATTATTTTCTCAAGCATGTCCACCTTCTCTTCCCCTTCCTCCAGGCTTATTGGACTGGCTTTCCTCTCTTGGAGTCCCACTGGAAGAATCTCTTATCCCTGTCCTGTGCTTCTTTCTTATAAGCCACTTCCATTTCAGTCTGCCTGTGATGCACTGTCCTCAGCTTTTCTGGGCTCTCCACAATCCTTTTGCTCTTTTCCTTTTTCAGATCTCTCCCATTAGCATTTTCTCTGAAAGATGAGGAAGCACTTACTGAGGTGGGGAAGGAGTTGTTAGTGCCCAGGGATTAGATACTCCCTGTAATATCTCCACCCATGCCAAGAAGCCTTTGGCCATCTCCAGCTGCTGAAGAGCTTTTCTGTGGTGTTGTCGTCTTTTACTAACTCCCAGGTGGGGCTGTGTACTCCACTGCTGCTACCTTCAATAGATACCAGTGATGAATCCAGCACCTCAGCACTGAGGATCACTATACCCCCAAAAGTGGAGTGCCAGTTGTTTGCTATGCTCCCAAAATTTACCTTTAGCACCAAACAAGTTAAAGGATTAAGGGGAATAAAATAATGGGAGGTTTTATTCACTGTCTCCCAAATCCTGATGATTTAGTGAAAAGCCTAAAAGGTGTGTGTTGAAATGGGGGGGGGGGGAAACTCTGCCAAGCTGTGCTTTAGATAAGCTCTAAAAGGTGTGTTTTCTGTCTCTGCTAACAAGCTGTCACGATGCTTAGAAAGCCTCATGGGTTGTCTACGGTGAGTGAAAGTATTTGGATTTTATTGTGGTCAATTTGGTTTTGGTTTGTGTTTTGCTGTCACTTGGAAGACTAATCCCTCTGAAGCATTCATGCTTCCTGGGGGACAAAGGACTGTTTTATGACCAGATCATCAAACAAGTTGGCAAAGTGTCTGCGGTGCCATTTGAGGTGGCGTCAAAGCTCCATCCAGACATCACTGCCAGATTCACGCTTAATGGATTTCAAACGCTGCATGGTGGCTGTGTCTTGTAAACCTGGAATGAAACTGTCCTTTTGGTTTTAATTTAGTAGAGGTTCGATTCCTTTATGAAAAGCCCACTGAAATAGCTGTATTTTTATTTCTTCCAGATCTATCTCTCCCAGACTCCTCTGTGTCCTAACCCTGTGTTTGACCTGATGCTGAAATGTTGGAGCAGGGATATAAAAGATCGTCCCACTTTTGACATGATTCACCACTTCCTGCTGGAACAAATGGAATCAAACATTTGACTCTAGAAAAAGAGACAAAGTATTGAGAACAGAGTGGCTTTGGAGTCTCTTTGCCTGTACCTCATGGGAAGATGGTCAGGCCACCTTGCTCTCCTCCCTTGACTGTTCTGTATTTAAGTTGAGATGTCCATGGCAGCTGCTCATTCTATTGGCCGTGGTCTGGCACACAGGACCAGAGGATCTCATTTGGTTGAAAAATCATCTCCTCTTCTGAATCATTTCCTGGGAATACTGTGAGAGGGGTTTTATTTGATACCCATACACCTTTGGGCAAAACGAATGAGTGAAACTTTACGAGGGACTCGGAGCTCTCTCCTGGATGGAATAGAAAGCTACCAGTTGGCGAGAGCGCTACCACTCAAGAACAGATTTCTAGAAGTAAAGGACTTCAGTTTTTTAAAACTATTCCATTAAATCAAATGGAAGTCTTGTGCACATTAGCGAGTGTTTCTGTACGCTCTTGCTACAGACAATATGTATGGTGAGAGATGAAAAATGTCTAGAGCTAGGTTTAACAGACTTGAGAACTGACGGAGCTGGATTTAGCAACCCTTTGGAAATAACGCTACCAGGGTCTACGGAGGATGCTGATACAAGAGTCAAAGATCATGTTCTTTTTTCCTGTGGTTGTTAAGCACTGCTTTTGTTATATATGTGCATTTTCCCCACACTGGATTTTTTTCTAGAAAAAAAATTTTGAAAATGAATGTTAAAGGTCAAAGGAAGGTCACTATGGTAGAAGATCTTCTTTTGACTGAGAAATTAAGGCTAGGGTAGGGAGTTTCTATTGAAAAGTAGCTGATACTGTACTACTGTCACTATGTAGATTTATTAGCCTAATGAATTTGTAGCCACAATGGACTGATGTGCAATTAATCCTGTATAAGTACCCATTAATATGAGATCTCTAAGTCAATGCTGTTACATGTGTAGAGGGAACTTAGATTTGGTAAAACCGAAATAGCTGAGAGCAGAACCCGCGATGTCACTTGTCATAGCTCATGCAAGAGGGAAAGGAGCAGAGTACAGGTGGTCCCCTGGCACATGCGTGTACATGTGCACTCAGATACCTATTTCTAGCACCAGCGGTTCCTCTTCAGGCCTGCAGCAGGGTTAGTGCTATTGGCCAGGCAGATGCACTTTGGTCCAGGCTCCTTTATTGCCATGATCAAATCTGGCATTTGGAGATGGGACTGACACATCCCCTTAGTTTGGGTTTGCGTTTTATTTTGGCCGCTCCCTGCACAACGTAAGACAATTTACTCATTGAACTTGGGGTTGTTTTTTGTTTGTCGTGTCACAAGCGGCTTATTCTCTGGAGGGTTTGAGAGGGCTCTGAAATCCATTTGGAGTGAGTTGGAGAATTCAGTTTATTTGTACAATAAATCCATTGTGGATTTACCAGGTGCCTAGGGAATACTCTGCTATTCCCTCTCAAATCGTTTAGCAAGATACTTAGGACCAAACCAAATATTTCATAAGCTGGGAGAAGATGAAAGCTCAGTACTTGTTTTTTTTTTTTTTAAACAGCATCCAGCATAGCATATATCTCCATTAAAGATTATGATTTTTTATCTTAGCCACAAGTGTAGTGTGAACGGCTGTGAGCTCTGTACGAGGGCACTGCTGAGAGAGGGAGTGTCAAAACAGTTATAATATGAGGATGATTGTGACTGTTATGTTGAAAGAAAAAAAAACCTGCTTCTGAATTGGCAGAGACCAGGACAGAGCGTGGCATGGCTGTGTCCACTCCCCAGGCAGAGTGAACTCTGTCGTGAAGTTTCCCATTGCAGCTCACTCGATGGGACCGTGCCCAGGCTGTCCCATGGGATGGGGTTCCCCTGGCTGTGTGTAGGCATCTCCGTCCGACCTGGTCCTCTGAGCCCCTCTTGACTTGTACCTTCCGGCTCCTTATCACGTAATCTCATCTCCCTGCAGGGGCTACATGGGTTCAGGTGAATCTCACCCCCAAATAGATATTTTTGGGTTTTTTCTACTTTGACTGGAGGGGCCCAGGTTGAGCTGCCGTTACACGTGTGCACTTGGTTGGAGCTGGGTGATGGGGAATCAAAGCCAGCATGGTCCCTGCTGCAGCCTGTTGGGCACTGGTGGCTGGCAAACCACCCATCGATTGTATTTCTGGAGTATTTCTGTCCCATCACATAAAATGTACCCAAGTAACATACAGCCGTGCGCATGATCTCCTGTACTTCAGCATTTCCAGATACCAGAGCGCTGTAACGTCACCTGGATGAGCTTTGTACTTCTGTTACATCAGGACGTGCTGTTCCTCTGTTGACATACGAAGTTTCTCTCATATCAATAAATTCTAATGATAACCTTGACAAAAGCGAATTTCTACTTTTTTTTTTACCCAGGTGTCTGCACTGAGGACTGATATTTTGGTCTGATTATTCAGTTGCTCTTTAAGTCTATGGCCCCCAGGTTTGGAAGGAGCAGCCACTGGCCATTTAAAGGAGTGAGCTGTGAAGGGAGTTTCTGAAAATGCTGGGAAGATGCTGGCCTGAGCCCCCTCAGGGGCCAAGGAGGATGGGACCTGGAACAGCTCAGGATCATTGTTCCGTGCCATGAATATGGTAGTGCATTTCAGTAAGCAATTTTTTTTCATGTTTATATTAAACTCAGAGGAAGATCTAGGCTGGGAGGGGCCTTTGTCAGTCTCTAATCCAATTGTCCACTAGAAGCTGAGTTGACTTCCAAGCTGCGTTGGGGTGCTCTGGATGTTCCCCAGGTGAGCTTTGAAGATCTCCAAGAACAGAGATGCCACCATGTGCCAGAGCTTGTGCCTCTCCTGTGGGGAAGAATCTTCTCCTTGTGTCCAGTGGGCTGTCCCCTCGCTTCTTGTCCCAGTTACCTCTTGGTCTTCCACCACACGCCTCAGAAGAGCCGTCATACACCTCTTGGACACATCCACCCTGCAGACCTGGGGCTGCTGGAGAGGTCTGCCTCTGGTTAGAGCTCAGGTATTTGGGCAAACTCAAGTATATCTATAAAGGCTGGAAATTCCAGATCTCCCAAAGTGTTTAGGCACCAAGGGCAAGAGTCAAAGCAGTATTTTTATCTCCTCAGATACAATTATGGGTGGAGTATAGGCACCTAAACAGGTGAGAACAACCCTCGAACACTATGATTTTGGGATAGCAGCTTTGAAACCTTAAAATGGTTCTGCCAGCCATGTAGCTGAGCTCTTGCAGGCCATAGCAGGACTTTGGCAGTGAAGCAGGCTTGCTGCTGGTATTGTAGTTGGTAGGAACAATGCTGGTGCTGACAGCCGTAGTGCTCTTTGACTTGAGTGCACACTGGCCGTGGTGGCTGTCAATAAGCAGGAGACCCCTGTCCTGGTCCTACCTTCAGCTGGAGGGGGGTGAAACCCACCGCATGCAAGACAATGTGACCATACGACGTTGGGAATGGGAATGACCTTCATTCTGCATGTGAAGCAAGGCAGCGAAGGATTGCATCCTCAGACAGCCCGGGAGGGCAACAAGGAGCAGGGAGAGGAGGGTTGGCCTTGAACCACAGCGTGGGGAACCCCTGAACCTCTGCCTTGGCATTTACTCGACAAAGGTGTGCGTGGGGCCATGTGTGTGCAGGCAGCGCTGGCCTGGCTGTGTGTGTGCTGCACCAGTCACTGGGGCATGCACAGCCAGGCTCTTCCCGAGTTGTGAGTGTTGGATGTGAACTGTGCCATGAACATATATTTGTGCTGGGGCTGCTTATGCAGAACATCTGGTGCTACTGTCCCGAGGGCTATGAGCCTTCAGGAAATCTGACAAATGCTATAAAATCTCCATGCTCATCCAAAATTTGCAGGTGGGGGAATAAAAAGATGTTTCCAGAAAAACCTGACAAGCTGTGTGCTGCAGCTGGAAGCGCTGTCGGGTACAGACATCACTTCCGGCAGCATCACAGAGGTTTCCCAGGCGACGGCATCGTGCCGCATCCTGCATTGCCTTCCTCCCACACCCGCCACCCAGAGCTGCTGCATTGCCATGGCAGCCCGGAAGGAAAATAGCCTCTTCCCTCCCAGTCCCTACTATATCCCTGGGTAAGTTCTGAAGTTCATCCAAAACGTCTGTTCATTTCCAATGCAAATAGCTCCTGCTGGGATCACGTAGTATTTATGATTAATGATATTTTGGTTGTTTTAAAGACACCATTAAATATTCCATGTAACAGTGCTCCAAAGGAGGCAAGGCTCTGGGATAAGAAGCACCACCTTATAACAGGGCTTAATTAAAGACCATGCCATAGTGCATTGAGGGCAAAGTAAAAATTGTTCTTTCCCCCACCCCCACCCCCCTTTTTTTAATTTGTTTTAAGCTGCCCAATGTTACTAGGGCTGCTGTGCAGGGTTTGGCTTCCAAACTGCCCTAACTTTTGCATCAAGGATGTCTGAGGATCTCCTTTGAATAAATAGTTGCACAGGCACGATACACTCCTGTGAAATTGGTTGGAGCACAGTCCTGCTGTCAGGGCAGAGCACTTTGAAGAAGTCGGCGACTCTCTGGATGCTGGTGATCTGGTTCATACGTAGTTAGATTCTTTTTTTTCCAAGGCTTTTTTTGCAATGTCCTCCTCTAAAAGCTTGGAAAGAAGTAACCAAGCTGCCATGGGCAAGAGGTAACAAGTTGAAAGGCAAAACAGGAATGGGAGAAATAAGTGGATAGGCTTCGTGGTGAGATAGAGAATTTGTGCATGGGGTCCCTGGTGACCTGTGCTGGGAGACGTGGTCCGCGATGTGTAAATGGGCTGGGAAGGGGTGGATGGCCACCGAGGGAGAACAAGCTTCTGTTGGTACAAGATCACGTGGATTAGTCCAGCCTGAGGGTAGCTCTGGAGGGCGTCAGGGCGACCTCCCAGGGCAGAGGGGCTGGTGACAGCCCAGGCTGCAACCTCAGCACAGAGAAAAGCAGGTACGGGCAGGAGGAAGGCAGAGCCCAAGCTGCACAGACAGGGTGGAACACGTTTCCTTCCTTAATGATGCTCCTGCACTGACGAGGTCCTTCCCATTACAGCAACATGCAGGATTTTTCTGTGACTGATCTCAGTGTCTTCCAAACTTACATAAGCTCTGGGGCTGGGGGTTTTCATGGCAGTTTTGCGTTGCTGCAGTTGTCTGAACGATGCGATGTTACTCCCCGTGTGCTGTCACCCTGTCAGAGCTGTGCGCTGGCAGAGGCTTGCGAAAGACAAATAACAGCAAGGAGGGAACTGTGGCTGCGCTTGCACCTCCAAGAGCCTCAAAACCTTCCCTTGCTCACTCCTGCCTGCAGACAGCCCCTCCAGAAGCAGCTTCCAGCCCTAATGCTGGCATAGCAGCTGGGGCTGCTCCTCTCCAGGCTGCTGCTTCAGCCACTGAAGGCAGGAGGAGGACGAACCAAATTCTGCTGCTTCTTTTGGCAGTGCATCACCCCAAGCCCCAGAGGAAGCCCCCGTGGGTGGTTAGGGTGCTGCTTTGCATCTGCTTGGAGTGGCTGAGTGCAAGGAGGAGCTGCCCTGAGGGCATCGCTGGAGCCTGGGCTCTGCTGCTGGCAGACGGTGTGCCCTGTGCTGGGCTGTCGGCAGGAGGAGGGAGATGCAGCGTCGCAGGTTCTCACCGGTTGTCCCATGTGCCTTACCTGGCTGTGCCGGTGAATCTGCAAACATGATGAGGGCATAAAATAAGTTGCTGTCATTCAGGTTGGGTGATGGTCACAGGCAGGGCTTTGAAAATGCCACTGCGGTGCTCAAGAGTATTAGGAAGCCAAATCCAACGTGTGGGGTGGTTTGGGAAGGACTTGGAGCACAGAGAAGGGGTGAATCCATGAATTCTGGACACAGCCCTGCCCACACCATCCTGGCCTGGCAGAGCTGGGAAGGGCACGAAACTGAGCAAGGATGGGCCCAGGGCCAAGGCTTTTCCCTGGCAATCAGAAAGGCTGAGCAGGTTTAGGTGACGCAGTCTGGAGAATGGCGATCGGAGAGATATGGCTGAGTAAGAGAAAAGTGAAATGGGGCTCAGCCTTGGGAAAGCCAGTTAGTTACCCACTGCTCGCTGACAAGGTTTGAGATCAGAGGCTGCGGTGGCTCAGCATGAACTACAGAAATGGGGGGGGTCCCCTCTGGCTTCTTAATCAAAACACCAGGCAGGAGAAGGTCAAACAGCCCTGCTGAGACTGCTCTCTTCCCCATGCACCACGGCTTTTATCAGCAGCACTTGTAATTCACTCTGTGGCAGATCCCTTTGCCATAAACCCAGACCGACTCGCCTGAGCTCCTCAGATTACCTTGCTCTTAATTGCTTATGAATTGAATCCTTTCTCAGCCCTACCATTATGTTGTTCATTATCAAAATCCCTCTGGCCATCCTGTAATTATTCAGGCTATGTCATTTGTGCTCTTGCTCAGCTTTATCATCCCAGCGTAGCTTCCCTGTGTTGCAAGACTCATTGAAAATCAATGGGGATGAGCCACTGAGCTCCTCCGGTGGCTGCTGGTGAGAGATCCTGCATGCAAAGTGGGAAAACTTGCCAAGTGTAAATGCACGGCTCTGCTCGCTGTTGTGTAAAGTATTTGGAAGGGAAAGTACTTACTCATCATCTTATGATCCTCATGCATCATCTAGCTTTATCCCCAGATATGCAGTGGGATCATTGATTATTTCGGTCTGTACATTGTAACTGACAGCTCTACCTTTCTTCTTCAGTGATGGAATAACATCACTGTTAGGAAATTTGATACTGGGAATAGCTAAAGTTTCTGATCTGTACTGGGGGTCTTGGGAGCTCCAGCACCTTCCCTACCCCGAGCCACCGGACAGTCCAACTGCTCCTCCCAGGCCTCAGGGAGCAGAGCAGCAGCATGTTGCTGCACACCCTGCACAAAGGCCCCCCAAAAATTGAGCAGTGTTTGTTACCAGGGCTGAGCAGCCGACTGCCTGCCCCTGCATCTCCCATGCGACGCAGTGCCTGGGTGGGCTTGGGAGCCCGGTCCTGCTCCTCGCTACGAGGGTACGGAGCAGAGAGGTTTGGAGTGTACAGGCAATTTTTTATGATTTTTGAGTTTGTGTTGAATGAGGAACACTAGGAAATTCACAGTAACTCACTGTGTTTTAGAACAAGGAGAGGGACTGCAAAATTTAAAACTGGGGCATGTTTAACTGGAAATAATATTTTAACTGGGGGGCTGTTGGTGTCAGCGCTGTCAAAGCGACTGCAGCCTGTGCTATGCTCCCACTGTAAGTTTTCCCATCCTCAGGTGCTGCTTTGCCCACGCTCCCTGACCTCGTTCCATATTCCTCCGTGAAGCGAAGCACAAGCCTATGCCTTTACACGCCTGTAAACTTATAAGCCAGTTTTCATGCTGGCATGTGAAAACACCCATGTGCAGACAGACACATCTGCCTGGCTTCACGCGTAACCACACGCATCTCCTTGGTGTTCCCCTTGTGCCACTGCTCCAGCGGCATCACTGCAGGCACATCCCTGTGCAATCACCTTCCCCGGGCTCGTGTGCTCCCAGCCACGTGTGCTCTTGGCCGAGGCCTTCCCGGTGCACAAAGGCCCTGAAGCAGGTTCGTCCTACCTGTGGGGACCTTCCACTGCCATTTCAGTGACTGCTCGGTTTTGGTTTCCTTCTCAGCTACCAGGGCTTCGTCCCTCAGTACAACTATCAGTTTGGAGAAACCTTTGGCAAAACCACTTACTGCCTGCTGACGGATCCTAGTGTTAGGAAGAGCTCTCGCCCCTTGCTGGCGCCGCTGCACAAGCCAAAGTTCATCGAGGACTTCAGCAGGACGGAGCACGGTGTCCAGGGTTATCTCCCCAGACGTCCAGGTGAGCAGAACATGGGTCTCGTCCCTTGGCTGGAACGGGCTCTGCTAACGAGCACAGGGTCAATCAAAGCAGCGGGGTCTGTGCCTGACCTCGACAGGCTCCTGGGTGGAATGTGATATTTTCCATGGAGCAATCATGGCTCTGGTGTAGGAGCACAGATGCCCGTTGAGCGACACCAGTGTGGAGTTGGAGCACTCAACCTCAGCTGATGAGCACGGGGCTTCTCATGCTGGTGTCTGGTGGGGTGGAGAGGAGAATTTTAGTTCCCAGGTTATCTTCAGTTAAATGAAGAGAAATTATTTTATGGCATATTGTGAACACATTCCCTAATTCTTCCATATTTCCATCATAGTTTAACCCCAGCCGGCAACCAAGCCCCACCCAGCTGCTTGCTCAATCCCCCATGGCGGGATGGGGGAGAGAATCAGAAGGGTAAAAGTGAGTTGAGATAAAACCAGTTTAATAATTGAAATAAATAATAATAACAAATTGTAATGAAAAGGAAAATAACAAAACGAGAGAAATAAACCCCAAGAAAGACAAGCGATGCAAATGAAAACAATTGGTCACCATCAACTGTTGATGCCCAGCCAGTCCCTGAGCAGCGGCTCCTCCCCACTAGCCTCCCCCCAGCTCTATATGCTGAGCATGACGTCATACGGTGTGGGATACCCTGGGGGTCAGTTGGGGTCAGCTGTCCCGGCTGTGTCCCCTCCCAGCTCCCTGTGGCTCCTCAGCCGCTCACTGGTGGGGTGGGGTGAACGGCAGCAAAGGCCTTGGCTCTGTGTGAGCCCTGCTCACCAGGAATAAAAGCATCCCTGGGTTATCAGTGCTGTTCCCAGCACAGGTCCAAACCATGGCCCTGTACCAGTTACTGTGAAGAAAATTAACTCTGTCCCAGCCAAAGCCAATGCAATTCTACAGGCTGTCCTTCTGGGGAAGGTTGGCTCTGCCACCTCCGACCCTTTCCCAGCCAATCCGCCTGGTGCGGAGCTTGTTCTGCTCACAGCTTGTGCTTCATTTTGCATCTCACTGCTCCTACCTCAACTCAGCAGTAGGGTTTGTGTGCCCTGCCTTCTCCCCCTTCCCAATTCTGCCAACGGGCCTCATCTCCTCCATCAGACACTGAAACCTGCTCATGTAGCTTCCCAAAGTTTGGAATTTGCAGGAATCTCCTACCCAGTCCCAGCCCCTCTCTGCAAAGCACCTGGTCCCTGTTGAGCAGACCCAAATTGGGCCACAGCAGCAGCCATACCAGGACTCCGATCAGCCCTTCTTGGGGATGTGTCAGCCCTTGCAGACACATTTGCCGTGTGCCATACCATGTGTCTAAGCCGTAGCTGTTGTGGATGCCCCATTCAGTGGGAGCAAATCCTCTCCTGGCTGAGCGTGGGGTAACATGCCCAGGCAGAATCTGCGTCTTCATTTCCCTGGGGATGGCCTCACCAAAGTGATGCTCTCCCATTTCTCGCTGGGAATTCGTGCCATGTAGCTTCTTGCAAACTTGTGGCATTTCTCTTCTTCCTAGCTGTGTTTTCCAGGATCCAGGTCTCCGCTACACAGGTGGTGTTTACAGGCTTAATTTCTGGACATTTAAATTTGTATTTTCTTGGACTAAAACATAGTTTGGATGGACCAGTTGACCTAGTTGTGCTTGCTCATTATCCTGTCCTCAGCCTTGTTCTCTCCTCACCAACCTTTACATCACCTGCCAGCGTGTGCAGCTAGGAGCTCACGTTTGCTGCTCGTTGGTGAAATGCTGAAGAACGTGGCCATAGGGAGCACCTTGCTGTGCTTGTAAATCTTCATCTACAGCTCCTGCTATTGAGCTGTCCATGAGTGATCCCTAAAACCCTTCACTGCAAACTTTCTTAGTACTGCCTGGCATCCTTCTGGGTATTTTACATGTTTGAGATCAAAGAGCTCATGGCAGTGTTGGATCCATGTGGTTGCCTTTAGCAAACTCAGTCTGAAGAGTTTTTCTCAAGGTCTATTTTTGACAAAGCCATGTTGATGGGCACCGGTTGTATTGCTGGTTTCTATCGGTTGCACCCCAGGCTGTTTTCTTGCTGGAAGCATGGTCAGGCTCAGTTGGTTGGGGATATCAGCCAGGGTTGTGGCTGGATCTCCACGGTGGCTGTGTTGGCATTGAGGGGTTATGGCACAGGTCAAGTGTGCAGGCACCCGCTCCCCAGGAACCCGGACTGAAAACCTATGGATATTTACTCAAATCAAATGCACAGTGCTCTCCCAGCTTTCTAGTCAGTATTTTACTGTGTAACCTTTCTGAACCAAGAAGTTTGGAAAACCCAGGGTCATAAAAAAGAGCTAAAATGGATTTCTCAAGTACAAAACAACTTCATTTTTCCTTTTCCTTTGGTTTGTGAGATAAAAAGAAAAGCATAGATGCAATATTTTCATTAATAATGAAGGAAATAAATATTAAGATAAACCTGCTTTGAAATTCACTCTGCGCTGTTTGAACCAAGACAGGTTGGAATTCCCCGGCACCTTCTGCAGATGAAGCCTTTGCTGGAAGGCGCTGTCTCATCCTTGGGGCTTTGCACTGCAATACAGATGTCCACCAAACATGAGGAGGTCAGGGGAAGGCAGGAATGACTGAAGGGCTGAAAAAAATTACTTACAAGAACAAAACTGGAAGGAATTTGGTTTGTTTAAAAAAAGACAAGACTGACATAATAACAGTTTTCCAAGAAGGAAAAGGTTGTTGTGGGGCGTAAGAATGATCGTTCTCCGTAACCACCAGGGAGGGAGGAATTGGCTTCACTCCTGGCACGGAGCACGAGAGAGCACCTGGGCTAGAAGTGTTGTACGGGGCCAAGGCAGCCTGGGGAGCCACGTCACGGGGTATTTTTAAGGGAAAGTCAGACACAAGTTGCCAAGCTGTGCTGTCCCTGAGGAGTCTCAAGCCGCAGGGCTCTGTCCCTAGTTCACAGTGGAGATATTTAGTGTACACTGGACGTAAGATAACTTTTTTTGCAGCCAGCGTTACAACAGACCATTCCCTTGATGAGCAGCAGCGATGCCAGTGCAAGGATTCTTTGGCGGAGGCTGTGTTTGGAGTGTGCAGCCACATGGAGAAAAGGAGACGTTTGGGGTTTTTTGTCCTCCTTGTATCTTGGCTGATGATATTTTACAGTTTAGACATCACTTAGAATAAATTTTAAGTTATTGGACTTCTATTTGTGCAGTTTTTCTGTGCAGGCCGGTTTATTGGATGGGGCTGATGGCACTCGCAGGACATGTTCCCAGCCCATGGGATGCTGTGGACCTCTGGGCTCCTTCCCTTCGCTACACAGGGGCGTGAGGGGCCGAGGGCCAGTGCAATGGGGATACCTCTTCCTCGTTCGGCCACTCCGTTCCCTTAACTCTGTCTCTGTCCTGCAGGGTACTTTCCCTATGAGAAAGCTGGGGCTGCAACAAGCTTTCCTGAACCAGTTCTTGTGCCAAAACCTCCCCCGCCGGGCTCAGGGCCAGCAGAGGAAGAACTGATGATGATGCACATGGACCCCGTGCCCCAGCACCACCCCGGCGAGTACGTCCCAAGGGCACGACTGTCTCAGGGGTACCCATGGAGGATTTCATGCCATCCTGCCTCTGAGGGGCAAGAGTGGCGACTGCCCGAGCTAACCCCGGCCTGCGGACAGGGAAAAAGGTGCGGACCTGGCCAGCTCAGCAGTGCCTTGGTGGGAAGCAAACTGGTAAGTGGTTTTGGGTGGAAGAGACCCATAGTGAGGGATGCTGCTGCGGAGGGAATGGAATTTGCGGAGTGGTGAGCATGGAAGTGTTCTCCTCAGTCCAGGAATGTGAAGAGGGAATTTTATATGGGTGTGGATGGCAAGGATGGAAAGTTGAAAATGTTGTGTAGAGAAATATCAAATACATGAACATTTCTAGTAGTAGCAAATCCACCCTATCTTCAGGAAATTGTTGTAATCAATTGTTCTTCCTAATCAAAAAGGCTTAACTTCTCATTTGGTTGACTTTTAGCTTCACATCCCAGTCATTAGATCTTGCGTTATGTTGTGCTATGCAGCCAGGCTTGTGTTTCCTTGTGAACTGGGTGCCCTGTCGCTGCCTTTCTCCTCCCAAAAAGAGTGTGCTCCTGGCACCTTTGGTTACACGCTGGGTTTCTAACCCCTTAACTGCTCCCACTGCGTGCCTGAATTTCCCACCATCATTTATCCCTTGTTGAAACACAAGCATTGGGATTTGCCTCTGGAGCCAGGCGCTGCTTTGCACGGCACCGCCAGCATCACTCGGGACCAAGGTGTTTGAGCCCCTCATTTCTCCCGGCGCCAGAGGCAGAGTTTGTCGTGTCCCAGGCAGCCAGGGCTCTGCAAATCCCCTGGAGGCAGAGATTAGAGATTTGACGTATTGAGTCAAAAGCTGGCTTGGACATAAATCCCCAGGAGGGGCCTTCCTGCTCCTTGCTCTGAGAAACAGATTTGCGAAGGAGCTCAGCGCCCAAAGCTCCCCTTGCTCTCCCTGGGGATTTTGCAAAACCTCTGCATGCCGAGAGCTCGTCTTGTAATTAGACTTCACCTAAAATTCTTGGAGTAGCTCTTAGTGGAAAGCCGGGAAGAAATGGAAACGGCAGTTGCCATTCACAGGTTCTGGCAGTGATGTAAGCAATGGAGCCAGAGGAGGAAGTGGCTTTCACTGGTGTTTATTTTATTTCTGCTTTTATTTTGAGTGCATAAAAATTGAAGATGCGACTCTGCCAGGAGTGGCTGAAACCACAGATGTGGAGCAAGATAATCGGTTACCAAAACTGGATGTACCAAACACGATCCAACAGAAAGTCATTCCAGGTAAAAAAGAGGGAGGCCATGCACAGCATGGGCCCACCTCAGAAGCAATCGTGTTGCCCTCCTGCCCCTGAGGAAATCTCAGAGATGTTGGCCAGCCGCTCCAGCTCATTTGGACACTTTGGGATGGAAAATACCCTGGCTCCTCTCCATGCAGGGGTGTTTCTCTGGGATGCCATCCCCCCCATGGATCTCAGGCTGAGGGACACGTGCCCGTGGGCAGGTGGCAGGGATGCAGGAGTCACCTCGGGTCCCTACAGCTGTGGGGCCAGGCTAGAAAATGCTCCAGAAAGCAAAAACATGATGGGTCATGGGCCCTGCACCAACTCCAGAAGCTTGATGAGTATCTGTTACCGTAGAGGTCATTACTTCTCTCCTAGAAATGAGGTGCTTTTCTGAATCATCAAACCAACAGGCAGTGGTGTGTTGCACCGTTGTAAATGTATAAACCCTGTCTTACGGGGAGTTATGTGTACGCTGTAGTTTCTCCACTTGCGGAGCGTTTCTCTGCACGTAGGAGAATTGTGAAGGGCGATGCACTGGACTCCCCCTAAAGGGTACGACACCAGCAGGGGGATACTTGGCCCTGTGGAGGATCACAGAGAATATAGAGGTTGTGTCAAAATATTCCAGGCTCAGTGAAGGAGCATCGATGTTTTAGGATGCAAAAGACAAATTTTGCTCTCTCCAAAGCATCCCCTTGGGAAGTGGCTGCTGCTTCATTCTGGCTGCTTTTAGGCTGTACCCCTATCCCCATTTTAGGTAGTTTTAGACTTTATATGATTCCTGTCTTATAATTGGTGCAGATCTGTTGGATGGGCAGGGCAAATGAGGAAGAAAGGTTGGACACACGGTTGTTAGCCCCTGGATGTGTATTAAACTGGGAGAGAACATGACAGAGCTGCTGGTGGAAAGAAAAGACTATAAGAAATCCATACCTCATGGAGACCAACAAAGATCAGTTCAGTCCATTGAGTTTTCCTTGGAAATCATAAAAAAGACTCTTTCAGAAAAGATACTTCACATGTAAGAATTAATTTTACAATTCAAATGGATGAGTTTTTCTGTCCTATACTCTGCCAAGGTTTTATATTTATCCCAGTCACCTCCACTTCAAGACTGGTTGATCCTTATACGATACATATGTTCTCAAGCAGAAAATGTTCTCTCTTGCCTTCATCCAAAGGGTACACTGGATTCATCCCCTGCCTGACCTGGATTCATGGCGTGAACTACATCCAGGCTGTGAAGGAAGCGATGAATGAATTTGACCGACATCAGGTAGATTAGATGCACAAATCTTATTTCAACAACCTAACGTTGGTGTTGGTCCATCTCCAACACCACAAGTGGTCTCATTTACAGTAGTAGGATTAGAACTGGGGTTATAAGTACAAGCAAAATAAAACACTATCAGATAACATGTTGAAAAAAATCACGAGCAATTAAATTCTAGAACTTGTTTCCTTGGGACATTAAGGAGGATAAAAGAGTTCTTAAAAGGATTAAGCAAATCTATTGAGGGTTGGGTCAAGGGTGGCTATTAAAAATGTTGCTCTGAGTGCAGAAACACGGGATGCAGCTCTCTGCGCTGCCCTTATGCAGTAGATTTCTACCTGGATGGCAGCACTGGATGGCTTCCTGGACTGCTTAGATGGGTGTTTCTCCCTTTTAATGGGGTGTAAGGCTTTTTTCCTTTACTAACATAATTTGTCTTAAAGGGATCTAGATCTTCTTTCTCCTCCTTTTGGGAAGGATGCAGAAATATCCCTACTGATGAAAAACTATTTTGCCCCCTTGCTGTCAGATACCCCATACAATGCCATATAATCCTCCTACACGGGAAAACGAGATCCCTCACACAGCAGTTGATGGTTTGCATTCAAAGTTACACATTTCTTCCTGCGACCAGGATGGAGCGAGATCCCTGGGATGCAGCTGCCTTGCTGGCTTGGCACCGGTGACCCAGCTCGCTACAAGCAGGTTGCCAGCCCTTCCTGGTCACTGGGATTCGCTGCAGTGCCTTCATCCCAGAGTGTGTGGGTCTGATGTAGTAAAGAGTCTGAGGCTTAGGATCCCCAGCTCGGAGAAACTCAGCTGGGAAGGAATGACTCAGCAGGGCGAGCGGCAGGGCTGACAGTGCTCGTGTCAGCTTCCTGCTCTGCCTGAAATGTATTTCCCAGTGCTGGCTTCCTTATCCTTTCCTTCTGCTGTTAATAGGAATTGAAATGAAGCAAAGAGAACAAAAAGCAGGCATTATCAAAACTAAATGTGCTGTTTGCCCCTGATTTCTTAAGAAACGTCTCCCATGTAGTGAAGCAGCAAGGGAGGGGTTTCTCCATTGCAGGATTCAGCAGAATCCAGGTTCACTGGAGGAATATAAGCATGCTAAAAAGAAAAAAAAAAATCATACCACATTTCTATCTAAGATGGCTTCTGACTTCAAGCCACTAATCTTCTGCCCTAAATCTCTGTTGCTCTAGGTTACTGGGATGTGCCATGGCTCATTGCTTACTGCCTGCATCAGGCAAAATAATGCAATCCTCTCACTTGAGTGCTGCGCTTAAGGAATTGCAGCAATCGCTCCATCATCAGTCACAAAATCCATCAACAGCCCAGTCCCTTCACCACCAAGCAGGGTGCACGCTGAGGAGGGCAGCACAGCGTTGGTGACATCTTTAGGGGTTTTGCCGCTGCAGAGATGAGCAGAGCTGCAATATCCATCCTGCAGCACAGCCCCTTACCGGGGTCTGACCTCAGAGGGCAGGGGCAGATCCTGGAGATGATTTACACTCTCCCTGCAGTTAACGGTCCCTAAGCCTTCCTGTTCCTCCTAGCTTGGGAATTACTGGCTAATCACTGTTGGTGGGGCACATGGAAACCCAGAAACAGTTGAAGGGGTCAAACCAAAACACAGATGTGCAGTGTCATGGCACAGGAGCAGACCAGGCATAGAGCCAACTCCAGACGATCCTGCTGGCTCCCAGTGCATCAGAGCACAAGGTGTTTGGGACTTACGGCTGATGCCCGAGGTGATGAACGTGGTCCAGTCTGTAGAGATCCTGATGACTACACCCAGGCCAGGAGCTGCTCCATGCACCCAGGAGTACGAGCTGGCAGAGGCAGCACTGTCGAGGGCTGCTGCCAACCCCAGTCAGGAAAAAAACTTAACAAAGTGGAAAAAGGGGAAGATGCAATGTAGCTGCTAATTAGAAGCAAACAGAAATGGAAAGAGAATTGCTGTACATTGGCTTAAACTTTTTCTCTAATATGGAGTCAAAACACGTGACTTGGGTAACAATGGTGTTGTTTAAGATGAACTGTACTGGGGTGTTGGGGGTTTTTTGTTTGTTTTCCAGTTTTTGCAGAGAAACCCAGCTTGCAGCTTTGGCAAGAGATTTTCCCAAACGTACTGGCCTAACAACCGAATTTACACCAGTGCTGGACTGATACCTTCCTACACGGGCTTTGTACCAGGTAACTGTATCAGCTAACTGAAAATGAAAGTCCCTAATACTAATTACTGTTGTTAAGTAGCGCTGTTGTTAGCTGCAGTGTCATGGTAGTGAGCAATTCCTGAAATGTTCCACATGGGTAGCAGATTTATCTTTTTTTCCACTCTGGGCCAAGGTACTGGAGCTGTGCCATCCCCTGCCATTCTGTGGGAGAGCCCCTTGTCCTCGCTGCCAGCCTGGGCTTGTGCAGGACATTCCTCGGGCTTGAAGCTACCAAGCCCCTGCTAAAGCAGAGGAGGCTCAGTAACACCCCACCCGTTACATGGGTGCATTACGATTGCATTGGCAGGAAAGTGGTTCTGTTGCAGTGGTGTCCAGCAACAGGACAAGGGGCAATGGACACAAACTGAAACACAAGAGCTTTCAGTTGAATATGAGGAAAAACTTCTTTACTCTGAGGGTGACAGAGCACTGGAACAGGCTGCCCAGGGAGGTTGCGGAGTCTCCTTCTCTGGAGATATTCAAAGCCTGCCTGGACGAAGTCCTGTGTAACATGCTCTAAGTGGCCCTGCTCTAGCAGGGGGGTTGGACTAGATGATCTCCTGAGGTCCCTTCCAACCCTTGTGATTCTGTGATTCTGAAAAACTTAAAGTCTGATAAAAAGCAAAATGTAGATCATAGAACCGTTTAGGTTGGAAAAGACCTTTAAGATCATCAAGCCCAACCGTCAACCCAATACTTGCCATTAGATGATACAAAGGGGTTGAGAAAGCACAAAAAAAAGCAGTAAAATGGTGCTGGCCATCAGTGAAATGGTGCTGGCCATCAAGACAGGCAGTGGCTACCCCATACCATCTGCCTGATCTTTGTCAGTTGCCTAAAAGGAGAGGTCTGAAGAAAGTAATTTGGTGTATGGTAAGGGGAAGGTCTGCCCACGCGCCCTGAAAGCATTACGGTATCAGGCTAAAATTTCAGCAAATCAGCAGCTACTCATGCTATCTTTGGCCATAGCAGAGTCAAGAGCCTACAGCTCAGTAACGTGCAATGGGAAATCAGGGAAGGAAGCTAGAAAGAACCAGGCTGGGAGCTTGTACTTAATGCAGTGCAGAGGAGGAAAATGGCAGAAGGCACAAAACATGGTAGAAATGAAAGCAAAGAGTGGGAAAACTGTTCTGGCAGGGCTGGCCTATAGTTGATGTCAAGCTTGAGCCCAGAGAGAATGTAGAGGCAGTGAACGTGGCTTTAGCAAGGCTTATATGGGGGAACATGGGAATGCCACGCAGGAAAAGCAAAGTTTAACACAGGGCCAGTCACAGGGAGCTTGACGGATGGTCTAAGGGAAAGGATGGAAGCATCTTGTACGCTGATGGGGAAAGGCCCTTCTGGTCAAAGATGACGCATGTTCGTTTTGGCCTCTGTCACCACACTCCTGCTCCGGGGCAGAGGGCAGGCACAGCAGCTGCTGTCCCCAGTGCCCGATCCTTGCCTGCCCCCTTCTTTTGTGCAGCAAAGCCCCGACCATGCCAGGTGCCCGTTGCCTCGGCTTGCTGTAGCCCGCAAGCTAAGGCCATAATGAAGAAAGGCCATCACCAATCTAAGGCTAAACTGGACTCTGGCGTCAATACTTACCCATGTGTTTTGTCCCCACCCCACAAACCTGCAGACACAGGGAGAGAGCAGCTGGGGCTCCTCAGGGGAGGGTGACCAACATACCCCTGCCCAAAAGGGGGCTGAGGACAGCACCGTCCTGCCCTCGGTAACTGGCAGGCCAGGGAACAGACCAGCTTCAGTGTAATGGAAAGGAGGAATTACAATCCCACTCTAAAATCAAGGACAAAAATCAACTGCTTGAAGTGTTTATTCATGCTTTAGAAAATCTGTTGCCATCTTTTCACCTTCTCCTGCATAGGTTTAGAACCAGTATCTCTTTCTGGAGGCAGAAATCTCTGCTGCCCTGAGAGCTGCTGCCACTAGTGCCATTTTAACTATTCCAACCAGTCCAACTCTGGAAGAAGAAACTTGCTTTTAAGCCAGAAAAACTTAACACAAAATCAGTTACAACTCAGAACACAATTTCTTCAGCAGGAGAGCAGCCCCCTCTCTCCTGCCCAGCTATTCAGTGACAGGTTTGTCACTTCAGGTAGCACTGACCACATTAACTGTTCCCACAGTAAAAATCTGCTTTGCCAGTACAGGGGTTTTGACACAAACCAGTCAATTTGGTGTCACGGGGTTCAGCTCGCTTCAAAAGCAGAGGCTGCAAAACACCCCATCGATTTAGTTTTAAAACCTCTACATTAAAAAGTGACTCCTGCTGAAGGCTATGTATACAGGAGCTCCTGCTACTTGTCCTCAGCAGCAGCACAGCTTGTCCCAGCTGTCCCCAAGCCTCTTGTGATGGGTCATGGCCACCAGCCCAGTAGCCACACTGCCATTGGCCAGCTCATCTCCCACCAAACACCCACCTGTACCAGAAAGGCAACTTGCCCGCACTGCTTTGTTGCCCAGGCAAGCTGTAGCTCAGACGTTTGAACCTGCACCTCTCTTACAGCCAGGGCACTGCTGGGCTCCTGCCGCATGAGCCCGTAACAGGAGCCCACACACAGGTACCTAAATTTAGACACAGCTTGGAGCAGAATTCTACCCTCCATGTGAAGCTTCCCCCACCCTCTGCCAGTACACTTGATTATAAAGGAATACCAGAGAATTTCTGCAATTCCCACGCTGCCAGGAGTGGGGCTGCCACCACACTCAGTGACACAACCATCCACTTCTTTCAAAGGCATGGAAAGAATCACGGCTGCCATGGGCAAAGTGGCAGGGCTCACGCCAAGTCCATTTTTTTTCTTTTTCAGACCTCCGTCACACCTACGCACTTACTTTCAGCAACAGCACCCGAAAAGCTTACCAAAAGGAACAAAGGAGACGAGCTTGTGCACTGTGAAAAATGCTTTAATGGTGCCTGTACAGCATCTGAAGTGACTTTGAGACAGGAAGAGGAACACAACACAGACAGAGAAGTTTTGAATGAAAGAGTTCATACAGCTTTAAACAAAATTTACAGGTGTTCATCTGCATAGCTTTTACTCTGCCTCTTCCTCAGCCTCCTCCTCAAACTCCCCCTCCTCCTCAGCTGTAGCATCCTGGTACTGCTGATACTCAGACACCAGGTCGTTCATGTTGCTCTCAGCCTCTGTGAACTCCATCTCATCCATGCCCTCACCAGTATACCAGTGCAGGAAAGCCTTTCGGCGGAACATGGCGGTGAACTGCTCAGAAATGCGTTTGAACAGCTCCTGGATGGCTGTGCTGTTACCAATGAAGGTGGCAGACATTTTCAGGCCACGAGGTGGAATGTCACAGACCGCCGTTTTAACGTTATTAGGAATCCATTCAACAAAATAGCTGCTATTTTTGTTCTGAACGTTCAGCATTTGCTCATCAACCTCTTTCATTGACATACGGCCCCTAAAAACAGCAGCTACAGTCAGATAGCGGCCATGACGCGGGTCACAGGCAGCCATCATATTCTTTGCATCAAACATCTGCTGCGTTAGCTCTGGCACAGTTAAAGCCCGATACTGCTGGCTTCCACGGCTTGTGAGTGGGGCAAAACCAGGCATGAAAAAGTGCAAACGGGGGAAGGGAACCATGTTGACCGCCAGCTTCCGCAGGTCAGCATTAAGCTGGCCTGGGAATCGCAGGCAGGTGGTGACACCGCTCATGGTTGCTGACACTAAATGGTTCAGATCACCGTACGTTGGAGTAGTTAACTTCAGTGTTCTGAAGCATATGTCGTAGAGGGCTTCATTATCAATACAGTATGTTTCATCTGTGTTCTCCACAAGCTGGTGCACCGAGAGTGTGGCATTGTAGGGCTCTACTACAGTATCTGACACTTTAGGGGAGGGTACAACACTGAAAGTATTCATAATTCGGTCTGGGTACTCTTCACGAATTTTGCTGATGAGGAGGGTACCCATGCCAGAGCCTGTACCACCACCGAGAGAGTGAGTAAGCTGAAAGCCCTGGAGACAATCACAGCTTTCTGCCTCCTTTCTTACAACATCTAACACAGAATCAACTAATTCAGCACCTTCCGTATAATGGCCCTTTGCCCAGTTGTTTCCTGCTCCGCTCTGACCTGGAAGAGAGCCATTTTCGTATTAGATTACAGTCACTGCTTCCTGCTTATTGCTTGCAAGCAAAGCTTAGGCGCATCAGGCTACAGGGAAACCCCACCAAGGTTTTCATTTCATCGAGCCTAGGGCTGTGGCTTCACACAAGTACCTTTCAAATGGCTCAGCACATACATGGAAAACATTCATTACCAGTGACAGAGCAGCCATTTAGCTTCTCCTGATGTTATGGAGGAGGGTAAGGAGAACCAGAAGAGCAACGACCTCTTGCGCCTTCTCGGACCTGCTCTCCCAGCAGCTGCCATCACACACCATCCGCAGAGCCACGGTATTTCGTGCCCGTCACGAAGCGCCGGGATTAACCCCCCTCCCGGGGCCGCGCTTGCCTCAGGAGCATATGCGGCAGCGGAGCCCGCAGTGCAGCGTCCCTGCCCTGCCCACCCCACCCCGAGCCGGTTACACGACAGGTCCCTCCCCCGCTCCCGGCGCACTCACCGAACACGAAGTTGTCTGGCCTGAATATCTGGCCGAAGGGCCCGGAGCGCACAGAGTCCATGGTTCCGGGCTCCAAGTCCACCAGCACGGCGCGGGGCACGTACTTCCCACCTGCAAAAGAGGGAGAAGTCGTGACTGCGGCGCCGGGGGCGGGCGGGGCGCCGGGCGGGGCGCCGGGCCCTACCTGTGGCCTCGTTGTAGTAGACGTTAATGCGCTCCAGCTGCAGGTCGCTGTCCCCATGGTAGGTACCGGTTGGGTCGATGCCGTGCTCGTCACTGATCACCTCCCAGAACTACCGGGGAAAATCGCGTCAGGGGCGGCCGGGCCGGGCGTGCCCCCCGCCGCTTCCCCCTCCCCCCTCCCCCCCCCCCCCCGGCCACCGTCCGGACCTTAGCCCCGATCTGGTTCCCGCACTGCCCGGCCTGCAGGTGCACGATCTCCCTCATGATGGCGGCGGCACAGCGACCTCTCAGGAAACGCTACTCTTCCCCCAACTGACTCTGACTGCACGCAGCAACCGCCAAGTCTTATATAGCAGCGGCATGCGCGCGCAGCCTCCTTTTCCCCGCCCAGGGGGCCATCCACAGCAGCTACTGGCTACTCATAACGAGGCTCTACAAATGAGGCGATCTGGTTGGTCAGCACGCTGTCATTCAAATTATAGGCTCCTACTTGCTCCGCCTATCTGTCTGTTGGTTTTACTGTTAGGCAACCGGCTTCCACGAATGCCCGCCCTACTCGCTCAGAACACTCCCGATTGGCTGAATTGAATGATTGATGTCGAGGATGATTGGCTGCCGGCCTCAGGGATGAGCTCACGTCGTTTGATTGGACGAAAACAAAGTGTCCTAGTAACCGTCGCAATGACTCCGCAGCAGGCCCTGGGCGGTGGCTGGCGCAGCCGCCTATTCCCGAAGCCGGGTGCGCGCTTTGCGCAGCGTAGGCGGTAGCTCCTACTTACTGCGGGAGAAGGGGAGGGCGGTTTCCGGGAAAACCTGGCCGGGCCATCTACCTCGCGGGTCTCCTGCACCCCTCTCCCGCCTCTCGCCTCTGCTCCTCCGGGAGGGCCTCCCTCGCCCGGCGCCGCCACCGCCCCCTTCCCCCACCCTCCGGTGGCCCTGGGGCGCTGCAGCGGCGCCATGGGGGCAGGGAGCTTATCTGCGCAGGCGCGGGCTGCGGCGCCTTTCTAGCACTTTCTGGCGCGCAGCCGCCTGAGGCGGTGGGGCCGGGCGGCCGTTGTCATGGCAACCGTGCCCCGCGGCGGGCAGGCGTTAGGCCTGGACTCGGCCGGAGGAGGCCGCGGGGGGCCTGCGGGCACTCGCGGGGTGGGGGGAGAGCCGTTTGGCGGCAGCTCTTCTGCAGGAAGGGCCGGTGCTGCGAGGGGAGCGCTGGCGTGAGGCAGTGTCTGCCAGGGAGGGAGCCTGTGCGAGGTGAGGTCCTCTCATGGGCCTGCAGGCGGACGGCTGGCTCATCGAGGATTTCCTCGGGTGAGCAGAGCAGTGCTTTTCTAGGGGACACCTCTGTTCTGCACTGGATGTTCATGTTGCAGCTCTGTCATCAGGCAGCCAAGCATCCCAAACTGGATAAATGTCTCCATCGCTTGCCTTTTCTCTGTCTCTTACTCTGCCATACTGTTTGCCTTCTACCGTCCAACCTTGTTAGCACATTCTTGCATAGAAAGTTCATCTATTGGTCACAGCTTCCACTGAGCATACTTTGATTGTTGTTTTAGCAGAGCCTTTTTATGATCATATATATTCATTAGGATGCCAGCAAGGTCTGCAAGTCCTAGCATCTCTTCTTATTTCATACTGTAGGTAAAACTTGAAAGAGGCTGCTAATGGGGTTCTCCAACCCAAGCGAGTCTCAAGCTGTTGCCTTGATGTGGGAGTGGACTGAGGCAAAAGCAGCAGGTGACCTCAATTCTTTCTACACAGAGGACCTCAGTCTGGCACTCTGTGTCATACAGGCATTCATATAAGGCAGAGGTATGTTATGGCTTGTATACGTATCATGATGTATGCTTGGATAACAACAACCTGCTGTTTCTGTGACCGGGTCAGGTGAGGAGGTGGGCAGAAGAGTAAAGCCATGAAGATTTTGGCTGGAAATAGACTGGCCTGATAGTTGGCTTAATACAGAGGTTATGGTGGTAGGTATTTCTGGCATGTAAACAACATAGTCCCCAAAAGATGCTGAAAGAAGCCTGAGAGCAGCCCCAGAGACCCTGGGAAGAGCCCCAGCGCACCTGGAGTGACCCAAGAAGATCCTGGGCAGCTCCAGGAGGCCGTAGGAGAGACCTTCATCAGGCCCAGAGGAGCCCAGACAGGATTAGGGAGACACACATACGGCTTGTCCTCCACAGTCGAAGCCAGAATGCAGGAGGTTTATGCAGTTTGCTTCAAGGTAGCTGAGTAACGCAAAGGCATTAGGGACTGATTTTTCCCACCTAAGTACAGACATTGATTTGAATAACTAACTCTGGGCTGTGTTCACACCATAGTCAGTGGAAAGGGACAGCTCAGCGCACTCCAGCTCTGAAGATCCCTCTGAGGACACCTTTCTGTTCTCTGTAAAGGTGTTTGAGGTGACCAAATCGAAAATCTCAGTGTCATTTAAGTATCAAAGGCAGCTGGGATGAATCGGAATCAGACTTGTGCAAGATTTCGTACAAGGCTGTAATAATCAGTAGAGACAGCTTTTTCTCCAGGGTGTGATGCCACTTCTTCAGAGTAATGCAAAAAATGAACACTGTCATCTTTCTGACTAAAAAGAGAGCGTGTAGAATGTCTTGCCTGCATTCTGTCCAGGAAAGTACATTCAGCATAAATTCTCATCAAGGCATACTCAGAACAGCGTTAGCAAGCTTCTGTGCTCAGGAAGCCCTAGAAAACCATCCCTAAAATGGAGCAGGGGGAGCCACTGCAGGGCTCATAGGAGGGTTGCTGATACAAGTGCTGCTGTATTTAATGCAGATACAGGTTTGGGGTTGGTGTTTTTTTTTTCCAGCCAAGGCCAGAAAGCAAAGGACTGCACATCAGTGACAAAGATCTGTTTCCTTACTTTGCTAGAAATCATGAGCCTTTGTAGCTGGTGCTTCTCTCTCAGCTTGTGCTTCAGCCTGCACTGCCTTTAATGTTTGAGAAGCTGTTCTGTAATGTGTAGTGAGGAATGGTTGCCAACCCCCGCGTTCCTAGTGGCAGCAAAAAAAGTGGAAACACTCTGCTCAGTTAAGCCTTTTGATACTGATCTCCAAAATGCTGGCAGGATTGCACCCCACAGAGGAGGGGGTAATGTGGGGTAGCTAAAACTTTGCTCCTGGGATCGAGCCTCCGGAGGTTTCCCTGGGAGATTCAGCCACCTGAAGATCTGTGGGTTAGGTGGCATTTCACATTGTTCATGCAACATTTATTTTTGCTAATTCTACCCCGGTCAGCCAGTACTTCTGTTCTTAGCTACGTGCAGATCCACAGGAAATGACAATTCTATTTTAAATATTTTTGCATTTTTTTAAAGTAAAATGCCAGTATTTGTATGCTCTCTGTGAGGAGGAACACAGCCAGGCTGCCAGGAATCTCTATGGAGAGCTGCTGGAGCTGCCGACCATCTTAGCCCTGCAACTTCTAATGCTGTGGCAGCTCAGCAACCTAATTAGTGCGTTCCAGAAGGTGAGCTGGCAAGTAACGAGGCAGGCTTCTGCCAGAACCTTGTCTCACACAAAGCATTCCTTCAAAGGCAAACCTTCTGTACAAAACACTGACAACTGGGCAAATTCTGAGAGAAAAAAAATGTGCGTTTTGTGGTCCTGCCTGAGCAAAATGCTTAAGTGTGTTTTTAAATCCCATCGGTTTAGTGGACAGCCTGCACGGTGATGCTGCTGCAGATTCCCAGGAGTGGGGGGCAGTTGGGAAGCAATTGTGATAGCAGAGAAGAGAAGGGCTTGACCATGGTAGGGAGGTGGCTTTCAGTGAAGACATCCGTCTTATCTGGTATTTGATAAATATCTCCTCAAACCCTGCTGCAAGTGGCAGACAAAGAGACTTCACTTCATTTAGGTGCTTCTAAATTTCCCATCTGTAAGTTTGCTCCATCAGTTAATGGCTGTAACAGGGATACTAGGAGACATTAGGGACTGCTATTAGCAGGCCAAAGTCCCTGGGTATAATCCAAAGACAGACATGGCAGTAAAGTTAAAACTAAGTTGGAAATTGCATTTCTATTTTGTTGAACTATGTATTAGTTATTTTTTTAACTTTTTATTGTAATTGGTTTGGGGTTAACTACCTGTACTGCTTTCAGCATGGAAACATTTTACTGTGAATACCATTGGTTTGAGTGGAGTGGGGAGATACTTTCTTTAACTTTCAAGTATTGCATTCCCCTTTTGCTGAACCAGGGTTCTTTCTGTGCTGTGGGGTGTGGAGAGACGATCCCTCCCCTTGGCAGGAGGGCAGACAACGGTTATAATTCTTCTCTTGATGCTTAACCAGTAAGATAGCAGCCTGCATCTCTGAAATAGCATCCTAGTCTAAACTGAGCCTAGTACCTGGGGCTGGGATGATGTTGGAGCTGGCAGGAGCCCAAACAGACATCACAGAACTAATTCTGTTTACATCGGTAAAAAGCTGAAGCCCTGAGTTCAAGAGAGGGACACTGCAGAACGAAGGTGGGTGGAAGCCTGCCTGCAGAACTGGAAAGCTTTTGGTCGTGGGGTCGTTCCAGGTTTATGGTAACACTGAATGTGACGTGGGTATGTGCAGACCCTTTGTCATTCTTGTCTTTCTGATTGTTACTTCTAAGGATAAACAATTCTTCTTTTTCTAGAAATTATTGCTCCTGAGAGATGGAGGTTACTGAAGGTGAGGGGCTGCTTCCAGAGGCTGGTGAGTGAGAGGTGCAGTTGTGGGATTCCTACTTGAGAGAAATAGGAACAGCTGAATGGGATCAGGCCACTGGTCCATCCAGGCCAGTGTCTCATCTCTAATGATCCGCAGCAGTTGCCAAAGAAGAACAGGGCAGTCATAGATGGATGTGGAAGGTGGTCCAGGCAATTCTTTAGCCACCAGCAAGTAACTCTCTGTTTAATAGCCCAAATGGATTATTATGAATTTATCTAATCACCTTTTGCAGCCTCCTGTCATGATGAGTCCCAAGGTTTAACCACAAGCTGTGTGGAAGAAGAGCTCCTTCCGTTTGGTTTGATGTTTTCTACTGAGCTCCTGGGTTCAGAAGGCGGCTGTGAGCCTGACACTTCAAAGCTTGCATTCAAGAGAGTCTTAAAATTGTCGGTGATTACCATGAAGCAGAGGTAATGCTAAACCAGCTTTTACTTGACGTAAGGTTCAGCATTAATTGGCAGTTTACCTCTCCTTCATGTTTAAAACCAGTGAACTTTGAACACTGCTCCCATAAGGTTTCCCTCATTCGGTTCCACAGCTCCCCTGCTGTATGTTCCCCAGGGATAAGCCCTATAGGTATCACCTTCTTTCACTTGGGAGTTCTCTTTCTCTGGAGAATTTCCACCAAGAAGCAGTGACTAATTCGATCATGAGGTGCACATATGGTGACACCCCCTGCTGTGTACAAAAATAAGCTTTCCTTCACACAAAAGTTGATTTTATCATTCTTCTCTCTCTCTCAAACCTCCTCCTCTTCATTCCCAGTGCAGTCTTCCTATTAGGGATTATTATTTCTCCCTCGTTTCCAAAAAAGCCTTCACTCATACTCCACGCTAGTGCCCATCTCCCTGCATAGAGGCCTTCTTCCACCAGCACCACGGCTTCTTCAGTCACTGACGAGAGCTGCTTTTGCATCCCACACAGAAAGCACTTCCACACTGCAGCGTGTCTGTCAGCTGTGTCCGCACCAGGAGCCTCTTTGACAAGTTCCCAGACAAGCCTGCTTTCTAATTTATTTGATTTGTGGTGGGACTAGCTACTAGCTGTGTTGGAGGTTTAAGGCGCTGCTCTGCCAGCCTCCCTCTTGTGACTAATCCCTGTCATTACATGCTATGGGGAGCATTTATCTGACTTGGAACAGGGGATCTAAAAGCACCTGGCTGCAGGAAGGCTCGAGTATTTCATATCAAGCGCATGGTGTCAAAGACACTTCTCCTGCCCAGTCTCCACTGCGCACGAGGACACAGGGATGTTTGCGCTTGCAAAACATCAAAACACTTTAACTTGCCTGGTTTGACGATGTTATGAAAGGACGCTATGAGAGGTGCGGCAAAAAAATGGGGGTTTACTGACCCCAGTATTCATTTGGGCTTGTTCTTCTGATACCATTTCCATCTACTTCAGCGTGTTCCAAATTAGCTCTTGAAGTAGGAGTGACAGTCCATGAGGTAGGATATAAACATCGTATGGCTTCCTACTTCTCTGGAAGAGATTCAGGTACATGCTCATAGACATGGTATAAGAAGAAAATAAAAATGTACTGATCAATCTCTAAATCCAGCCATCCTAAAAGGCATTCCTCTCATGTTCTGCCAGATTTGGTCCACCAGTGGATGTGGATTTCAGGTTATTTCACTATGGTTTATGATGACAGCCCCAAACAACTGAAATGAGTGCAAGTGCAGTGCCTGTTGCTGCACATTGTTTCTACACTTGCTGTTCCGGAGGCCTTCCCCTAACCACTGAAAGGGGTCTCTTCACAGGCAGGATGGTCCCTCAAGGAGAGGAGAGGTTACAGTCACGGCGTGATTCACAGGAAGCTGGAGCTCAGCTGTTACGACAAGTTTTGCAAAGTCCTTGAAGCACGCGTGACCTTCTTGCAACTGGCCAAGATAACCTAGGAAGTCTGTGACAGCACCTGGTAGAGAGCCCAGCTCTGTGAAATTGCGGTGGACTCATTCATCCATAAGCATCCTGTGACGTACCCATATCTCAAAAAGCAGCGCTGGCCTACAGCCCTGCCTCGGGTACAGGCAGGTATGGAGAGGGAGGTTAGGACTCGGCTTAGGTCTCTCCTACAACTGCAGGGAGCCTGGGTGTGTCAGAATGGGAAGAAGCAACTCTGGTCCTGGGGTGGTGAACTTCATACTCCAGAACTGGACTGTAGGCAATAAACTTATTTCTCTCAATTCTCATGGGAATTCATTGGTACAAACCAGATTGGATGTACTGGTTGGGAATCTGCCCTGGTTCCAGCTGGGATAGAGTTAATTTTCTTCCTAGCAGCTGGCACAGTGCTGTGTTTTGGATTTGGGATGAGAAGAATGTTGATACCATGCTGACGGTTCAGTTGTTGCTGAGCAGAGCTTACACCAGGCAAGGACTTATCTGCTTCCCCTGCTCTGCCAGGGGCACAGGGAGCTGGGAGGAGGCACAGCCAGGGCAGCCGACCCCAACTGGCCTAAAGGCTATTCCAGACCATATGACAAAAATCACACTTCAGGGCTTTAACAATACCAGTCTAGCTCATCGTCTAGTAAACATAAGTGTGGGGGATTTTTTCTGCCAGGTTGAAGGAGAACGATATGCACCGTCACTGCTGCCAGTTCCCAGCAGCGGGGGGCTGCAGCTTGGGATGAGCCGTGCGGTCGGATGAAAACAGTGCCTGCCCGCGGCCTGCCTACAGGAGATGGTATTTGGAAGGTGCAATGGGAAAGGAGGGAGTGGAGCTAGCACCTGCAAGTGGGTGGACCACTGGGGGAAGAAATCAAAAGGTCTCACTGCACCTTTGATGAGAACAGCAGCTTTCAGCTCAAGAGTTTAGGATCTGCTCTAATCGAGTGGTTGCAGGTTTTGTCATCACAGAGTGGCGGTTCCATGTCAAATGGTGGCTCAAGTGTCATGGCTTTAATGGGCCAGGTGAGGCCATCTGCAGGTGCCATCACTCAGTGCAGCTCAGTGGCATGTGCGAGGCAAAAGTGTAGTGCCAGGAGGACATGCTGAGCGTCCTGCCTCATTGCTCACTTCTTATCTCCATGGAAGTCCCAAAGCTTCTAAACAAGAGCTTGGGAAAGTTTCAGCTGCTGTCCTTTTCTCCTGGGCCTTGTGATCTAGTATTCAAAATAATGAAGGTGTAATCACTGAGCAGGACAGAACACCTGGAGTCCTGGCATCTCACTGGCTTATTTCCATTTTTCCATTTCTGATAGTGGTAGGGCTGCAAATCTCAGGCAGGAATTCCACAGTTCTCCTGTGTGCTGACAGGTCACGGAGCCAGAGCTCTGTTTAATGATTGCATTTCCAGATGTGGGAAGAATTTCTCAGGAATTTCCCCAATATCACTGACTCCCTATTAACCTCTTTTTTTTTTTTTTTTTCCTTTTCTATGCAGGCTTGCCTGAATCCCTCCTACCTTCTTCAGATGGTTTGAGCAAAGCACACATCAAAGATGTAGGCATGTCTCTCATCAAATAAATACCGGCAGCCAGGTTATCTGAAGTAATTTTCTGCCTGCCTGCCACTGGGAAGGAAGTGCCTTCAGGGGTTCTCACTGTGTACCCCAAAAGTACGCAGCGTAATACCTCTTGAGTAAACAAAGGCAAAATCAGCATCCCCCACCCCCCTCACTGAAATGCTCTGTATTCACAGTAAAACCCCCGCTTTGATCTCTTGCCAAGAATAACACAGACAGTCTATTAAAACATCTTTAATAACATGATATAATTAAAAATATCTCATGTGCAACTCAAAGAAATGAATATGGAGCTTGTTTAAATCTGTTTCCACACCCCTCCAAACTTGACTGACAGGTTCCAAACCCTCATTAATTGGTCTGAAAATTTATGAATACCTCAATATTAGAGGGGGGTTGCCCTATATATGAGTTGGGAGCAGAAGGGATTAATCAGGTTTGAAAGGATTTGGGTGCCATGGTGGCTTTAACAATCCTGCAAGGCACATCACTGCATCTGTGAGCATTTACATTTCTGTTTAAAGTGGTCTGAAATGAGTAGGAAGCGCTTGTGCCTTAGGCTTTTAACAGCCTGTGTGTTTAAGTCTCTAAAGCAATCCAGTGAACTCTCCGTGCTTTAGTCAAAGGATGATGTGAGTCTGAATCCATCTCTTCACAATAACATGGGGAATTTGTACAGCACCTCCATCTTTTAGACAAGCAGAACAGACCAAACCAGAGGAGCTGGAACGACTGCCAAGTCCCAGAGGAATCCTGAGTGCTGGATTATAAAGTGAGTCTGGTCACAGTCTAATATGAAAGTCATTGGACCGACAATTAGGAAAGCTTCTGTTCCTGGGTCTGCTCTTCTCCGAAGGACAGCGTTAGATGAGATACTTCATTTTCAGAGTCACCGAGACAAGCAGTTCAGTGCAAACAAATGAACTGGTGAACTTCAGCACAGCATGCACACGATTTTAGTAGATGTGAAATGAAATGTGTTAGTAAGTTCTGGTTAAAGAGTCTAAATTGGCAATTTTAACCCTGCGTTGCCAGGACTCAGCTGCGTGTCTGTGCCCTTTGTTTCTCTCTTGATGCTCTGCACATTTTGTAGTGACCAAGACCAAAACCCATTGCTTTTGAAGGGGTCAGCAGGGGTCCTCTCAGTCAGCAGGAGTATTCGTTGGAAGGGATGCATGGATACTGTCATTGAGGTGGAAGAACAGATGGATCAGCAGCGGCAGGCTTTTTTCCTTAGAACATGGAAGCAAGTTGGCCGTTATATTTTGATTATACTTAATGCTGTTCCAGTCTTCACTAGTGGCAATACTGCAGGTATCGTCTCTCTTGTGGGTGCAGAAGAGGACAGAGCACCTTTTCAGACACCACCTCTCCTGATTAGACAGGATTATTCAATATTAACTTTACAATAGCTCAGGGCCTGCCTGCTCAGAGGCATCGTTTCATTAGGCTGACACTAGGAATCTCAACTGCAGCCCAAGCAAGGTCTGCGCAGGCTGCTCTCATTTGGAGAATGAACTGACTTGCCATCCACCAGGAATCACAGGCTTCCTGCGGAGCAGGATCCGTTGTCTCAAAGTACAGTAGTGCAAGTGCTAGCAAGTTGAAATGAGGCACAGAGTGAGGCTCTGGGAGTCCTGCAGGAAAATCACTTGCATCCTCCAGTGACTTACAGCTGTGAGACTTCTGTAGGTACCCTGTTAACTGCCCTCTAGCAAGAGGATCGAGTCCCAGAATAACTGTCAGTTGTCATCAAAAACACTGCTGTTCCTGTTACTGAAGCGGTTTTCCTTGACCATCACTCGGTATGAGATGCGCGTGAAAGAGCCAGTGAGCAGCACGACGAAGAGGATAAGGAGCAAAGACCAGACCCTTGGTTCAATCCCCTTGAGGGAGCCTGGGCTGTCCTGGGTGGTGGTACTGGTCAGACTCAGCAGGTACCCCAGAGTCCAGCCAGACAATGCATCACCCATCTATTGAAATAAAAAGGAGGGATCAGAATAGCAGCAGTCTGGACCCCAGCTGTGTTGCTTTGCACAGGCCCAAGGCCTCATGTACTTGACTGATCCAAAGATTAGGCTTAAAATGAGGAGCTCTTCCACTCCCCATGCTCTGACCAGCTTCACCTGGGGCTTCCACCTACTCCATCTGCCCATGGGGCCGAGAGCTCTATTTAAGCTCTGGCCTGGGCAGCTGTGTGCTTTTCCCTCTGTGTACTGACTGGCTTTCCCAGGTGGACCTCAGGTCTGTATTGTGGGTGGTTCTGTCCCTGTCCTTGCTGCTTGGCTGAACTTCAGCCCGATGTAGGTAGCTCATCTCCGGCTCTCAGGGCTGGGCTCTCTGGATGGACCCTGGACCTCCCTCACTACCTTGCCTTATTCCGATGATCGCCACAGGGCTGACTGAACTGCTGTCATAGAGGTGGCCCTGTTCAGTGGGACTGTGCCTTTGCTGGTGAGTTGAGAAGAGGTCTGGGAAGAGGCTTCCTTTTATTTTGTGAAGGGGAGAACTTTAATCAAATCCTCCTTTCCTGAAGCAATTTCAGACCTTATAAGCCAGTTATAAACCCTTTCTAGTATAACGGTGATTGTGAAGAGACAGGGCAGCATCTTTTGGCTTAGGAAATATTATCAGCAGTTTGTCCTTAGCATTAAGTGGTGGTGAAGCCCTACTTCATTCCCTATTGGGCATAGATTCTTAAAGGTGGTATTTCTCCAGATGAGGTTCTGACCCATGCGTTTTCAGGGGGGACAAGTGTTATCTGTAACTCTCCAATGCTGGTTTTCTTCCTTATCACAAAGGTGAATTTATTGTGCAAAAACCATCTTGCTGGAGAGGAGAAACCTAGCTGGTTTGGGCTTGTAGGAGTGGGGACAGGCTGGCTTTACTGAAACCAACCCTCCTTGTAATTGGAAATACCATGCTGTAGGTTACTGACCTTCTGGAATGCGGTCCAAACTGACCCATCAAAGGCGAACGTGTATCCCTTTGTACTGAGATGAAAGATGAAGGCAGACACAAGGCAGTAGTCAGCAAGTTTATCCAGATTTGTCTGGGAGTCATTGACCAGCTGGTGTCATTTCCAAAAGAAAGATGGGGGGGAAAAAAAGTAGTAAATTATTTGATAGCTGAATTTCAGACCTGCTATAACCTCTCCTTTCCTGCTCTGGGACTGACTGGCGCTGGAGGAGGGGTTTCCATCCTGAAACCATCTTTCCTGCACCTGCTGGCCTGTGGTCTGGGAACCAGTGTCACCTCCTAGTGTCTTTGTTCCCATCTTGTTAAAGACCAGGCAGTTCCAAGAGCAGCCAGGTCTCCTTGTGGGTGAACTGCTTGGTATGATTCTCTGCTCTCTAATAAGGTTGAGATAATGCTGCAGCCTTTCTCTCATAGGAGTACTAACAAGAGCATTCTCTTCTCTCCAGAAGAGAAAGCTTTTAGGGAACTGCTTATGGCCTTTTCTACCCCATTAGCAAACCCTGTGGAAATTGTTCAGTTTGAATGTCACTGTGGATGCTCGGTCAGCGTAGGTGAGGGTGACCTCATAAGGCACCAGCTGAGGGAAAGAACATACAAATCCCCCCGGCTTGGTCTCCATGGGCCCTAGTGAAATGGGAAAGTCCCTGGAGTCTGAGAGGACGCATTCCTTGCACTGAAGGAGAGGAGAATAACAGGAAGGCTAAGGTGATATACAGGAGTGAGTAGATGCCTTCCTGTTTACTCCTCAATGTGCAGCAAAAGGTACATTTGGCTTTTTGTTTAATTAAGTCCAGGTGTTACCAGCAGCAGCTGGGATTTGAGAGGAAGGAAAATGAGTGGAGCTTGTTTCCTTGTCTCAAAGTAAAAAAACCAAAAAACCTGAACTGACAAACAAAACCCCAGGCAACTCAAAGTTCTTCCCTGAGGGAGATGGGAACTTATGGCTCTGTCAGTCTGAGCCACATGGGCTTTTACAACAGACTGTTCCTTGCTTCCCGCTCTCCCTGCACCCTAAGTCATTCCACAGTTACCTCTTTGGCGGACATCCCACAAAACCTGTTGACCTCCTGATCCAAGCCAGGAGGGGGTATGGTTTCTCCCATGAAGTCCATGGCCTCAGTAATCACCTACAACAGCAGCAGAAATAGTCATCAGGTTGGGCTGCGCCACTGCATCCTTGAATAGAGTGCCTGTAGGAAAGTAAGCAGCAGTAGCTGTGAGACGCATTGTCAGGATGCCCTTTCTGTGAGCTTGTGTTGGTGGGTACAGGGCCTCCGATGGGGGTGAGGGAGACAAGCAGATCTGTTACTGTCTGGAGATGGAAACGGGGCTGGTTCTAGTTTGCACGCCTTTGCCTTTTGGGCCCTGCCTGGATAAGTAGATAGGGCCTTATGCTCCTTGGCACCATGTCCATGGGAGGCTCTCGGGAGCAGGGATCTGGGGAGATTTCAGTAATTCCTCCCTCTAAAATGCACTCAGTTTGTCTTAGGATCTTGAGCTGGTCCTGGCTTAACAACCCAAAGACTTTGGACACTAAATTCAGGGTCTTGGATATAAGTGTGCTTGTGGTGGGGCATGCCCAGATGTTCGCTGATGGAGTGGCAGAGGATCTTCAGTTTCACCCCATCCTTGGTGCGGGAAGCCCTGCTCAGCACACAACCCCCAACTGCCCAATCCTTGCTGGCTCACGTGAGCTCCTTTATGGCTCTGTGGAGCCTCAGAGTTTGTCTCGCAAGCTGACATTGCTGAGACATGGGTGAAGAAAGCCCTACCACAGTCATTGGTGGGAAGCTGTGGTCCATGTTTGAACAGCTTTGTGCCTGTGAGGGGAGAGGGCAGGAGTGCGTGTGTACGTTATTAGTGCTATATATGCAGCATTAGCCAGAGCACTGGTCCTCTTGGCTAGCAGAGGGCACAGTGTGGCTGTACCCACTGTATTTATTAATGACCAAACTGGTCCCATTTCATGGGTTCTCCCTACCAGCTGCCTACCCCAGTGTAAATGAGAACCCACCAGAAACCTGGTCGGGAGGGGCTTGAAAACATCGCTGAGGGAATGCATGAAGAAGCTGAAGGAATTGGAAGAGTTGAGCAGGCTTTGCACAAGTATCACGCAGGCGGTGTGATTGCTGGAGCCGGTGATGGTGAAGACCTCCTCAGGGCCAGGGATGTCCGATGTGTCATTACTGGCAGCACAAGGCCCAGCATGCACTGATTGCCACTGCACTTTTCGGGTGTAGGTGAGGGGCCAGCAGGGATTATACACGGGTTTAGCACTGCTCTGATTCTAGAGGCAGAATAAAACAAGGACAGAGGCAATAAGAGAGGAGGTTGGCATCCCAGGGCTTCACAAGGGAAGACAAAATATAACACAGGGAACAGTTTCCCCTGGCACTGCAGTGTTGTAATCAAGCAGGCAAGGCTTGGCAAAATTTTTGCAGCCTATCTTGGCTGGTCAACTGCAAGGCCCAGACCAATGCAGCAGGCTCCCAGCTCTCACGGAGTTCAGGGCAAGCTCAATGACTGGACCTGCTGTGGAAGGCTGAGTTGTCCCAGCCCTACCTGCTATTACTAAGGCCAGAAATAAAATTTCAATTAATCCTGTACTCTTTCTAGTTGCAGGAAAGAGGCTGGTTGTGTCTACCTTTTGAATGGCTCAGCCCTGCAAGAATTAGTGTTTCTCATCTCTAGGAATTCTCCAGTATAACTGGGGTGAAGTGGGTCTCCACATGGGACATTCAATTCTCAGATAAGGGGAGGTGTGGTTTATAGGGAGGCAAGTAGATGGACAATGAGTAATTTATTTCTGAGAAATTCAGTCTTGGTGGAGACAGATTCCTGACTTTGCATCAGGTCCTGCCACCTCCCCCCTCAAGTGAAATACAGTTTCGGAGAATTGAAACACCTGTACGTTTTAAAAATGAAATATTGCTCTTTTAAAGACTGCTTAAAGTCAGCAAAGGACAGAAATATCCCAAATGAAATGTCCCAGTCAGTTTGTGGGTGCTGTTTAGGCTCCCCTTCTAGGATGGAGGAGCAAGTTCAGAGGAGACAAGGGAAGTCTTTGCTTTGCTCCACCCTGAAGGTGATCTTAGCACCTCTGGAGAGCAACTTTGTGCTCATGTTTGTTAAATAAGGAGCCAAACAGAGCATGCAAGCGGGAAACTCTGGAATGGGTGCCCGTGTGTCTGCTTGGAGGGCATCAATTTGAGCATAGAGAGTATGTTTGACAAATGCGCTGGGCTTCTTTAGATACATGCAAATGCCTGCAAATAAAGACAGTGATTGACATTTTGCCCATTAGCAGCTATGCCCTATGCATCTGTCATTTGGTGCAGAGGGTTGATACTGTGTCCAGGAGCCTTGCAAATGCCCTCTGGCAAATACTCACCTGAATGAGCATAGAGAGCAGCCTGCTGCTGAGCTGGTCCATGCTGCAGCAGGGGCAGTGATGAGTGTACAAGTTGTGTGTTTGCCCGTACAGCTGCAGCCTCACTCTGTCTTTTAGTGCCTGGTTCCCTTCCACCTTGGAAGTGAGCTGTGCTGAGGTTTCTCCCAGGGACAGGACTCCTTCCATCCCCTTCCTGGGGGGGACCAACTGTCCTCGCCAGTCGTACTGACCCAAAAAGAACCAGAGAGGTCAGTTCTTAAGACTTCTACATCTGGGCCATGGTCTGATGCAAGCATTATTGCATACAGAGAGAAAACAGCTTTCTGCTACAGTACAGCCCAACTTTTTTTTGCCCACAGGGCATAAGGATGCTGAACTGGTGGCTTTGGAGGGAACAGAGGAGCCACTGCATGGGCATAGACTTCTGCGCAGAGAGCTCCCCACAGCCAGCCAGAGCAATCAGGGCTCACAACCCTGGGTGGCTGTTCGAGGCTCTGGTCTCAGCCTGTTTGCCAGTGGTGCTGAGCTAGAGCTGCATGGGCTCAGGGCAGTGGAGTTTTTGTTGACACCCCAGGGCTGAGCTATGTAAGCATCCTGCCCAGAAAGCCTCACATCTGCTAGGCCAACTGTATTGGGCCCCTCACTACAGGAAAGATGTTGAGTTGCTGGAGCGTGTCCAGAGAAGGGCAAGGAAGCTGGGGAGGGGTCTGGAGCCCAAGGCTGATGGGGAGCTGCCGGGGGAGCTGGGGATGGTCAGCCTGGAGCAGAGGAGGCTGAGGGGAGACCTTATCGCTCCCTACAACTGCCTGACAGGATGGGAGAGCTGGGGGGGGTCAGGCTCTTCTCGCAGGGAATGGGCAATGGGACGAGGGGAAACGGCCTCAAGTTGTGCCAGGGTAGGTTTAGGTTGGACATTGGGAAAAATTCCTTCCCCGAAAAGGTTGTCAAACATTGGAAGGGGCTGCCCAGGGAAGGGGTCGAGTCCCCATCCCTGGGGGTATTTAAAAGCCAGGCAGAGGAGGTGCTTAGGGTCGAGGGTTTAGTGGTGGGATGGCAGGGTTAGGGGAACGGTTGGAATTGATGATCTTAAAGGTTTTTCCAACCTAAAAAATTCTATGATTCTTTGAACATGTCCATGGAAGGCTATATTAGACATTTGGTTCTTCAGCCTAATTTTAACCATATCATGCCCCCCTTCCAGGTGGTGTTGGATATAACCTACCTTCTCTAAAAGACAGTGGAAGTTGTGCTTAAGCATTGTTTAAAGTTCAGGGCGGCTTTAATGATCCCTCCACGTGTCTGTGTGGCTGTTTGCTTAATGGGAGTAGCTGAGCTCAGTTCTGTACTCCCCAGGCAGGATTGTCCTTTACCTTAAAGAAGTTCTCCAAGACATAATTAACAGCAACCCAGTTGAATGCTTCCTTCTTTGGACTGGACAGGATTTGTGCCCCCTGAAAGTCAAAGGGGGATAACTGCAGGGCCACAGTCAGGGCTGCAAGGAGATCGTCAGAGAGGATGGGATGGGTGAGGCTAAACAGAAAAGAAACAGAAGGCACATTTGTTGTTAGAGGACCCTGCCAGGAGCAGCCTGTGGTGGGGGCACAGCTGCTGGGCTTCTGCTGTGCTCCCCGCTTTGGGTAATGGCACAGAGGCACACAGTGACGATCCTGCTCCTGCTGCTACTCCCCTCATACGGCACTGGGGGCAAGAATGGCAGAGGGATGATTTGAGCAGTTGTGCCACCATTCAAGAATTTAGGAGTTGGGTACCCTCTGCCACCAAGGGATCCTGTGGCCTTGCCCCACTGACCTGGCCCCCTCCAGACCTTACTTTTCCCCAGTGTCTAAAAGGAGATAAAGGTCCCAGTAATGAGGTGGTTGAGAACAGGATCCACAAGAGCGTGTATGATGAGGTGGATCTTCCTAGCACTGCTCCCAACCTGCTGGCAAGAAGCACCCCTGAAAGCCCATGTGGGTTGTCACATAAACAGGAAACTCTACAGCTTCCAGACTGACAGATGTTTTTCCAAGCTCTAATTGTAAAGGAGAGTTTACACAGGCTGGTAGCAGTAGCAAGACTGTCATCCTCATGGCTGCCGGGGGGGACAGTGCGGAGACACAGCTGTGCTGCACTCCTGAGTGCCTGGGGACCTGAAGAAGGTTTACCTGACTAGCGGATTAGGGATGAAACACTGCAGAGCAGACAAGGTGAGATGCATTTACAGAATGATGCGCGAGATGTGTCCTGATCTCTGGGTGTGGGTTTGCAACGTTCACTCACTTCAGCTGCCTTGTGCTGGTGGTTGCTCCCAAGTAGAGGGGGGTTTGGCTGTGCTGCTCTGCTGGGATCTCCTTCTGGGCCCAGTTCAAACATGGCTCCAAGCTCTTCCCTACTTTCTGAGGAGAACCTGAGTAGCTGGAGACTCCTAGACCTGAGGACCAGGGGAAAGAATGAAATTTTCTAAGGAAAGATGTGGGAGAGGTGTGAGAGCTGTTACCTAAGAGGTTGCTGTCCCAGGACATGGTTAAAGACAGGACCTGTCAAAGGCAGAATGAAGGAGTTCCTCCAGGTAGCCATCCTGCTAAAATACGGTGTGGGGAGCAAAACAGCACACACGTGTAAATCCTACATCACACAAAGAGAACGCTAGCTCTGCTGCAGAGACATCCCATAAATGACCAAGTATCAGCCACAAGACTGCTGCAACAGCTGAGGCTGTCTCAGCCCGCAGAAGAAATGTGGCTTTAGCCACTATGAAGATAAGCAGAAGGACACGCTGCCAGATAGAGCCGAGGATGATGTGTCAGCGCTGTCCCCTAGCCACTTCCTCTTTTGCTGGTGGAGGTGGCTTCCGAGCCCTGCGCCTGCAAGCAAGGCTTCTCTGCTCTAAAGGAAGCGGGTGCTGTGCGGAGAGAAGCTGTGTGCAAGCTTTGACTCATCTTTCCAGCAAGATTCAATGGGGTCTTAAATGCTGGTTTTGAACTACCACCCAGAGCGAGCCTTGCTTCCCCATCCTCTGGCCCACTCGTCTTCCTGGCTGCACAACTCCCTCACCATGTGCTTTGCAACCCTGGGCTGTGCCGCAGCTTGCCTGCGGCCACTCAAAGGCTGTGACCGCACTGCCATGCAGACAGGGGACAACTTCTCACATCTGGGCGAGAAACCTGCCTGGACCTCTTGCTGCTGCTGCTGCTGCCAACAAACTGCTGCGCTGAGCTACAGTTGCTGTTTTTAACCCAGCCAGTGATACATGGCAGCAGCCAAGGGATGTGCACAAGGTTTCACGGAGCCCTTATTGCATCTTTTGTATGTGGTTTGTATTGCTAACAGTCTGCAAGGACACAAGCCCCCCTCCCTGTTTGTTGTGCAGCTGCCCTCCCACAGAACACTGCTACTGAGAGTTCAGTCTTTCCCAGCACCCTGCTGTAATCAGGCTTCAACATCAAAGCGAGATTGAGAGATAGGGAAGGAAAACCCCATTCATGGAACCCTTTCAGCTGCCTTTGGCAGGGTCAAAGTGATTCAAACTAGTGAGGAAGACTGCAATATTCTCCAGAACATGACACCTAAAACCAAACCGAACACATGCTTATGTTGTCAAACCTCGCATAGGGGGTTGGGGTGTTTGCACCTCTGTTGCCCTGGAGCTACACCACTTACTGCCCAGCATACAGTCAGGAGAAGGCAGAAGGTACCAGGAGTCACTCTGCAGTGAGATTTGTCTCTGTTGCTGTTCACTGTCTTGCCTAGGTGAGAAGCTCAGCATCCTTGGCCCTGCCGCTGATCCACATGGACATCAGGACCAGACCCAGCCCCTCTGTGCACTTCTCTGCTTGCAGCAGGCAAAAAACCCCTGTCACCTGCTACTGCTGAGTGCTCTGACATCCAGCTGTGTATGGCTAAATCTGCCCGTGTTGAGAAGACCCATGCCAAAAATAAGCAGCCGCTGTTTCAGTGTACACCTAGGTGATACAGAAGCCAAGGAAACTGCAGCGATGGTCCATGCCCAGTTCTCTAGGTTTCCACCCATCCAATGCCAGTCCCATAGACCACCGAGCACAAATTGGGCACCTTACCTTGTATGGGACAGGAACTGCAGTCCCTGATCACCCTGGTCTTGTTTGCATTGGTGTTGTTCCACTGGTAGATGAAGAGGATGGTGCGGGATGGGCCAACATCCAGAACAATGCCATACTGGAAAAGCCCCAAAACATTCTTTGAACACCTGCATGCTGCTTTGTTACTGCGGGCTTACTCAGCTCTACGCAGGTATCCTGGGTAGCCCATGGGCCTGCACTGCTTTTTACATTCACAGAAAGGCTGAAGCCATAAGATGATGTGAATTTGCAGTCAGCCATCTGCATTTCTGACTATACATGAGGAGCAGAAGGAGAGGAAAACCACCCAGAGATAACGTCTGACCTACAGTGGCATGCTCTGTAGCTGTTCCTGAAATCAGGTAGAGGAACCCGAGACTCCCAGCTCTGATGCCCAGCTGCCGAGATGGCATGACATGGGCTGGGTTTGCCCCGACATGTGCCAGACCTGTGGGAGCTGCAGTGTGCTGGGACCAGCCAGCACGTACACTGCCCAACACAGCAGCCCTGGGGAGACTGAGATATTGGCTTGGCAGAAACAGCAGCAGGGAACATGGGATTTCTCAACACCTTGTCCACTGACAGTTCTCCTGTTGCCTAGCAGGGAGGCCGAGGGCTTTCTTAGTCTCTTTGCAGCCCAGCGTCTGGCCTGTTTGCTGCTGACTGAGCCTTGTTGAGCTGCACCTCGTATGTGAGGTTAGGAGATGAGGGGCCACTGGGGTACCCTGCAGCACAGCTCTGTGGCTGTTTTGGATGTCCCCACGCTCAAAATAGTCCCGGTGCTAGCCTAGGGTCTCCTCCTCTCCCACCCTATTGCATGATCCCAAACTGGGACATCTCCTATGCAGATGGGAAAGAAACTTGTTAGATCTGGGAGGTACATGGTAGTGCATGGTCTAAGCTGTATCTTGCACAGAAATAGTTGTAAGCTGTGACTGAGTGGGAGGAGAAACCTCATGAGAGGTTGATGTTAACACCGTCAGAAGGCTTTTAAGCACAAAGACAGAGCCTGGCTGTGGCCTCTGAGCGAAGCTGGCTGCCTGCTGCCTTCCTGGGAGCTCCCGGCTGCACCAGACACAGTGCCTGGGCCAGAAGCAGGTGGGACTGGAGCTGGAACAGAAATGCAGGAGCTCCCTGTCCGAGCCTGCTGGCACCCTCCCACGCAAGTGACAGGACATATTTCTTGCAGGGACATGTCGGCTGCCACAGAAGAGGAAGAAATGAATGGTATTGGCAGAGAAACCTAGATTTTCTTCCTCCTTCACAAAATGAGAGGCTGCTGCTGGGAGTGCAAGGGAGGAGAAAGGATCACTGCATTTCTGCCCCAGCTCAACACCAGGAAGGTCAGAGCGCTCGCTGGGCAGAGCATGGACTGATGAGGGGGTTTTTAATCTGATTTTGTTTCTGAGGAGCATGGAGGAGGAGTAGTATCTCTAAATGCACAGGTTAACCTAATTCTGTTTGAGTAAACTGTAGCGTGCCACTGATCTCACCTCAGCAGCGGTGCATCAAGAGGCTGAGATGATGGGTATTAACCCCCTGGTCACTGGGCAGACCTGACCCTGCTGTGCAGAGCAGGTTGGCCCTTCAGTTAAATCAAGAGAGGACAGAAGGCATGGAAGATAATTTTTTTTTTTTTTAAACTCAGAAGCAGCAGTTCAGGGCCGAATTTCAAGAGGGTCTGACTGACTTTCAAGAGGGTCTTTCCCTCCACTGACACCACTGGTCCCTTGCCGCTCTGGGGTAGCTCCTGGCTGCCTCTCCTCAGCCTGTGGTGAGCACCTATGCTGGATGATATCCAGCCTGAATTTCCCTGACCAGCCAAAGGGGTTGGCTTCTTTTTGGTTTGAAAAGCTACAGCATGCTTCAACATCCTCGCAAACCCATCCTCACAGTCTTGTTCTAGTCCCCTCTTCAGTTTGTTGTTTCAGGCTAGTAACTAAGTCAGAAGTGCAATGAATGTAAAAAGCAACAAAATGCACCAGGTTTTAGTTTAAATGCCTGGCTTGCACAAGGGAACAGGCAGGTTTTCCTTAAGAAGCAGCCCCACGGATGAGTAGGAGGTTCCCTGCTTGCTGCCCTGCTTGGCCCCCGGTGTGGTCGCCCCTCGGGCAGGTGAATGCCCTTACCTTGGTCCTGAGAGGGGTGATGGGCACATCTTTAGTGGAGACGCAAAGGAGCATGATGCCCGTCAGTCCCGCTACGATCACCAGACAGGGGGGAAGGAGCTCACGCCACGACATGAAGTGCTTTCTCCTTTCACAAAGAGTCAAAAGAGGAAGGAGCAGAGCAGCAAACTGACAGCAGCTGCTTTTTACAACCTTTAAAAAGAGGAGAAAGGCGGGGCCGAGCTGTGGTGCGTCAGGCAGTTCTCCCATCGGTCCACGCAATAACTAAAATGACGGCTTCGTGCCTGTTCAGTCCTAGCTTTGCAAAGGCATTGATGCAACCTTGAAACTGCCCCAGGCATCGGGGTTGAGGTAAACAGAAATTTGAGGTTAACTCAGCTGTGTAATAAGCAGAAAGCAGGCAAAGCTCATCTGTTTGGTATTCAGCGCCTGGCAGTGCTAGCTGCACAGTGGGGAAACTCCTTGTTGCTGGGTTTACTTTATATCTGAGGGCTCCAGGGTGGATCTGGGGTGCTTCCCCACAAGCATGCGTTGATTGGGTTGGGGCAGAGTGTGGGCATTCTGCCTGGTTCCTTCAGACTGTTCCTGCCTCCTTGTTTGCTCTTAGGCAGCACCCAGGACAGGAAAGCATCTGCACGTTTGGGTTTCCACATGCAGGAGACTCTGGCTGGTTTGATCTTTGCTGGGGGGGGTGGTGGGGGGGGTGGAGGAGGGAGTCAGTGTAACTGTACACCCTTCCTGACAGCCTCCCTGTGAAAGATAACCACCCCCAGACTTTACAAAACATGCAACCACTTTCTCCTTTCTGGTGCTACAAAGGCGCATTCCCAAAACCAGAATTTTTGGAGAAAAATCTGTTAGTCAGACCCAGGAGAGGTGCTTCTTTCAGGCTGTCCCCATCTGTTTCCTGGTCTAGGAGTAAAGGTGCAACTCCTTTAAATAAGTGTTTTGGTTTGTGCAAACTGGACCGTTTATTGGCAAGGCTATTTTGCCCTCAACCAGAGGACTTCATCAGCCAGGCCTCTGTCTGCAGAACTAAAGGAATGACATCTTGGTCTTGCAGGGGTATTTGGAGATGCATCAATCCATCTTAGAGTTGTTTTCAGCAAAGCGCCAGAATTCCAACATCTTCCTGCAGACTTTAGAGTCCAGTTCAGATTTTGCTGGTCAGCAACTAGAATGCATCTGCAGATGCCCTGTAGTGACAGGACAAGGGGCACCACTTTTAAACTGAAAGAGGGCAGGTTCAGATTGTGCATAAGGAAGTAACATTTTACAATGAGGGTGGTGAGACCCTGGAACAGGTTGCCCAGAGAAGTTGTGGATGCCCCATCATTGGAAATATTCAAGGTCAGGTTGGATGGGGCTTGGAGAAACCTGATCTACTGAAAGAAGTCACCCTGCATGGCAGGGGGATTGGACTAGGTGGTCTTTGAAGGTCCCTTCTAACCCAAACCGTTTCGTGATTCTTTGTTTTGCTTATGCTTGGGCTGACAGTGCTCTACTTTGCAACGGGGACATGGATTAAATTGCCAGAGTGCTGTCGGTCCTCCTCCCTCTGCTCTCACATCTGCCCGGAAGGACAAGCGGGCTTTCATGTACTTTGCTGGTGAGGATTTGTGCAGCTGCCCAGCTTGCTGCCGCACTGCAAACAAAACAGCTGCCCCAGGCGTCCTCCTGTCTCAAAGAAACGCTGCATGTGGAGCGGCTGCTCGCGCTGTGGTGGCTGGCCAACTGCTCACAGCCATGGGCTGCTCACAGTAGTTTATACCAATATCGCGATATATCATCAGCACCTAAGGATATCCAGCAGCTACCGCGGAGCTGCCAGTTCCTGCTGTGGTCAGGCCAGTCCTGCTTCGCTCCCACAGAACCCACCCGCTGGCAGAGCAGCCTGCGCCTAAACTGCACAGGGGTTGCTTTAGCAGCTGGGACATGGCCAGGGGAATTGAGGGACCGGATATTGCAGTAGCTCGTGGCTGGGAATAGCGGAGCGCATCTGTTCTCTCATCTGGATGTCGGGGTGCACGGGGGTCTGCCGACGGACCCACGTGGTTTGAGGGGCTCTAAATCACATAGTTTTTGCCTCGATGGTTATACTAACTGGTGGGCAGACACCAAAGGGGTTTCTGCGATGGCCTGGAGCTTTGTACGGACCTGGTGCCTGGCTGCAGATTTTCCCCCCCCACTCTGCAGCAGCTATCCTGAAAGTACGGGCCTGGAAAGGCCACGCCATGACAGGGAAAGGCCACATCTCCTTTGTGGCAGTTTTTGGTTGTGTTTCCCGTTTTAATCGCTGTCTTCCAGGGGTAAGGCAAGAAGTCGTGGCCGCCCTGCCGGGAGGGATGCCCCCCGCACCTGCGGGAACCCCGACATTTTCTGCCGTACTCCTGTCTTGGTGTTGACTGGAGCGGCGTGCTCTGGGGCGCTGGGGCCCGGCCGCCTTCCCCAGCGCTCAGCCGGCAGCCGCAGCTCGGGCGCCCCGGCCCCGGCCCTCCGCGGCGGTAGCAGCGGAACCTTTGTGCGGCGAGCGGGTTCCGCGGGACGGGGAAGGGCGCCGGACCGCGCGGAGCTGAGGGACCCAAGAGCGGGGCGGCCCGCGGAGCGGGGGGAAGCGTGGCGGGAGCGGGCCCGGCGGGGCCCGGCTAGGCCGCCATGTACGCGGGGCTGCAGGAGCTGGGGGTGGCCAACGGCGAGGACCTGAAGGAGACGCTGACCAACTGCACGGAGCCTCTGAAGGCCATCGAGCAGTTCCAGGTGGGGCGGGTCGCCGTGGAGGTGCCCGGGGGCGGGGGTGCACCGGGGCCCTTGGCAGGGGCCGCCCACAAGGGGCCGGGGCTGCGGGGTGGTAGGGAGTACGAGAAGGCCTGAGGTGGGGTCTGCGTTTTGTCGGTTTTTTTCCTCTATTTTTTAGCCGTCGTGTCTTTAGCCGTCCCTGCTGTCATTTGCTAGCTAGCGGAGCCGGCTAACCCCCCCTCTCCGTCCCTGTCCGGTGTTTGTGTCGGCAGACAGAAAATGGAGTGCTCCTGCCCTCGCTGCAGTCGGCCCTGCCCTTCCTGGACCTGCACGGCACCCCCCGGCTGGAGTTCCACCAGTCGGTTTTTGACGAGCTGAGGGAGAAGCTGCTGGAGAGGGTGTCTGCCATCGCTTTGGAAGGGAAAGTTGAGGAGAGGTTTGTTGGCAGTCCTGTTGGTTATTCGGAGTGAGCTGGGAATTCTTTGTGAAAATTAGTTAGAGTGGACAAGGGCCATCTGCAAAGAAGAGTTGGGTTCCTGGGGCATGAAGTTCCAGTGGCTTTGAGGTGAGGCACTTTGGTCCTTTACTGTAACACGGTACTTAGCTTCTTGCTCTTAAATGTTTTCAGATACAAGAAGCTGGAAGATCTCCTAGAGAAGAGCTTTTCCCTGGTCAAGATGCCTTCCATACAGCCTGTGGTAATGTGTGTCATGAAGCACTTGCCCAAGGTAAAACCGCTCCACTGGTTAGCCTGTTCCATTGCGTCTCCGTTGTATAGCTTCTCTTAGCTGTGCTGTTGGCTGGGCTGCATGCTCCATCTGCAGACCTTCTGCAAGTTTGTCATTCAGTGTTAGGAACTGACTGAAGATTTACTATGTTATCTGGTAGCAACTTCATAGATTAATTCAAAAAGCATTTTACGTTTTCATAATTGGATGAGACTATTTCCCTGTTTTGTTTAATACAGGCAGCTTCCTAAAAGTAGTCAAATTCACTGATAGGTGAATTTTTCCACAGCTGATTTAAAATTCTATGACAAGTGGAAAATAAGGTTTGAAGAATGCAGCTAGAAGTAGACATGAGTCAGATTCAGATCTGCGAAACAGAAATTGCTGGGAGTAGCCTTATTAAAAGCATCGTATTGTACTTAAGGTAGTGGACTCAAAACTGCTACTAGAACTTCTGTACTGAGTTGCAGTATCGTAAGTTTAAAGGTTTCCTCTTAGATAGAAATAAGGAAAAGCTTGGTGCGTATTTTGGTTTTTGAAGAAGTTAAGTGTCTTGGAACTGGCTTACTGTTACAGGAGTAGGTAAGGCAAAAGATGTGTCTGTGATGCTGCCTGTTGTTTAATTGCATTGTTGTGTAAATTACCAGACTGCCCGAGATTATGATTTAGATGTCTTCTGTAGTCAGTTACTTATTACTTGGACAGTCAGGCAGGAGAGCTGCTCTACTCTTTGGTAACCGCTCTGTTGATCATAGGTCCCTGAGAAGAAGCTGAAGTTAGTAATGGCCGATAAGGATTTGTATAAAGCATGTGCAGTGGAGGTGAAGCGCCAGATTTGGCAGGATAACCAAGCTCTGTTTGGCGATGAGGTATCTCCACTGCTGAAGCAATATATCCTGGAGAAAGAAAATATTCTCTTCAGCCATGATATTTCTGTCTTGCACAATTTCTTCAGTCCGTCTCCCAAAACAAGACGTCAAGGAGAGGTAAGGACAAGGAAACCTCTTACAGCATACTTGTGAATGGAGTTCATCAGCTTTCAGTTGACCTCATCAAATAACAGAGCGTCTGTTTTACCCACCCAACTTTTCTGCTAAAGTTGTTCGGCTAGCTAAAGTATTTGCAAGAGATACCAAGTCGTTTTCTCCTACATATCTTGATGAAAGCAGCAGGAATTATTTTAATAGTTACTCATGCTGTGATTAATTGACTAGTGTTCTGAGCTGTTTGTGACCTTTTAAAAAAATAGCAAGGTGAACATTTTTTTCCTTTATTGCTCAGTCTGGCTTTAATAGCCCTTAGCTGTTCTGAAGACTGAGCTTCTCTATCAAATCAGTTTGAATATCTTAAATTTCTTGGGATTTTTTTTCAGCAGGACATAGCCCAACTAAAACTTTTGTTTTTTCCTTTTTTTTATGTAAAAATGGAAAGGGACGTTGAAAGTTGTAGCTAAGCTGGCATTCAAGAAGTTGCTCTTTGAATGGAATTACATGAGGTGGCTGAGCTGATCCAGCACTCAACCACAGGAAAAGCAGGTGCTGCTCCTTCCCCCCTCAACCTGTAGCTCTGGCAATTATCAGACCCTTCTATGAGCTGATTCAGCTCAGTAATTGCTACAGAAATTTCCACCAAATAAAACCAGTAAGTAGTTTTCCAAGACAGTGAGTTGGATCTGCTCAAAGAGGAGATCAGCTGGCACTGAAGCCATTGCAAGGAGATGGGCTGGATCCCCCGAGCAGGCTTGATGTGGGAGGGAACAGCGGCATAGGCATTAGGAGGAGTGGGTCTCTCCTCTTGGCAACTTCGAGCCATTACAGTGGTTCAGCTATAATGTGTCACTTTACATCAGGAGGCTTTTGCCTCAAAAGGGAAATATCAGAGTTTCTGTAAGGACCTTGCTATTGCGAATGCTAAGGAATTGCAGTGATAAGGCAGTATAAAGCTTTAATTTCAGAGAGGGCAGCATGTCTGTTACATGGGGGAGTTTGGTTTGGGTCTGTTTTGCTTTCAAAAGCCCATTTAGTGTAACTGCTCTGGCGCAATTTACTTCATGTTTGTACTGCAGACTTGTGGTTTAACCCCAGCCAGCAGCCAAGCCCCATCCATCCGCTTGCTCACTGCCCCAGTGGGATGGGGGAGAGAATCAGAAGGGTCAATGTGAGAAAACCTAGGGGTTGAGATAAAGACAGTTTAGTAGGTAAAGCAAAATCTGTGCTCACAAGAAAAGCAAACCAAGGAATTCATTCCCTCCTTCCCATCAGCAGGTGGGTGCTCAGCCATTCCCAGGGCTCCGTCATGCGTAACGGTGACTTGGGAAGACAAAAGTCCATAACTCCAAACATTCTCCCCTTCCTTCTTCCCCTAGCTCTATACACTGAGCATGATGTCATACAGTGTGGGATACCCCTGGGGTCAGCTGTCCTGGCCATGTCCTCTCCCAGCTCCCTGTGCCCCCCGAGCCGCTTGCTGGTGGGGTGGGGTGAGGACCAGCAAAGGCCTTGGCTCTGTGTGAGCCCTGCTCAGCAGGAACGAAACCATCCCTGGGTTATGAACACTGTTCTCAGCACAGTTCCAAACCATAGCCCCAAACTAGCTACTGTGAAGAAAATTTATTCTACCCCAGCCAAAACCAGTAGAAACCTTCATCTTCATTCTCATGCCCGTAGCCTGAAGGGAGATAGAAATATAAAAAGACTTCCAAAGAAAAGGGAGTTTTGTTCATGGTACAATAACTGTAAATTATATTCCTCGAGAACAGGTACCACTTCTTCCCTGTTTCACATAGCTGAGTACCTTATTTTACAAATGCTTCAATTTCCTTTTGCAAGAGAGCCTTTCTTCACATTCTCTATCCTTGCATTGTGGCTATGAAAGATTCAGTGAGCACCTCTTGACCAAAGGCTCTTGGAAATCTTGGTGTAAAATAGCTCCTTTTCAGGAACTCATGTCAATGCAGATGTTTCAATCTTGATAAATCATGTAGAAGAATTAATTTACATTTTGTGTATATGAAATAACAGTATCTCTTGGGACTGAGTGCGTGCTGTTTCCGCTTTGAGTTTAGGTGGTTCAGAAGCTGACCCAGATGATTGGGAAGAACGTGAAGCTCTATGATATGGTGTTGCAGTTTCTGAGAACCTTGTTCCTTCGCACAAGGAATGTTCATTACTGCACGCTACGGGCAGAGCTCCTGATGTCACTGCATGACTTGGAAATCAGTGAAATCTGCACTGTTGACCCCTGTCATAAGGTATGAATCACGTGGGGCAGATAGCAGTATTACTGGAGATGTTTCTGTTTCACCAACTCCTGTGAATACCTGCTGCCCTGCAGGACTTCAGCCCAGAGAAGATGACTCCTCTCTGTGAAGAGAGTTCAGATCCTGAATCCAAAAGTCATGTTACGTTCCTTGGAACTTCAGGTGAAAATTTCATCTTGGTTAACCAGCAGCTTTCTTTCAACTCATAACCCGTAAATCATTCAAATTTATGATACTTTTGCAGTGTTAGTGTCTAATCTGACCTATGTAGATGCTGCAAAAAATAATCAAAAACATTAGCTAGCCCCAGGTTCTTAACCAAATCTTGCTTCCTTTGTGCCTGGTGTGATATACCCCATCTGTCAGTAAACTGCGTGTGTAACATTAAATGCTTTGGATCTTGCATTATGAGAAAACATTAAACTATTAAAATATTGTGGGGTGACAGATGTATTAAGGGCACGTGAGGATCTCGTTACTGGTCCTTTGTCTGTGGTCAGCATCACTGATCTAAATAAAGCTTTTTCTCTTAGGTAATGCTGCTAAGTCTTATGAGTATTCAGCTTATAGATAATATGTCCTAGAATGATGATGTTACTGCATGTTTTTTAATGTCTTCTGATCAGGAGTGCCAAAATCAGTGTATAGACGGTGACTGAATAAAAAAGGGCAGTTCTTATTCGAGTCATTTCCAGCGACCTCATTTTGCCACTGCAAAATGCAGTGACTGCTGCAAGGAGAGGAAACCGTGATAAAAGCATTTCAGAAAATTCAGCAATTTTTTGACAGCTAAAATGTTGGGGGAAAATATATGTTGTTTTCTGAAAGGGGAAAAAAGCTGTAAATTTTAGGTCAGATAAAACATTTCACTTAACTGTCTTTTCCCATTTTGATAATACAGCTCTAAAGCAGAAGCATCTCCACTGTTAATATCCCCTACTTTAGAGGGTAGGAGTGGTATTGCAGTGGCTAAAGTTTATTATTATCGCTAAGTGATGCTGCTTCTGTGTGAGCCACCTCCTTGTGTAAATCCAATTTGATTAGGTGTGCTGGGCAGCAGTATATTTTATATAAGCCTCTTCCTTAATTGCCAGGGAATACCTTTCTTGGGAGGGGGTAAAGTGACACCACGTTAGCTTATATTGGTATCTCTGACCTGCTTTTGGAATGTTTGTATTTCTGACCTCCTCTGTATTTGTGACCAGTTTGCTGCCATACCTAAGTATATTAATAAAACTTACTAATTCCAGGTATTTGGAGGTCATTCTGAGCCTGTTTTCTCTGACGTATATTTTTATTGCTGGTGTAATGAGTTCATAAATCTTTCTCCTTTTTATAACAGTTCACTTGGTGCCTCGATGCTTGCATTCGGGAGAAGTTTGTGGACAACAAGAGAGCTCGGGAATTGCAAGGGTTTCTGGATGGAGTGAAAAAAGGACAAGAACAAGTGTTGGGGTAAGGCACTTGGGCTGTTTACTGAGAAACTGAAAATGGGTTCCTGACAGTCACGACATCTGACAGGTATTGTAGGTGTTAATTCTTCCCTGCAGCCAGCTAACAGCCAGTAGCTCTTCTGTGCGGTCAAATCCTGTACATTCACAAGCGTTAAGGCACTAGGATGTGGCCAGGCATGTTCTGGGGACATAGCTTGTACTGTCTGAGTTACCAGCCTCGAGTCTCCCCTGTGGCCTGGTAACTGACTGTGGGAGATCTGCTTGATTTCAGTGCATAAGACCTTTAGTAGTTGTTTTCCTATAACACGCTCTTTCAAGTCAAAGAAATAACATTCATGGTGTTTTTAGAAGGCAGGAGAAGGTTCATCAGGTGGATACCTGTAAGCAAGGAAAGACAAATTCAAGTTTTACATTATCATAGTAAGGGAACCGCTTCAGTACTTGCCCTGTGTCTACCTCTCTTCTTAAACACAGCAGTGTGTGTGTATTTATAAAAATATAGTGTATACACACACGCAGTACTTAGATGCTACAGCTGATAGTTGACAGGATTACAAAAAAGAATAGGCTCAAACATTCTACTCTAGTGAAACCTGTGTTCTCAAGAAGCTGGTGTCCTACAGCTGGATATGGAACTGTACAGTAGGGTTGTTTGTTATGTATGACATGTATTTGATTTTTACTGCTTCTCAGGGACTTATCAATGATCTTGTGTGATCCCTTTGCCATTAACACCTTAGCCTTGAGTACCATAAGGCACCTGCAAGACCTGGTTGGGCAGGACACCTTACCCAGGGTGAGTTTCTCAGCTTGCGTACCTAATCTGAACAATAGTCTTAATTGAATAGCATTCATCAACAAAGGACTGGCACGGTAGAAGTACGATCAAGTTCTCGAATGCATGTGTAAATAGAAATAAGGGAAACGTGATACTGCCTATCCATTTGCAGCATGTACCTTAGCACTCTGCAGGAGCACTATTCGAAGGCAGGCATTTTGGAGCTCTCTGAATTGATGACAGATTCTTTGCATGGCTCATTATATCCTAACAGCTGTGCATATACAGAACCATATATAGAATATGTGCCTCCTGCTCTGTCCTTCCATCGGTTTGCTGAACAGCAGCAGCCTTTTTTCCCTGCCACTGTAAATGAAATGGATTAGTTTACCCTGTTCTCGTCTGTTGACTGCGATATAATACAGTTCCTGCCAGTAGTGTCTGCAGAAGATGCTTAAGCGTTCAAGGAGAGTAGCCTTACAGGTGTCTGAACAGTGTGAGGCATTTGCTGGTTTTATCCCCAAGTAGTTAAATTTTATTGTTGGATTGAATAACTTCCCCATAGGGGTTTAAGACTGAAAATTGTTTTGGTTTTGGGGTACAATATAAACGAAAAACCATTGTCGTTCTCACACATGCTTTCTCTACTTACTTCTGCTGAGATGACTCAAATTGTCCTGTCACACATTATATTTTAGTGTTACTAATTTGCCTGGACACATTTAAAAACAATGTCGTGATCAGATTGGCTGCATACTTCTTGGAGTGTTATAAAATGTTACAAAAACCCACAAACCCTCAAGTGTGTCTGTTATTTGATTCCCATTTGAGGAATCAGTTGTCAATTAAATTGGAGAACTGAATGCTTCTAGCAGTCTTTGATAAAGCTGCTAATTCAGGAGAGCTTTGAATGTAAACCACTACTTCCAAATAAGTACCTATATGCACAACCTGTGGAAGATCAAAATAGCTGTTTTTCTCCTCCCCTTAAAATTCGAGGAAAGCCCGGATCTGCTATTGCTGCTTAGGATGCTGTCTTTGGGACAGGGGGCCTGGGACATGATTGACAGTCAAGTCTTCAAGGAACCAAAAATGGTGAGCCATTTTGACATTTAGAATTTAGCACATTTAATTAAACAAGTTTAGACTTGTTTATTGCGTCCCTGATTTAATGTTCATTCTCTATATGTCTCATCATAGCTTTCTTAGAAAAAACATGTAAGTGGTCACAGAGCAGCAGCTCAAGTGGACGTGCTGTCAGCTTCATTTACCTGCTTTTTTTATTTACATGAACGCCTGTCTCTTACTGTTTTAGAATCAGACTGTACCTCTATTAAATTCTGCACTGGTTGCTCATTGTTTCTGGGAAGTTTTACACAACTGACAACTTCGTAAAACACATCTTGTCTGAGGAAAGCAGGATTTCAGAGGCTGGTCTGAAACTCTGGTAGCAGTGCAGCAGCTTTCCATTGACATGAAAAATATTTTTCCCTTCCAGCTATCTGTTCAGCTACAGTCTTTCCATGCTTTGGAAATACTTTGCCCAGTATTACAGGCAGCCCTAATGTAGTTTGGGAGCAGATATGTTCATCTGATTTTCAGAAGGCTAACCATGATGTTGCACAGCAGGACTGTTTCTCAGGATAAATACGCTGTTTCTGTTCTGAACTATAAAGCAGAAAATATCTAACTAGGGGGATATTTGATGTCTTCAAAATATATATTACTGGTTGATTGCAGGTTTAAATTTACCACGGGAACAGTGTGCATTAATACTCAGATTGTAACAGTGAGGGTGACCGAAACTCCCAAGGGTAGCACTGTGATTTGACTTGCAGAGGTGCTTTCATTAATATCTTAGGAAGAAACTGTGAACATTTTTCCTAAAGGGAATCTCTGAATCTGTATTTAACATCTGTTTTATTTATGATTGCCACAAGCTATAGCCTCCCACTCTGTGAATCTGAAACAACACAGGTTGATCTGCCTTGTGCGAGGAGATGCTCTTTATTGTTGCTATTCCAGCTATGCATTGATCCCTGTCAGTTTAGGGAATGAACAAAATGATTTATAATTATTGATAAAAGCCGTTTAGTGCCATCATTAACATGCAGTGCTTGCAGCACTATTGGAAAAGGTCTCTCAGAAGAAATGCTACATAATTGTCAAAAGAAAGAATTTGAGCAAAAGTATTTCTGTAGATGAGGTGAAGTACAGTTTTCCTAATTACCAGTGGAACATGTCAAAGGGAATTATTCAAGAATTTTGACTGGAACTGGATGTCTCAAAGCTTGTTTTCCTAATCGTAGGATGGGGCTCATAATATTGCCTCACTATTTGTTACAGCACTCTAGGACCATTAGGTGGCATGAACTGATTGATGAAGGCATTGTTCTTTTCCATCTGTTCTTTCATCCCTCTAAGGAAGCTGAGCTGATCACGAAGTTCTTGCCTATGCTGATGTCCTTTGTGGTGGATGACCTCACATTCAATGTAGATCAGAAACTGCCCTCAGAGGAGAAGGGACCAATTCCCTACCCCAGCACCATTCCTGAAGCTTTCACCAAGTATGTAATCTGCTTTACCGACTTTGTACCCATAGTCTTGTTACCAAAGCAAAACATGAAGGCGCCAGCCAACACTGACAGGTGAAAATACTGTCTGTGGTAAAGTGAAGACTTTCCTGGGGTAAGATTTAGTCCCAGTTAATCAAGCCTGAACTTCTCCTTTAGCAGAACAGGTTTCCACCATGATTCCTCAAATAAAATTTATCTATGTAAAATAATATTTCTTGTAATGACCATTCTTTTGGCAGATTGAATATGAAAGTATTTGGTATTACTTCATTCAAATATGCTGCTTGTGTAGCTTCCCAAGCAGCGAATGATGAGTGTTTGAGTCATATTGGGTGCAGCTGGACAAGTGCCCATGCTTGGTTCTGAAGAGTGCTGTTGTAAATCGTGAAGTTGGCATTTTTGTCAGAGACTCTCACTCTCTGTTGATAACCTGTCACTCCAGGGACATCAAAAAGATAAATAAAACCTCTGTGTGCTCTGTTGTATTGGGATCTTGCGTTAATTTCCAGCACAATTCTTATCTGTGTGCCAGAATCTGGAGTGCTGTATCTGGATAGTTGTACTCTGTGATAGTGTTGATATTTGACCTTTGGAAAACTAAAACAAAATAGTATTGGACTTTGTATCATGTTTGAGTACTTGAGCTTTTTCTAAAACCCATTTAGAACAGCACTTAAATAATTAATGCTATTATAAATGTTCACAATCAAATCCAAATGTTTGATTGTGAGACAGCACAATGTTTGCTGAATGGTAAACTTTTTCTTCACCTTGGTAGTGAACAGTGATGATCATATACTCAGTCACTGCGTAACTGCTCCTCAGTGGGTTTGAGCTTAGCCTGCTGTGGTTACTGCTGTAACTGCTTGATTGCTATCCAGCAGTATTTTAAACCCTCTTTAAAAAAAGAAAACTTTTAGCTTTATTGATTAAGAAACTCTTGCTTCTGCCATAACAGATTCTTGCAGGAGAACAGAATAGCTTGTGAGATTGGGCTGTATTACATCCTTCACATCACTAAACAGAGGAACAAGAATGTTTTCCTTAGGCTCCTGCCGGCACTAGGTAAGTTTTTGTCTCGTCTTCTATTCTATAGCTGTTTGCCTTGTACTGGACACCCAGGATGCAATACACCTGGAGTGAAAGTGATTTCAGAACCATAATGTTCTGCCTTTGGCTCTTCTGCTGACTTAGTTCTAAGGCCCCGTTCGGTTTTGTCTGCAATTCGGATACTTTCTGCTGATCCAAGAGTTTAGAGATAGTGTCTGAAGGTCAGTAGTATTAACAACGAGATTAGCTGAGAACTGTTTGGAATGAACCTGAAAGATAAAAGAGCAGGTGGTTTAATTCTGCCACCGTTCATAGTAATTGCAGGTGGCCAGAAATTCTTGGGACTTGGCTTTGTGTGATGAAAAAACCTGTAACAAAACAGGACCGAACATTGCCTTAAATTCTTGCCTGAGATTACCTTTTTCACTGACTTCTCTGGGCTAAGTTGCATGAGAGCTCTGAAGCAATGTTAGGGATTGCAGCTTTCAGTAAGGACGGGGTGGGGTTCACTTCCCACTCTCTCACCCCAGCTCTGGTGTTCTTTGAACCCTTTGCTGAACTGGCAGCTCACCTAACATTGGTGAGTTTTCCACTGTTAAGTGATTTATATCTGCTCACTATGGGGTCTGATAAGTGCAAGGAGGTGGATGTGACCATGAACAGAGGATGGTGGAGAAGAATAATGAGGGACTTTGTGATTTTTGGCAGGAGCAAGCTACTCTGTGACTTCAGCCTTGGTGGAGACATGGGCTTTCTACATATTCTTCTCACCCCTCTGTTTCTAATCTTTTATGTCTAGAAGATTAAAGCCACCTGCCTGGGCTACCTGTTTTAAAAGCCACTAAGGAAATCTCACTGCAAAGTTTTCAGCAGGAACATCTGCTCTGTAGTCAGGTTTTGGCACACCCTTGTTGGTCTCAGTCTCTTTCCTTTTCATGTTGTGCAGTTGAGACATTCAGTGACTTGGCCTTCAGTGATATTTTTCTGCATCTGCTCACTGGTAACCTCACGCTTCTGGGTGATGAATTTGCACTCGAGGAGTTCTGCACCAGTCTCTTTGATGGCTTCTTTCTCACTGCCTGCTCAAGGTAAATCTGATTTTCCTCAGGGGAAGTGAGTTTACAGGATAGCTGAGAGAGGTTATGCTACTTTGAACTGTATTTTAATAGTTCAGCAAACTCCTCACATGTAGTGGAAGTAGCCTGGTGCTGTTTTTCTTTAAGGAAAGGCTTATATTTTGTGATCAAGTTTTTATCAGCAAAATTGTTAAGTGTTGATTATAAATTATAAAGTATAATTCGTTATTCATAAGCTGGAGTTGCAAAAGACTATCCTTCTGCTTTGCAGTAGCTGTGAATATGAAGAGTTAACTTCAGCTGTTTGCAGTACCAGCTGCACACAGAAAATCTGTTTGTATCTGTTAATTCTGTTAAGACGGTGTGGTTCAACTGGTGGCCTGCAGCTCCAGGAGACTTCCCCAAAAGTGATTAGAACTGCTGTTCAGGCATAGAAGCATGTACTGCTGCTGCTACCACTTCCTCCAAGCAATATGGAGGGACAAACATCCTCCTGCATGTGCGTATGGCCTGTCCAAAACAGAGACCAGCTGCTGCCATGTGCTACAGTCTCTGCTTAAAATCTCCCCCTCTTTCCTCATGATTGCTACAGTTAGGCCACTCCTGTCGAACAATTACATGAATTGCTTGAAAGTCTAAGGCAGGGTTAGCGCTTTGTAGCATGCAGGCTACAATTCTCAGGTGTTTTGGAAAATTATAACAAAGCTGCCAGTCTTTGGGTGTGTGAATTATTCTGGTACTGTTGCTGTAGCTTTCTTGTTCTCAAGATGGTGTTTGTTTATATCAGTTACTCTGCTTTAAAATTGCTTTTTGCAGAAAGGAGAATGTACATAGGCATGTGTTAAGACTGCTGCTTCATCTGCATCACAAAGTGGCGCCTGCCAAATTAGAGTCTCTCCAGAAGGCTTTGGAACCCACCAAGCAGGTAAGAAGGAAAGCATGAGAAAGGGAGAGTTAATTGCAAATGAAAGCAGCTGCCATTCCAGACGTTGCTTAATGGAACACAAGCTCTGCTTTCCAAGTGTACCAAGTTGTGTCTTAATTACCTTGTAACTTCCTCTTTTTGTGTTGGTTTGTGTTAAAACACACAGGGTAATTGCATACTTGGTGTTCTAGCTCGTAGCAGCTAGAATGAAGTATGACTCTTCTGTTTCTCCTCTCCCTAATTCTCATTCTGCAGAGTGGGGAAGCTGTGAAGGAGCTTTATAACCAACTCACCGAGAAACTGGAGCTTCGCAAGCCAAGTCCAGCCGAAGTGACTGAGACTCCCTCCATGGAACTGCCCTTGCCCACTGTGCCCACACCAGCCTCACGCTGAGCTATGTCTGTAGTGCAAGAGTGAGACAGGAGAACTAACCTGGCGCTCTGCAGCATGAAGGCACTGTGCTGCCTTTCAAGTGTCTGGGCCTACAGGGTGGAAACAAAACAAAAAAAAGCCACTTCCAGCAAACACTGCAGTTTACCCAACTCACTAGCTCTTGCTGGTTAGAAAAATCCGTATGCAGTGCATTGCAAAGGTTTACTTTGCTTTAAGATGGCTGAGTGTCTTCTTGTAGATCCACTAAACCTGACTGTACTTTTTTTTTTTTTTCCAAAAAGAAAATGCTTATTTTTAAGCTTGGCATCTTGTATTTTTAAACTCTGCTTTAAGAACTGATGAGTGTTTAACGCCATTATGGTTGAGCAGGTCATGTGAGCTCCTGAAGGCTAGCCATAGCTTCCTCAGTCCTTAGTTTGCTCCTCTGGGTCTCTGGAGAAGATGCTTAACAGAAGGAAGCATCAGAGGAGATGAGCTCCACTGATACAAGTTCCTGTTTGAGGTTCTAGCTCTTCTGGCACGTGGTAAGACATGCTGCCTTAGTCAGAGATGTCCACCGCTGTCGCTAGACCAAGAAGCAGTCAACAGCTGCTTCTCAGCCAGGCTCTTGCAAAGAAGGCTGGAAACTGAATCATTCTCTCTCCTTTTCTCCCCACTTTTCTCCAAAGGAGTAGCTTGAAATGAGTCCTGGAGCCAGTGAAGAGAACCAAGACTAGCATTTTCCCAAATTACAATAGGGTTTGAGTGTAAGTGGAGTGCAATTCTGTCTGAAAAAACAGCCTGTTCTTCATGGCTTGTTCGTGTCGCTGTCTGTGCTGTTACAGTTAATTCCTGCTCTGCTTTTATTGCTGCCTCAGGGTAAGCCTCAGGTAGAGTGTGCAGGAAGATGGGTGAGAAGAACAAGTTGTGTGAGCTTACAACGGACATAGCCCATACAACACCTGAAAAGAATCTTGCCAGTCCTCTGTAAGCACTAATCTGGCTACATGAGTTATTCTGAGTTGCGGACTAATTCAGGTAGGAAGGCAGCTCTGAGGGTCTGTGGTCCACCCCCTGACTCGGAGCAGGGCCAACTGAGGTGATGTTGCTCGAGAGCAGGAATTTATATTTTCCTTTAAGTTTCACAAGGTTCCTGTCAGGCTGTTTCTCCGGCCTGTTGAGGGAGTGAGGTCCCTTTGAAGAGCAGCCCTGCCCAGTGTAGCAGCCGTGCCCACAGCTTGGCATCGTTTGCAAACTTGCTGAGGGCGTGCTCTGTCTTCAGGTAGCAAATACAGGCATTAAACAATATTAGCCCCATTAATGACCCCTGAGGAATGCAGTGAGTAATGGGCTGCCAGTTGGACTTGTGCTGTTGATCACAACCCTCTGAGCCTGGCATCCTGCCAGTTTTCCATGCAGCTATCTGAACTGTTATCAAAACAATTTGGCTATATGGATTCTTCAGACAGTTGTGCCAAAACGCATTTAAAGTCAAGGTAAGCTACCCACTGCACTTCCCCCATCCACCCAGCCAGGCATCTCTGCATAGAAGGTTACTGGGTTTATCAGGCACAATTAACCCTTGAAATTTGCCCATCCGTGATGGCCGTGCCCTGTCACTTTCTTGTCCATCATGTTTCTGGTTATGATGGGGTTTTTGGTTTGTGTTTTTTTTTTCCTCATCACCCCTTCTTGCCTGAGACTTGAGCACTCCCAGTGCCAAGTTGTGCTGGTGAGACTTTTCTGTTTCCTGAAGCTGTCAAAAAAACCCCAAACCCCTGCTAGTTAAATAGAGATGGAAATCCCTCCCCAAAGCTGCTGACTCCATCTTTGCACAATTTTCTTGAGTTCTCAAGTGCTGCATGAGGAAAGTGAGTGTCACCTCTTCATCACCTCAGTGCTTTATTTCTCCTTTTATGCAAGGACTCATCTGTATCTTGGAGAGCTAGGGAGGCAGGTTGGGTTTGTGTACAAGACACAGGCACTGTCCCCTAGTCCACGCTGCCTTTGTGCACCTTGTCTCCCAGGTTCCCTATTGCCTTTGGCAGGCTCTCAGCACTGCTGGCATTGGACTTGTTGGAAACGGGAACTGGGTATAACAGTTGTGCCTTTCTTGCAAAGTTTTGTTTTTAAACCATTTAAACTGTCATGGTAACTTACACAAAATAACACCCACGCTGCTGGCGAGCCTTTCGCAATGAACCTACTCAGGCCCATGCTCTGCTCAGGCTCAAAAGTTGTTTTAGCTTTGTGTTGGGAATTCCTTCTGTCGCTAAAGGTTTCCCTTACACCGCATGCTGACTTGGTACTTTCCTGCAGCACGAACTTCTGTGAATCCAGGCTGACTTTGTGATTTAGTACTTGGCAGAAAGACCTCTTGTGTTTCAGCCCGTGCCCACATGCTGGTGATTTTTTTCCAGGTTTTTAGATCCACAAAGAAATTGAATCCCAGAGCAGAAACTGGCAATTACCTGGGCTTGGCTGCTTTGGCTGAGGATGGGAAATCTCCGTGCAGCAGAGTGGCTGCCAGTCCATGCCCTCCTGCTCAAAGATGGGATAAGGAGAGACGCTTTTCAGAAATCATTGTTTTAGCAGTGAACTTCTTGGTCTGTTCCGTTCTTTGAGGTGTGAGTGGTTTCACTCCAGTGCCAAAAATTACACAGACTCTCGCTATGTGTGTAAACCTCAGTGCGGTGGCTGCAGCTGCATGTGGGATGCAGACGGGCCAGGACATCTCTGTGTTCTGCTCTGGGGTCCCCGCTTGGAGGAGTCACTCTCTTCTCCAGATGCTGTTGTATCCAATGGTACTGTCCTGCGGCACAGCTACCAGGTGAGGTACAGCGGGACTGTGTAAGAGAAATTTTTTTTTTTTCAATCTTCATCTTTTCTATAGCACCTCTGTACCCTGTGACTGGCATCAGTGGGGATGCTGCGCAGCATGCAGCAGGCGTGTGCTGCGGTGGGTACTGCACCCCGGCTGCCCTGCCCAGAGCTTGCTGCTGCTTAAAATCCCCCCACTTGGCATGACACAGCGAGCTGGAATCGCTCCCTGTCTACACTTAAGTCTGGGTTTGCCTTCACAACAGGGGTGTGATACTTGTGATAGCAAAAAATGCCTGTTCTCACTAAACCTGCCGTGCCTGGCTGGGGAATGAATTTTTACAATGAATTTTAATTAGCTTAAGCAATCTGGTCCTCTCTTGTGTGCTTTTCCTGGGAGATCAGAGTAACTAATGGCTCGGAGCCGTTCTTCAGGCTTTTTGGATGGTTGACGTTTAAGTGAAATTTTATGTTGAGCTGTGAAACCTATAATTTGGATTGAGCTATGTTAGAAGATTGATAGAGCACAGTAACTGCAATAGTCAGTAGAAGTAGCCAGGTACTGAGGCCTGTGTTAGCAGAGGAACCAGGTTTTATTTAAAATCAGTGGAAAAGACGATTACTATGGTGAAATGCTACTTACTGCCAAGCTACCTGGCACCCAAAGCATACCTAGCATCATTTCAAAATGCAGCCAGTTCCCCTTGGCATATTGATTTGGTGTTGGGTAGCTCGCTGTGGGCTGAGATAAAAGGAGACCAAACAAATCTGTGTGTCCAGAAAGAATGCAAAGGCCCCCGGATACCCCTCGGCTATTGCGAGTCCTCTCTGTTTTGCTGGGAACTGTTTGGTTGTCAGGTGGTTCCTGGCCTTGCCTCTACACAACAGTGTAAAGGAAACGTGCCATAGGTTTAATTTCAGAGATAATTGAATTATAAGAAATTAATGTGCATGTGCAGTGCTGATTAGGCTACTTCCTGCTGAAAGCAGTAGCATGTGTGGTTCTGGAGTCTGGTTTCAATTCACCATGCTGGTCTGGGGTGTCTGCGCTCTGCTCCCTTGGGGCTGCGATACTGGCAACTTCCTTGGTGCGTGAGAACGTCAGTTCCCAAAGCAAGGCAATGGGTTGGGCTGAAATTCCAGCTCTGGGATGTCGGGGATTTATTATCTTGGCTCTCTTGCAAGCATTTTAAGAAAGGAAATTGCTGAAATCCAGAGGAAATAATTCTTTCACAATTTCTGTGCATTCAACTGCAATCCAGAGCAGTGGAATTTCTTAACCAACAGGGCAAAGAAAGGTGTTAGGCCAACCTCAGAAATGGCTATGGCTTAGGTGTTGAATCGGAAGAGACCAGGTATGAGGGAGACCTTAGAGGTTTCTCCCCAAGACGAGAGGAGGACTCCAGCAGCGAGAACAGTGAGGGGAGGAAGGAGAGGAACATCCTGCACAAGATCTGAGTCCTTTGCTGAGCTAAAGTGGCCGGCTCTGGGAATGTGTATCGCCTCTGTGTCTGGCCTGTCTTCTGGCAGAGATGCGAACACAAAACTTGGGTTGTCCTGAACTTCACCCCATGGTCCCCACACGTCTGGCTGCGGAGCATGGGTCCCAGCAGGCCAACTGGAGCCTGCTCTGGTAGGGCGGGTGAACCGGTCCCTGCCGCCAGCTCCTTCACTGCTCCTTAGGCAATGCGGCTCTGCCTTGCTGGTGGAGCGGCTGGTGGGGAGGTGTCAGCAATTTCCAGGGACCAGCTTTCACCTTCTGAGGCTGAGCAGGCCTTGGCACAGCCCCGCATAAGGAAAATGGTACTTTGTGGTCATCTCCCCTTTTTAAACTCAGCTATAAGACTTGAGGCCATCATGTCTTTTACCTGTAATGCTAGAAGCAAGCATCAATTCCCTCTTGTTCTTATCATAGAATCATAGAATGGCTTGGGTTGGAAGAGACCTTCAAAGACCATCTTGTTCCAACCCCCCTGCCATGGGCATGGGCACCTTTCCCTAGATCAGGTGGCTCCAAGCCTCATCCAACCTCACCTTGAGCGCTTCCAAGGAGGGGGCATCCACAGCTTCTCTGGGCAACGTCTTCCAATGTCTCACCACCGTCGCAGTAAAGAATTCTTTTAATTTCATGTCTCAGCCCACTGTGCTACCTCAAGAAAAGCTTGATTTTTGGCCAAAGTAAGGAGCAGGGCATCAGGCTTACAAGTGATCGGCCCTCCTCTCCTTCCCAAAAGCACTCTGGAGTGGCAGCAGTGGGTTCCTGCAGGGAGGCTCTGTGCTGCCCCAAGCGCTGTCCCAGCATGGCCCTTACCAGTAGCACTTCAGGGAATGGGTCTGAAAATAGATCAAAGTGAGCCTGGTCAGAAAAGTTACTGACAAATAGAAAAATCACAGCACTTCCTTTCTTGAACATTTAAGGCTTCAAAAAATAGTAATTTTCTTTGATCTTGGTAATTTCAGCAGCCACGGGACTGCAGTGAAGCATCTGTGGTGTTTTCACGTAACGTGTCCTTCATTACCTTCTCTGCTGTACCCGTTGATTGCTGGACGATGGAAGGAGGAGTGCTGATCCTGAGGGGTTCCCGAGAATGGGACAAACAGCCTTCCTCATCCTTCCTCCTCACTACTGGAGTGCCCAGAGACCTACCAAGTCGTTCTTGCTATGACTCCAAAGGTTGGCTACTGGGGCAGTGTGGGGTGGGAGTGGGCAGGTGTATCTTCCCGGCTGCCTGCTTTGGAGAAGTACAAAACTGCCTGTTAGGTACTGGTTCCCAACGTGCCCCTTCATCTGGTGTGAGCAGGAGGTTGAACCAGGGTGTGAGGTGACCACGACCCTGGTCGTCCTGTGCTTTGGGGGTCCTGACCACCCCTCTGTGGTTCAGCGAGTCTGTTCCTGCTTCCCTGGAGCTCCCCAAGGTTGGGCTGACGCTTCTGCCTTCGGTTTACTGCTCTTTTTGGGGGAAGGGCGTGTCCCTTCACTTGGCAGATGCACGACCTTTCACTGACCAGCACCAGCTCGCGGCCCTGGAGCATCAGCTCAGATGTGCTGTGAGATGTGTCCGACCTTGACAAAAATCTCCCTGCAGCTCACCAGGTGCATTGCTCAGTGGGTTTTCCTGGAGGAAGACAAGAGGAGCAGTGTGGTAGCAGCACGCTCCCGGCCTGCAGAGCCACGCCACAACCCGGCAGCTGGAAAGAAGATGCTGGTGTAGTTCTTGCTGATGCTGTTGCAGCACCTTGGTGATATCTACCCGAGTCCTGCTTGGCTGGAACATGCTCAAAAACATGAACGTGAGCACTTTACCTTAAAAAATAAAAAGGTATGTTAGTACTTCCCTACTACTTAGGTGCCTGATTTCCCACTGAGATTCATCTTTAAGCATTTAAACCTTGGACTTTTGACAAGGGACCATGTGTGTTCACCCAGTGCCTTTAGAAAAAGTCCTAAAATTTTAGATGTTTTATCACCTCCTTTGCTCTGAAGCAGTGGAAGGACAACAAGGAAACTGGGGAGCTTGGCAGGTAGGGTACAGCTCCTGTTACAGCAGGGTATTCGGAAGTCTTTCTTTTGGGGGAACCCTTTGGTTGTGCTGTGGCCTCAGTAGGATCACTAGGGGTGCAGTGAGGAATTCCATTGCACCAATTTCCACCCATAAAAGGAAGCCTCTTGCTCAAAAAGAGGGCTGGATTCTGGCAGCCTGCAACTCCTGTGCTCCTCTGGATTAAACCGAAGTTGGTGGAAAAGAATAGCCATGAAATCTCCTTCCCGGAGAGCACTGGTTGCCAGCTTCTGGTTTCCAAACCATTGACACGCTTTCCCAAATAGTCTCATAAAAGCTACAGCTGGGACCCTTGTAAGAGCGGGCTCTGCTAGGCTGCGACTTAAAGGATAATACGAGGTGGGGACCCAGCAACTGGAAGGCATTGTCACGCATCTTCACATGGCTGAACTCTCAAAAGCATCTGCTTGTTGGCGGAACACCCTGTGCTGTGGACAGTGGATCCATTGGAAAAGTGGTCAGGAACAATGGATTGTGATGCAGATGGCTGGAGGGAAGGTGGATGTCTCGAAGGAGCATCTAACCAAATCTGGAGCAGATGCTGCACAGCAGAAAACCGAATTATTACTCTCCAAGATACTTTTCTGGTGGAGCTGCTGTATGATTCAGGCTTTATGATCACCTTTAGGTTAATTCTGATGAGTTATGCATGGTGGGAGACTTGATGTGTGACTTTCCCTGTAAGCAAGGATCCCCTTATCCAGCTCCCCCTGAGGTGAATGTCTTGCTCTGACTTTGGAAGAGCTGTATTTAGCCCAGAAAATGAAGTGATGTGAAAAGTCTTGTTTGTTCCTTTTTCAGAAAAGTTGAGCCATTTCAGGATGGAGAACAACACAGATTCTGCCTGTAGGTGTATATGAAGGTACTTCTAGATGCCCTATGTGCTATTTTAGAGTTCTCTACGCCAGTGTGGTGTCTCAGTCAAAGGGGGGTGGTGTCTGGGGGTGACCAACAGCTGGGCTGTGTGGGGCAGGAGCTGTGCCATGGCCCGTACCTGAGCACTCTGGGTCTCTCCCAGAAGCGACCAATGCAGGGTGATTTAGAGAGTTTCTGGCCTTTCTTGCAATTTTGATGGATGACACACAGATGCTGCTTTATGTTTTCTTTTGTACAGCAGTAAGAAGTCTGTCCTGGTGTGCAAATGCCATTATTAATACAGCTGTCTCTCTGGAGAGATGTCTTGATGGAGCAGCTTTTCAGGAGGAGTAAGTATTTCTCTGCAGCTCTGAGAGATCCCGCTGCGACCTGCAGAGCTCTCTGCATTCTCCAGCTTGCTTCCTCACCTTTATTTCCCCATCAGGCTGTTACGTTAATAAGGGCTGAGCCCAGCAGAGCTCATGGACCCATCCAAGCTCCGTCCCCATGGCTCTGACCCACAGACATGCTCTGCACTCTCCCTCCACCAGAGCCAGGCTCAGCATTAAACACAAGGGGGAAGTCAGCTTCTCAGAGCTTCACGTGGGTGTAAAACAGGGATTAAGGGCAGCTCCACCCAAGTTCAGGTTACTGACAGTGTTGTCAGGCTATTCATGGGCATCTTCTGCATTCACTGCTCTTTCCTAGGTCCTCTCTTTCCTACGTCTTGCCCCGGGGCACCTGGCCCTCACTGCCACCATCTTCAGCTCTATCGCCTTCTCTGCTGTCTTCTCTCCCTTAAACTGCCCAGTCTGCTGGGATCCAGTAAGTGTCAGAGGTCTCTCCCACCCAGGTGAGAGCAGGCACCTTAACCCCTTCCTCTGGAGGGTCCTGAGGGAGGCTGACACTGGGGGCTTTTGTGGCCAGGGTAGCAGGACTTTCAGCTGGGTCCTGCTCTGCTGGCTCAGCTGGGCAGCGAGGGGTGACGTGTGGTTGTGTGTGCTCAAGCCCCAGCTCTCGCTGAGTTTAGGGCTTGGTGTCCTGTGCCTGGGGTCAAAGCATGGCTCAGCCTGGGGTGTTTGTGGACCTGGGGCTCATACACTGAGCAGCTTGTCCTTGCCTGTTGTGAGTCTTGTGTGCTGGGAATTCACTTAAGAGATGCCTCTAGCTTGCATAGAATCATAGAATCCCAGGTTGGAAGGGACCTCAAGGATCATCTGGCCCAACCTTTCTGGGTAAGAGCACACTCTAGACAAGATGGCCCAGCACCCTGTCCATCTGCGTCTTGGAAAGTGTCCAATGTGTCAGAGTCAACACCTCCCCTGGGGAGATTATTCCAATGGTTGACTGCTTTCATGGGGGAAAATTTCCCTCTCGTGTCCAATCAGAATCTCCTCAAGAGCAACTTGTATCCATTCCCCCTTGTCCTCTCCATGGGACTCCTTGTGAAAAAGGAGTCTCCATCTTCCCTGTAGCCACCCCTTAGGTACTGCTATGTGGTGATGAGATCCCCTCAGAGCCTCCTTTTCTCCAGGCTGCACAAACCCAGCTCTCTCAGCCCAACCCCATATGGCTCAGAGAGGCTTCCCAGCCCTTGGATCACCTTGGTGGCCCTGCTCTGGACCCCCTCCAGCCTGCCCACAGCTTTTTTTGTATAGCGGGGACCAGAACTGCACACAGGATTCCAGGTGTGGCCTGACCAGCACTGAGCAGAGTGGGATGGTGACTTCTGTACCCCTGCTGGTGATGCTCTTGTTGATGCACCCCGGCACCCTGTTGGCCTCCTTGGCCGCAGCAGCACACTGATCACTCCTATGAAGCTTGTTGGCCACCAGGACCCCCAGGCCCAGCTTTGTGCTGGGTTTATACATCAGCCCCTAATAATGAGATTTTTTTCTGGCAGCAGGCACTGGTGTTGGAAAGGAGAGCACTGGTGTTACTTTCTAGGGGAATCAGATTTTAAACCTGGCTAACACCATCCTCTGTAGCACAAGCAGGACCATCAGTGACCAGAGGAGCACGCAGTAGCATGCAGAGACCGTACTAAAGATAACGAGGTCAGTCCAGCTTGAAGGATAACTTCACAGAAAGCAACCGAGTGATCTGCGTGGGTGGATTCTGGCCTGCAGGACCTGCAAGGGGAGTTTGATGAGAAGGCCAAAGCTGATCAACTGGACACAGTGAAACCAGCTTCCCTTCCTTGCAAAACAATCACATGAGGGGCAAAGGTGTCCCACCAGGGCTACGCTGAGATTAGTTAACATCGCCTCTTCTCCTGGTCAGCATGGCCCGTGCTCAGGAAAGAGGCAAAGCATTGGTGTTAGACCACAGCTGCCGCCTCTGCCCGTGTCAGCGGCAGCAGCCTAGGAGTGAGGATGGGCGTCCTTCTCTTCTCTCTCCAGGTTCTGTGAGCGTCAGTTATGGCAAGGAAGGAAGGTTCCTGTGCTGTTGTCATAGAAGAAAAGTCCAGCACTTAGGAGACAATTATTAGTAGTTTTTAATACTATTTTTTTTCCCTTCAAACTAGCATCAATTTGCTGTGCCAAAGCTGTGTTGGCTGATCAGGGTTAACAGAATTAAAAAGTGGTGAAATGTTTATAAAATCCTGGTGATGAGTCATTGGCAATCTGATACAAAGCAATCCGATGATTAAGAGCACAAGTTTCATATTACTACTTCTGCATCCACATTTATAGGTAGGAGCAATTAAAAATCCTCAGAAGAGATGTCTCAGAGCATCTGTTCTTTGTCTTTTATTAACTGTTGACTCGTTTGAGGCTGTGGAAGGCGCTGACAGATTCTGCAGTACCTCTTCTTTTTAACTCTGAAAATCCATTTTCCTGCCCGCTGTGAAGGCTGAGATCTGTTGTATTTCCACTTTCCCCTCTGTTTCCAGATCTGTTTGACAACTTCGGAGCTGAGGAAGAAGACGCTGCACATGAAAGAGGGGAAGGAGAGAGGCTTGTGTCTGCAGGAAGAGTTTATTCCCCTGAACTGGACATGAAGCCTTGTTCAAGGTATCAGAGTCAGTGGGCCAGAGTCGTTACTGACTTGTGAAACGAAGCCTGGGTAGCAACAACAAAACATCTGGCCCAGTGGGTCATAGCCAGATTTGTTACCAACCCACGGCCTACTCCAAATGAGCACCACGGTCTCTGTTTAATCTGTAATGAATAATCATATAATTACAGAGGGCTTTTAATGAGCAGGTTCCTTGAAGAGCAGCCAAAGGGCAGAGAAGGGAATCTGTTTTCCATCTTGCCTGTCGCATCCTGGTAGACTGGCATTCGTGGGCTTTGGCTGAGGACAACGGTGTACGGAGACAGGGGAAGCACCCCTGCAGCTAACGGGGTGCTGCTTGGGAGATCTGAGGGCACCAGACCCTAGGACCTCAGACCCTGGCACTGTATCTAGGTGGAGGTACCGCCACTTGCAGATGCTTGTGGCCTGATCGGGGGAATCGCTGTATCTTCTGAGCTCCGCAGGAATTTTGGACCATGCCCCTGTGGCCTGCTTTAAGAGCTGCTTGGCCCAATCTTTCAGTTTGGCCCATGTTTGGGAGGTTTGATGCTTCCAGACTATCCTGTTAGCTAGAGGAATCTCTGCAGGCGTTGGGCGCCATACAAGGGGAATGTCAGTGAAGCTCAGAAGTTCCTTCTAAAAAGCCAGTAATTGCCAACAAGTCAAATGCACGCTTTAGGTCAACTCTGATTTACTGTAACAAAACCATTATTGCTGCCCTTCTGTCATGCAGGTTGGAGATTGGGTGAGTTTTGGGTCAATGGCCTTAGGAAGGGGGCTGTTTCCAGTTTGTTAGTCAGTTATGCCATCTTCCCAGTGGAAGAATGGGGAGATGGGTGCTTCCAAGGAACCTGAAGCAAGGTGATCTTTGGTGTCGCAGCGTGCCCTTGGGGCTGCAATGAATACAAATACTAACTGGCACCTATCACCTCCATTTTTTAAATTATCTTTAGCAGTAGAGAGGCCTCGATTGTCATCCAACGAAGTGGGAAATAGGCCCTGAGTAGCAGGATGAGTCGGTTCTGTTCCTCAGTGCCTTTGCTATAACGCATGCAGCCCAGAAGGATGGGAACGCTGCAGCAGTCAGGCTGGTGGAGGTGCTTTGTGCCAGGAATGCAGGGCTCAGTGACTACTCAAGTATTCTGGGTTTTTCTTCCAGCCCAACCAGCTGGACGGCATGCCTGGGACAACTGAGCCTGGCCTCGTTTCCAGCCTGGTTTCACAAACGAGTTGCAAACCTGCATGTGCTGCTACTTCAGAACGGGAGCTCCTTGGAGCGCTGGCGGCTCGGCTTGGTCGCCGTTCCTTTGGGGGCTGCTTAAACTGCAAACTGAAGGAGTTGTCCTCTGCAGGGGTTCCTGCCCCACCAAAACCGGGGCAGACCACCTTGCACCCCAGAGACGGCTTTTCATTTTCTTCTGTTCTTTAGAGCCCTACCTGAGTCCCGGGCTCTCTCCTGTCATCTAGGGTCCTGCTCCCCTCTCACTTCAGGCTTGGGGAACTTTTTTCCATTCCACTTCTTTCACGCATCCTTTATCCGTATTTGACCCACTTGTCATTTTTGTACAGAGTTGTCTGAAAACAGCAGGAGAGGGAGATGCTGTACTGGAGGAGCACTGGCTCTTAATTAAAACCATTTGCAGAACAACGGCCAACTTGAGCAGCAGATCAAGGCTCTGGTCTGCAGGTAAGGCCTTGTTTCAGCACTCAGGTGCCTGCGATAGTCTTGAATACATGTTTTATTGGCGTATCTGTCTTGTAGTGATGACTACCAAAGTGTGCGACAGCCCAGTTAATATTTGCTCCAAACCCTTAGGAGTCCCCAGTGAGTTTGATAACTGTTCCTTGACTCTACTTGGAGGTTATTTATTTGCACAAATTGGATGTTATTTGCACAAACTGAAGGACTCACCCAGGTTCTTGCACTCCCACCAAACCTCTCCAGGACAACCCCAAAGCTGTGCCCTTGGGCTGAATTTATGCACCAGGGCAGACTTGGGGGGCAGAGGGGAAACACCCACAGCTTTGCAGGGGGTCTTGGGGCTCCCTGCTGCCATGGGGAGGGTCCTGTACCCCCGTCCTCTGCGGCTGCTGGAAGGGCCCTGCAGCACCATCCCTAGCCCCTACCTTGTCCTCCCAAACTGGGCTTTCATCACTCTAAGATCAGCCTTTCCAGCTCCTTTTTTGAATCATTTGTCCAAGAACTTGCAGCTTGCGACTGAGCACCACGCTGTTTGGAAACCAGCTGCTGTATCCAGAGCTGTTGGCTCTGGCAATAACTCTCAGGTTATTGGCTTTTCTACCTTACGTAGTATTGAGGATGAATCGGTGAAATTTTTAACAAAAAAAATTGTGTGTTAAAGTTCAGATAACTGTTTAAAGACTCAAGAAGATTTTCAGACCTGGGGGATGTTCGCCTGAGGATTGAGGATGGTAGTGGAGGCAGGCCAGAGGTGGTTTGTCAGGGTTTTAAAAGGAGCATTTGCCAATGGATCTGTCATGTTCAGCAACAAGCAGATTTGTTTTAAATTATTTTTTATTCATGATATGGAGCACCTAATGCAAAACTAGGAGTAAGTTGTAATGAGTTATCCTGCCACTGTTACCCCAGTAATTTCTCTCTTTGATGTTGTGTAAAAAGCCACTCCCTCCCTGGAACAAAGGAGTCACGGGGTCTTTACTCATTAAAAATTGCATATGTATAAAATATCTGTGTTGTCTTTAGTCTAAAATCCCTCACTGTGTATGACTTGTACCATATATCATGACCCATCTCCCGCAGCCTGGCAACTGTCTCGGTTGCTATAGGAACAGCTCCGCTATCCTTTCATGGAGAACTTCAAGTATTCCCATTTCCGTAGCCGCTAGAACACCTCCAGTTCTTACTTGTTCCATTCACTTGCTTGCTGCCATCCAGGAGATCATCTCCTCCCCATTTGGAGAGTTACTCAGCACTTCTGGATGCATAAATGAAAGCGCATTTGTCAGCTGAAGAGAAGTCACCCAGTACTTGGAGGTGCACTCTTGGCTGGGACGTTGCTGCCGCCATTGGCTTTGTTTAACGTGCAGACATACCGTGTAATTAGCATCCCCTACCATGCATTAAAGTGGTGCTTAATACAAAACTATCACAATCCCTGGCTTCTGCGCACTTGTCTGCAGCTATATTCCAAAGGGCAAAAGTTTCTAAGGAACGTTTCACCTTGGGCATTGAACCCATGGGGAGCATAACCTGAGCTAGAGGAGAAGCAAATTCCTCACCGCATGTTTCTTGTGAGATTGTGCGTTATATGGCTCTCATGCCTGTCCCTGAAGAATCACCCTGGCCAGTGTGCCGAGCCCCACACCGTGTCCGACGGTGAGGCCAGCGGTCCGTCTGATTATGCAAGGACTGTGAAGTTGGAGATCATGAGGACCACTGAATCTGCCCCTCACCTGGGCCTCCTTTTTACACTGAACTGGCACAGCTCTGCTAAGCAAAGGTGGGTTGGTCAATCTGTCTTAGATGATCCTGGTAATTAAAGAGTTGTTGAGGGCTTACTGGTTTACTTACAGAAAGATTTCACTGGAATAACATGAATTTTGTGAAAGATACTCTTAGAAACACAAGGTAGGTATCGATAAGGCTTGCTTTTAAATGCTGAAAAGAGGGCATTTGTTTTGTTCTATTTATACAAGTGTCTAAACAAGGCTGGGCTATCCCTTTATCCTGCTAGAAATATCAGGCACGTGTATTGCTTCGTGTCCTGGGGCTCTCCATGGGGGAAGGGAGGGAGAGGCCGAGGGGATCTGGTGTCACCAGCAGATCTCAGCTGAGCAAGATCCTACGCTGCTAACCAGAAAGAGGTGGAGGGGCTGGAAGAAGAGCTGTGGGGTGGAAAAGTCTGGAAGCTGTGGCACCAGCTGTGTTTTCCTGCACATCAGGTACCCTGCCAGAGCTGTACCACAGGGGAAGCAGCAGCTGAGGGCTTAGGTGAGGAATAATAATGAGGAGAACAAAATAAGAGTGTAGGAAAAGCGAGCAGGAGAAAAGATTTGTCAGCTGCAAAATACTCAGTAACACTCCCAATCAACACTGGCTCAGCACAGCCCCAAATCCTGAGACACTGGGAAGAGGCAGCTTGGAGAATCCCTAGTCGTTGACTGGGGGTTTTAATTTATTCTTTGCAGTCAGACAGTGCTCTGGTTGCCGGCTTACAGGCACGGCAGCCAACTCTTCCCCCCCCTCCCTGCCGCCAGCCAAAGGGACGCTGCTCCTGCGATAAAAGTGTAGGAAGCTCACGGCTGCAGAGTAATGCAGGCAAAGCACGAGTGAGACAAAAGGGATGGAGTCCCAGAAGATGTGATCCACCCCATTAAAGGAACCGTCCGTAGCCTCTGCAGCTGTGTTTATGCTGCTTCACGCAATAGGCACCAGCCTCACATCCCCCAGGAGATTTTTACAGCATTAATTCACTCTGCACAAAACCCAGCCTGCAAGGCTCCTCTCCAGCAGAGACCTTTTCATCCCTCCAGCTCCGCCCTGTTCCTGACCTTGCCTGCAGGAGCTGCACCCCTCCGGCTGACCTCCCATTGCTCTCGATCAAATGTCACCGGTACCCAATGAAGCAGACCCCGAAGTGCCACGAATGGACCCCAGGATTCTCATTTTCCTGCTCTATGTGATGATCCTTCATGAGCTGGTGAGTGGCTGGATGGAGTACCAGAAGCAGATAGCAAAGCCGAAGAAGCAGGCGGGTCCAGTTTGGTCTTCTAGGTGAGTTAATGCTCATTATGTTTCCAAAAGCTGAATAACTCGGGTATGTTTTGACGGGGAAGATTGCCTTTTGTGTACATACATCAGTCCCTATAGATATGTGTGTGTATCATCTGTTGTGTATTAATGCATGGATTAAGCTCCGTTAATCTTTTGAGCCTGTATTGTCGGAATGTACTGTGCATTTGACACTCTCACAGATAAATATGCCTGTGATTTGAGGTTTTATTTTTGTGGAAAGGTGCTGTAACTCAGTCTATTTCCCATGACTTAGGTTCCTGATCAACATACCTGAAAGAGAAAAATGTGGGTAGCACAAAGAGTTACACCTCATGCGTGATGCTCATCAATGAGGCACAAACCTCTAGAGACTCCTCGCAATCAGAGTATTTCATGTTAAATTACTAGTGTGCATGTCACTATCTCGCTGTCTCCTCCCACTCTCTGGGCTGTGCCCACTACACTAATCTCTTCCTTGTTTTCTGCCCAACAACAAAAACGAGCTGTAGAAATGAGGACGCAAAAGAAAAACACCGCATGTCCTTAAAATTCAAATATGTTTCCACAAACATTGTTCGTGTCTTGTTCGCTTGTAACGATGCTTGGGGTAATTGTAGTCTTATTAGTATGGTTAGGGGCTTAAAATGAAAGATATCTTGACAGCTCTCCGTCGGCTGCATGGTTAGGGACTCACACCCTGGAACCCAAAATTCCCCGCCTGCCCGATCTCAGGCAGCGGCATGCCAACACCTTGTAGCTTTGGTTCTACAAAGATGCTGGTGACCCAGTTTGCTCTAGGTCTGGCAGCTGCAGCACGGGTGAACCGAGCTCACAGCTCACTCCTTGCCCTAATCCTCTGACGCGCAGCAAGCCCAGCCGCAATTACAGCCCCGCTGTGCTTGGTGCTGCACATATGCACCCCAAAGGTGCCCGCGTAGACGAGGCCACCAAGAGAAATCCGTGGTGCGAGGATGCACCCTCAACTTGCTGGAAATCAGTAGCCAGCAGGTACCAGTCTGTTCTCCTGCAGTTCAGGGATAAATTCACTGGCTGAATTTCCAGGCCAGCAAAGCTGAACTGCACCTTGCACCATTTAGTTGTACAAATGAAATGATTTGCACTGGGAACGCAGCCATGGGTGGAGACGGCTCCAGTGCAGAAATAGCTTGAAAGCAATGGGGCTGGCTGGATTATAATTGAGGTTAGAGGCAGATTTCCTCATTGTCTTCAAGGAGGAGCCCAGGGAGGTGTTGGACAATAACTTGCACTGAGGTCTGGGGTACCCCAATGCTAGCAAAAGGGTGTAATGCAGAAAATCTAATGGAATAATTTTATTTACTGGAGGCCACCAAACAACTTCCATCAAGCAGCCAGGATAATATCATAGGACTGATTTTTTTTTTGGTGTTTTTTTTTTTTTTTTTTTAAGAGAACGTAAGGGAATTAGGTACCCCATCAAAACCAAAAATCTTCAGGGGCTGCCATCTAACCCAGCGTCATTCGGGGAGGTGGGACCAAGCTGGATGATTTGGGGAGGGCCCCGCACCCTGCAGGCATCCCAGCTGCCTCCACCTGAGCTGAACAGGCAGCCCACCCTGCTGGCCGTCACAGCAGGCTTTTCCCAGCCTGCCCCTGCCCCAATACCCGTTCCCGCCCCTCCTCTAGCTGACTGCAGCCAGTTTAGGAAGGCAGAGCCATCAGGTCTGTGTGTGCCACACAGATCGCTCACAGATTGCACCATAAACAGGTGAAGCTCTGTGGCCTGGAGAACTGGAAAATTGCAGGATGAATCGGGATCCTCTTAGTGGAATTAAGATTGTCCTGCATGGACACCCTGATTCTTGTGTAGCCTGGGCTCTTACACCCCCACTGTGATAAGGCTGAAGCTTTGCTGAGTGATGAGCCCTCAAGGCCAGGTTTCCCAGTGCTCAGAGAGCTGGAGCCAGATGTTCACCCTTTGGTATAGGCTTGGAAAACGCTCCGAAATCGTTGCGACATCTGTAGCCTGGTTCTCCAAAGAGTTCAAGCCATGGCTCAGCCGTGCAAGAAAGCGTCCTTGTGCCTTGCATCAGCTCAGGAGCACCACAGCACAAAGCCAGCTCCAAGTGAGGTTCACGCAGGTTGGTTTAATGCTGGACCAGGTACTGCCTGTCCATGGCAGCCTGGCCCCAAAATCACCTGTCCCCTCACAGCTGATACGGCACCAGCATGAAAGCATAAAGCAAGCTGCAATATTGGCTTTGATTTAATTGACGGAAAGTGACTGTACGCCCCCACCTGCACCAGATTGAATGTAAGGATCTGGGGCACCCAGCCGAGCTCAGCCCTGGCAGCAGCGGTGATGGAGCGTGATGGCTGTTCCTGCCGTGCACGGCGCCATCGAGCTGCCTCTTGCTGCTGGGAGGAAGGAGAGCAAGGGGCTGGATCCAGGGATCATTGAATTTTAGGAAGATTTTGCAGACATTGCCAAGGAAGTCACCCAGAACCTTCCCATAAGAGCTTAAACTTGAGATAACGGCAAGGCAGACCTCCTTGGAAGAGACGCATGTAAGGCCACCCCCCTTCCCAGTATGGCCTGGAACCAGGCCAGCACTGTAGAGGAGAAGCTTCATCCCTGCCACAGGGCCTGAGCTGCCACTTCCCCAGCCTATTAAAAGTAATTAACTTGAAAACCAATTAGGAAATTAAGTTATAAAGCAGCAAGCTAATTAGGACACGAGAGAGCTGTCTCTTGACTGTACCCTCAGCACAGGCAGGGATTGCAGGGCTCTTCCTCCTTTTGTGGATGTTGAATAGTAACAAGCTCTGTTGTAAAGCAGCCTTTTCTCACATTCACAGCTTTTCCCCAGTGCTGTCTTCCTCCGCTCCTGGTGTGGCTGGCAGCTCCCCCACTCCCTGCCTCCATTCATCAGCTGCTCCGGGCGTCCCACCTCACTTCTGCTCTCCCCCAGCCTCCCCTTGCCATCCCCCTCCACAACTTGCGGGCGCAGGGAGAAATGATATCTGGATGATTTTTTATTGACAAAGCTGCTGGGGATCACAGGAGGAACGTCTCTGAGCAGGATCTAGAGAGAGGAGAGGTCTCCAGCCGCCGGCCCCAGTGATCGCCACTGCGCTGCCCTTTTTGCAGGGATGGGGAGGGGTTGTGCTTCACCCCTGTGAATTTCACAGCAAATTCCTACAGACACTGTTGTGCCCCACATCACCCTCTGCACTGGCAGGAGAACGTGCGTGTTCACCACCCCAGTCTTGCAATCTTTGTGAAAGTTAGATATAAAAATGGGTAGTGAAGGTGTTAGCCGAGAGGAAGGAAAGAAAAGCCTGGGGGACAGTGCTCAGGGAGAGCAGGAATGCCTGGGGCGAGTGGGCCTGAGCATTAAGTCATCCCAGAAGAGCCCTAGGTGAGCACAGCCCCACTGCTCCTGCGGCCGGGTCCTGGGCATCTCTGCACATGGCAGGATCGATCATGGGGTGGTTGATTGATGGTATGGTTGGTTTGCACCCTGGAAACCCCCCCCCCCCTCCTGAAAGAATGCAGACTTTAACAAGGGTGGCAAAAGCCCAAAGAAGTTCCAGGTGTGCACATTGTGGAGGTTAGTGGTTTTAAGAAAAACTGCTCAAAGGTGTTTGGAAGTTTTGAAGAGCCAAGGGCTTTGGTTTCAGTGACCCGCCTGGCCAGCGGGGACAGTCCTCGGGGCTCTTGCAGGCTGTTCATGGGGTTCTGAGCTCACTTTTCTGCATTTGTAGTTCAGCAACTGTTTCCCCAGTAGCTGGGACAGGGAGGGTCCCCATCACCACTTCAGGTGTGCAGGAGGCTTGACCCTGGGTCTCTGCAGTCCTTGAGCACCAGGGGCTGCAGCAGGGTCCAGCGCTAGGCCCTTCTCTTGGCAGCAGTGCTGGTGAGCCCTGTTCTGCTGACCAAAATTCCCTGTCCTTTTAGGAGTCTCCACTAGATGCAGGGAGATGTGCCCTGGCTCTGACCCACAGCAGTAACAATATCTCACTTTGTTCCTCATTAGCAATGCCACCAGATCAAACCACTCCAGCTTCTCCCAGCCTCTGGTCCACTCAGTGCGCAGGGAGAGGTACAGGGACTGGAGGAAACCAGGGCGGATCATCCGGAAAGCGTGAGGCTGCATCTGCCGAGGAGCATGGGGAGACGTTACTGAGCCAGAGGCAACCATCCCTCACAAGGTCTGTACCCACTTACCGCCACGCAACAGCAGCTGGCACGAGAGCATCCTCCAGGTACCGTGATCTGCAACCTGTGGCTTTCTTCTCTTCGCTGAGCCTGGCGTGACCGAGAAGGAACAAGCCCCTTCCTCCCAGGAACCTGCCCCTGCGTGGTGAGGAGCCAGGGTGGAGACATCTCAGCCAGCAGTGGGATCACTAGAGGTGGAATGAGGCTTTTGCCACCCAACACAATGAAATGATTTCTTTCTTCTTTCCAAGGGTTGAGTAGATGGAGCGTAGATTTCTTGGGGGAAGAATGAAATTTGCTCCTGCATGGGCAACCCTGGGAAGCCTCCAGATGGCTTCAGGCTCCTCTCCTCCCACTCGAGGACTGTGTGGCTGGTAAGCAGCATTTCCCATAGTGACTGGGAAACCTTCGGTGTCCAGTTTGTTGCCGTTCCCAGGAGAACTTGCCTCCACTGAGGCACCCAGAAATCACAACACTTTGGAAATGCTGGCTCCCCGTTAAGTCTCATGCACTGGGAGTCTGTAAATTTTTTTTTTTTCTGCTTTTCTTCACCCTTGTTAAATGAGTTACTTCAGGGTGGAAGGGGGAAAGCACCCTGAATCGCTGACTTGGAGTTATGCCACCAAATGCAATTTACTGCATTGACCTTGTAATTAGCTTTCTTTGCAGCATTCCCAGCAATCGAGCCAAATGTAAGAACAACTTTCTAATGAGCAGATAGATGGGAAAGGAATACAACACTGCTCTTTTATCAGAGCCTGTGGTTTAGGCGTAAAATCAGATTTTTAGAGACAAAAGTCAGCTGTCACGTCCTGCCACCCCACGTAGCAGTTGTACACAGGAGGGGAATCGCTGAGCTCTGGAGGGATTCTGACCCTGAGCTCTAACAGCAACTGTCCGTGGCAAAGCTGCCTGCCTTATTTGCTGAACATAATGTTTGGCTTAACTGCAGCCTGCTTTTCTTGTTGCCAACCATTTATAAACCTGACTCAGGCTCACAGACGCATTATCTAGAAGTAGATGGGGAAGGGAGTCGGAATAGATTATGCATTCATTATCCAGAAGTAGCGGCCAGATACATTTGCACATTTGCCTGCTACTCAGTTGTTTGCAAATCGTTCCTGCTGGTTGATGCCGTGTTTGTTCAGTCACCCACGGCAGGAGTCACCTGGCCCAAGGGAGAGCTCTGCCCCCGAGCAAGGCGTCCAGCCCCCTGCGCTGCAAAGAGGGGCACGTGAGGGACTGCGATTCGTCTCCTCCAAAGGTAAATGTCAAAAAAAAGCTGACTGAACCGCGCTCTTGAAGCACCCAATCCTCTATCCCAGGCAGGCTGGATGGGTAACTCAGATGTAGACCTCAATGGTTAGGGGAGATGAATTTTTTTGCTCCGGAAATGAAGTTAATGTCATGTGTTTAGATATTTTTGAAAAAGGAGATAGGAGTAGCAATTAACACTTTCTGCACATTTCAAAACATAAACTCTCTGCAAAGATGTGCCTCAGCTCTGTGACACTGTGGCTATTTCCTGAGGCATCTGCTGCCTATCCCAATACATACAGGTACACCCACAAGTAGCAGAGCAACAAATGGAGAAGGTGTCTGAGTGGTGGGGGACTTTGCTCTCCTAGAGTTGGGTCTGCCCTGGTCTTACGGGGACGTGCAGCTGGATGTTCTTCTTCTGCTGGAGTGTGTGTGAATTTGCTGCGAGCCCTCGCTATGCAAAAAGTGTTTAAATTCATTACTGAAGTGCTGCAGGGTAGGACTGGCCTCACTGCACAAGCTGGGCTCCCAGCCTTGACAGGACAGATGGACCCGAGAAGGGACAGACAGACCTGACTTGGCTGCTGCACCCTTAAGGTGCAGTGAAGGGGCGGGAATGCCTTGCTCTGCTGATTACATGCTGGATTTATCCCTGTAAAGATCATCATGTTTACTTCCAATAAACTCTTTCACATAGATGGTGTTCAGATTGTCTCTGTTCTCATTCAGGCCTTGCATTGCTCTGTACTGGTTTTGGCTTTCCCAGCCTGGGAGCCAGCAAAGGTGGTGGCTGGAAGCCACCCCAGGGGGACATCTGGTGGGGTAAGGGGTGAGCCAGTATGGCTAAAAGCATCTTTGGTGCTGACTCTATAGCACAAATGTTCATTATTTTGTCCTTTGTGCAGAGGAACACGTGACTGCAAACCAGAGTCCTGTTCAAGATGGTTGTAGGCTTGGCTTTGGTTTTGTTTTTTTCAAATATTCAATGTGCTTTGCAGCTCTGTTGGAGAAAGTCCTGCCCAAGAAATGCACCTCGTGCTGGGAGCCAATGATGGCAGAGAGCTCAGGATCCACCAGTCTTCAGCGGCGTGGACCCCCAGAGACCTAAGGGAGCGATGCCACCCAACAGCCGGAGCCCAGGCCCCCATGGCATTTGCACAATTAACTGGGGTGACTGAAGGTGCAGGCTAACGAGGGCGCAGTCAGGGGCGGCCAGCTTGCATCCGTCTGCTGAGGTAACCGGAGTCTCCTTGGGGTTTGGGTCTGATTCTACACTCTCACCCCACAGTGCCCCCGTAGCACCCTCAGACACGCGCTTACCCCCCGCGCAGGGGCGGCAGGTGACTCCTCTGCGAGGGAGGGCCGTGCCACGATGTCACGAAACACAGGAAATGACTCCAAACAGGAACTCCTAAGATACCCCATGTGCTGTAGCCAGCAACACTCCGACACAAAACCAGTGCAGCTGCTGCACTGAGCCATGCTCTTTATTATAAAAAAAAAAAAAAAAAAAAAGGGAACATACCTTCCCTGCTCCCCCCCCCCCCCCCCCCAAAAAAAGGAACACAACAGTTACGGGAAGCCCTGCTTGCAGCCCTCCTCGAGTGCTGCCCAGAGCAATGGAAGTCACCTCATGTGGCTTCAGACCATGTTAGAAGAAGTCTTGGGGCGTGAGGCTGCGGGGGCCGTTGACTCTGCTCTAAATAGGCTCCGTGGGCCATTGACTGTACACCAAACCACGCTTTTCTTAGAAACTTCCCTTTTGCCTTGAAATAGTTCAGAGATGTTTCTAGCCCTTCTGCAGCAAGCCAGTGAAAGCCCCTGTTGCCCCAGTGCCAGCTGCATTCTTGGAGGTTTTAAAGCATCAAGTTTTGACCATCCATGGAGTAACCTTCCTGGAGGGACTGTTTGCATCTGGTCCCAAGGAGTTCATTGGGATGGAGCATCAGGATTTCACCCTCTGGGCTTTTAATCTGAGCTGTGGATGTTGTCCTGCCTTACAAAGCAAAGGGTTTGTGCAAATTAGAGCTGGTGGCAGCGAGTTTCACAAGTTGGGCTTGGACCACAAGAGTGCCGGGGTCAACACACCAGAGATCATCCTCTGAGTATCTCAGCAAAGCCCTTTGGGGGTTTTCTTTTGCTTGGGAAAGCAGCAGGGAGACAGTTTCAGAAATTCACATTCTCTGAATGATGCTTGTTTGCAGTATTTGGTGTGACTCGGGGCCTCCCCATCCAGGTCTTATGATCCCACTGAATCTGCAGCTTTTACGGAGCCAAAAGAGTAAACAAGCACCCCAAAACTGCTGGATTTAAAAGCTGCAGCTGAGGTCTCAGGCTGGGCCAAACAGGAGAGCTGAAGCCCTCCCTTTAGTGTCTAATTCTTTCTTTGAGGTTACAGCCACTCACATTTATTGGCATCTGCAGTACCTGGAACCCCCGGCTGACGGCCCAGCTCACCCCATGTGGGCCTGCTGCTGTGGTCACTGGCTGTGGGCACCCAGGTGTTTGGGAGAGCAGGGCCACCTCAGCCCCCCTGAGCTCCGCACCTCATGACGCCGTGCACCCCTGCACCCCCTGCAGTGTACCTCTGCTGCGGCTGGACCCCGCTCCCTGCTGCTCGGTGGGGTCAGGCCACATTCCGCTCATCAAAGCGACCTCTTCACCCACAGCCTCGACTTGCAGGGACTGTGCTCTGCTCACTGGCATCTCCTAGACCTTCCCCTGGCGAGAGCAACCCCCGAGGCTCCTGCTTGTGGAGGATTTTGAACGAAGGCAAGCTGCTCTCACAGATCAGCTGCTGCTTTTCCTGCCTGCAGCTCTCTGAGCTGCTGTGGTTTCACTGCTGGGCTCTCCTTTCCACCATACAACCAGGGGATCTCCGGAGCCTCTTCCTGCCCCTCCGTTCTTCTCTCAGTGAGCCCGAAGGAGCTCGGGTGATTCTGCCACTGCCACCAGCTGCGCAGAGGACTGACCCTCAGGTGCCTCCCCTCTGGCTGCGTGCGGTGTTTTGTTCATATTCTGTTTTAGCAGGAATCAGTTTCTAAAGGCAAAACTCTCCATGGGTGCAACCCTGTGCAATGCTGTTGAGGTTCCATAAAGGCTGAAATGGGTGAGGGTGGTTTGGGGTTTTTTTACACAAAGAACGAGCAAAATTGCTGTGGTGCTCAGAGGGGAAGGGCTGGATCCTCGTCCCAATTCCTCCCCTTCACATCCAGATTAGCTCTAATTCTGCTGCTGTTTTCCAGGGAAGTGTGTGGCTAATGGCTTGTGGATTCACCTTCAAGTTAAGTGAAAATTAACTCTTTTTTTTCCCTGCTTTGCCTTGTTCAGTTCAAGCAAATTTCAAATTTTTGAGTAATTCTTAGGTGTTTTCTTCTTACCACTGAAAATTTCTCCTCCCGCTCAGAGTACAGATCCTCTGCCACTTTCATTAAGAAATTATTGCATATATTAAAACTTGCCTTCTACAGAGTTGGTGTCAAACCCAGGCCCCCAGGCCATGGCTGGTGTGGGGCAAACGAAGCCCATGACCTTGTGGGCTGGGCTGGTCGTTGCCACTGCAGCGGCTCTGCCTGGGGGAGAACAGAAAGGATCTCCTTGTTGCCAGCATGGCTGCTCTCTGCCCTGAGGCAGGATTTCTGGAGCTCTGTGGATGATGATGCCAGAAGGCAGCAACAAGGTGTTATTAAAAAGTCCTTAATTTAGAAAGGTTCACTTTTTGGGAAAAGTAGTGAAAGATGGGGGAAAGCAACGGGTTAATGGCTGTGGTAGCCATAGATCTCTCTGTAGTAGAAGCCCCTGTCTTTAGCTGATGGCTTAGCAAATAATAATTAGTGTTCCCGGACCCCCTGGATTAGACTATTTTACCAAAATGGGAGTTTAGGGCTAGCTTAAGGAAATGACACCCTGTTTCAGCCAGGCTTGGGGAAGCCCTGGTGAGGACAAACCAGTTCTCAATCCCTCCTGAGCTGTTCCAGCCAGGCTCCTCCATCAGCCGCCGCATTCAGCCACCCCGGAGTGCACGGGAACGTGCAGTTTAATTGCAAGTTTGTCTGGCTGACCAAAGCCAGGAGAGACCATAGGTGCCTCTGTCTAAAAATGCATCAGATGTAAAAATGCCTCTAAGCCTGTTTTCCCTGTGGGCTCTGTCTCACATCCCTCGGGATGCAGTGCAAAGCTGGCGCTGACTGCAGCAGGGCAGGCTGAGAACATCTTCCTGGAAATGGCTCATTCCACGGAGCCACGATCCCAAAGTGGCCCTGAGCATTTTGGGAAGGTGCTGGGATGTGACATGGTCATAACCCACCGGCAAAGTGAGTAGTGATCGGTACAAGAGCCAGGGTGTAAAACCAAGTGCTTAAATATAATCAAAAGTGTCTGATTTCAGAATCATCCACATATGGATGCGAGGCTCCCAAATAGCCAGGGAGATGTTTTACTCCTGGTGAAACACCAACAGGCTCAGTGCTGCATCCCAAAAAGGGGCAGGCTCGGTGCCTGCCAGGCGGAGCTCGGTGCTGCCGTGACAGTCTCACCCCTCGCCCTGCCGTCACGCCTGCCAGCAGGAGCCTGGCACAATTTTGGTTCACCCTGTGGTTACAATTGTGCTCAATGGAAAGAGCAGCTTTGGAGAATGCTGTGCCCCCAGAGCAGCCTCCCAGCTGCTGGTGCCACTGGCAATGAAGAGGTACCTAAAGGGTGGGAGCTGGCGTGGGTGGAGGGAGCAGCACCGGCCCTGTGGTCCTCCCTCCAGGAGAGACACCCAACTCACAGTGGAGATGCTCCCTTCATCAGGCTGTGAATAAACAGCAGCACCTACGGGGTGTCCTGCTTGGTGGGACAGTGGGAGATGTTTGGGTATAGCAGCCAAGGAAGGTGGACGGAGGGTGCACGGGGCTGCTCTGCCGGCAGGGCTGGGAAGTCTGGAGAGGGAGTAGGTCAGTAAGCCCCTTGCCAACTGTGCCGTAACAAAACGGGCTGAAATAATGGTAGTGTGGGTGGTGCTGGGAGCTCACTAGTGATTGTAAATGCAGAGGCTTTCAAAGCCAAGCAGTAACAGCATCATCGATTTCATCTCCCTCCCATCAGCAGTTAATAGTGGTGAGCATTTAAGCCACTCCTGTAGTTCCTTTGTAGCCCTTTCTCTTTCCTTTGCAGCACAACCAGAGAAAGTTCAGCTGAGCACGGCAGCTTCGAGTCTGATTTCCCCAAGGTCATGTATATTTGCGTGTGAAAAGCAAGGCTTGACCCCCTCCACCCACCAGGTCTCCTCCTGTGGAGGCTAGTGGTCAACTTTTGGCCGCAGACCTTCAGGATCAGGAGTCATTTGAAAACCCACCTCTGCTGCTTCAGCCACTGTTGCCTCTGATCCAGCTCAGCCTTAAGATGATGAGCTCGGGGGTTTCCCTGCTTTCTTTTTTCTACCCCACCCCTTGCAGGTCAGCACAGGGGGTTCTCCTAAGTCCTTGGAGCCACTGGCCTCTCTCACCTCCATGAATGCCAGCATGGACTGCATGCCCCAGGGGCTGCACCACACCATCCCTGCCCTGGGGACCCTTCTCCAGCCGGGCTGTGTCCTGCTGAACAGCATGAGCATCTGGGTGTTCTGTTCCTGCATCAAGCAGTGGGATTCAGGCATGATTCTGCAGTTCAGCCTCGTCCTGGGAGATGTCCTGATCATCCCTGTTGCTCCACTCAGGATTTCCTACCTCAGCCTTGGCAACCAGTGGCCATTTGGGCAGTTTCTCTGCCAGTTCGAAGTCTTCCTGCACGGCACCCACGTCTACAGCAGCATCAGTTTCCTGATGCTCGTCTTCACTCATCGGTACTTTTTTGCTGTGCAGTACAAGAGGAAGAGGAGGAGCTTCTTGAGAAAGCTGTGCTTGTTCGTCTGGCTTGTCCTCTTTGTCCAAGGGCTGCTGTGTTTCTTCCTCCTCAAGACTTGAGGAAAAATTTCTTCCCGAAAGTGTTGACAAGCACTGGAAGGGGCTGCCCAGGGAAGAGGTTGAGTCCCCACCCCTGGGGGTATTTAAAAGCCGGGCAGAGGAGGTGCTTAGGGCCAGGGTTTAGTGGTAGGATGGCAGGGTTAGGGGAACGGTTGGGCTTGGTGATCTTAAAGGGCTTTTCCAATCTAAACATTTTTGTGATTTTATTCTCTGACTTCAGTTACTGATGGCTCAGCAAAATGGCTAAATATTCATCAGAGTTGTCCTCTGTTTGCTTCTTCTACAACATAGTTTTGGTTGTGCTCCCTTTCCTCCTGCCCTTTGCCATTTCCTTTACTTGCGGAGCCCTGTTGGGAGCTGCTCATTGCTAAAGTGGCGAAGAAAAGCTCCAGAGGCAAGAAGGTGAAAGGCAGGTCTCCACAGATGATAACGGTATCTCTGGTGATTTTTCCCATCTGCTTTGGCCCCCTGCACATCTGGAGGACCACTGGTGTCATTGTGAAGGACTATGGCATGTCTTGCAAGCTCTTGCACTAAGTCAAGTTGCTTACTACATCAGCTGGGTGTTCACCATGGCAAACATCTGTCTGGATCCCCTTGCTAATGACAAGTTTAAGAAGAGCTTTGCTGACTCCTTTTGAAAATGCTGGAGCACCAAGTGGTCCAGGAGCCACCCCAGACCTTCCTGGGGGATCCCGTGGGGTGGCTGCTGAAGATCCAGACCCCGAGTTTCCTCCTCCTCCTGTTCTGTTCTAAGTCCCCAGAGCTGCTTAGCAGTGCTGCAGGAGTTTCAGGGTTTCTCTGTGTTCCTCCAGTGTTATCGAGGGGTTGTTCCTGCGGGCAACGACTCCCTGGGCTGTAAGGAAGGTCTGAGTAGGTGCCACTCCTGCCAGTATCCTGGGTGGCTGGATCTCCCAAACATGGTCTTCTTTACACTGCTGAGGTGGCCAAACCCTGTTGGGCACAAGGGGGAAGCAGGGGGAGAATTTATACCTAAAGTCACAAATCATTAGAAAGTCTGGAAAAAAACTGCCATGAATTTCGGGCCCATGAATGTTTTGCAGTTTTTTTCTTTTCCATCAGGAGCAGGGTCTGTGCAAGTGCTGTGCAGGTCTGAGTACAGGAGAAATAACCCAGGTCCAGGCACCTGATTGTCCCTTGGCCACCTAGAAGCCGGCAGGTTCCCAGCCCTGGAGGCAAGCCCGACCTGGGTGCTGTTGTGATGGAACCAGATGCGCTATTACCCAGCAGTCGACTCTTTCCAGATCAATGTGAAAGGTGGCAGATGTTGAGCCATGGATGAGCAGTACAGCAGGGAGATGCATGGATGGGGAAAGGTGCTTTATCAGCCTGGTAGGAAACCTGAATTTAGGCTGTTGGAAAGCCCCGAGAAACACAAGTCTGGCCTTATCCCCAGAAACATTGGTCTGAAAGCCTGCAAGGAGCCACCTCCATCCTGCCCTGGGTGGCAGTCAGGGAAGAACAAGGCCTCTTGCAAGAGAATGGGTGAAGTACGCAGAAACCTGGATACTAAATGCAAAGCCCATGCCCATTTTGGTTTGGCTTGTTGCCTGCATGTTTTGGCATCATGCCATGCATGAAGTTGAAGGTGAGCAGGGCCAGCTCCCTGCCTGCTGCCTGCTCCCATTCAACCATCACTTTACCTTGCAGCAGGGAACCAGCCTTGTGGTCTTCTCCTTCCTCCACTGCCCTATGGAGAGGGGTGCCTGAGTCCCGACGGCCCGACAACTCCGGGACAAGCATCTTCTCCATCCACGTGGTGGAAAGCGGCCACTCTCTGCTGCTCGGGAAGGGCTGAGAGGGACAGAGCTGGCAGGAGCAGAGGGAGTGGAAGAGATGGAGCTCATGGAGACAAAACTGGTGAGCTGGGTTGACCAAGACGGAGGAGGAGGAGTTGTGGGAGGCAGCATTTCTTGGGCTGGCCAGGGTTTCTACAGATCAGAAATATAGTGTAACTTTAAAAAATATTGTAATTTTGCGTGGGGGAGAGGGACTCTTGTAACCCTGCGTTTCACGCTGGAGCATGCAAGAGGGCAGTGCTGGGGGCACTGGTTGCATGAGCTTCAAACTGGAGTTTCATAATGGAAAGTGAGGTGCAAAAATGACTGAATCAGAGAGCTGTAATGTCATTCCCTTCGGTGCTGTGTGCTCCAGCCCTTCCCCACCTCGATTCATCTCTGTGTAAAAGAGACCCAGCCGAGCAGAGCTGTGCTGAGTAAACGCAGTTGCACCTCTGAGCAAGTTTTTACGTTGTTATAGGGTTGCAAACTGTGGGAAAGAAGGCAATAGAGCAAGTACAGGGCCAGGGGTCAGAGAGACAAGATGCTCTTCTAGTTAAGGCAACAGCTTGGAAATTCAGGGTTTATTTTTAGGCTTTGCTGTAAATTTACTCTGTGAGCATGACACAGGATCCACGTTTCGCTTCTCCATCTCTCAAATCAGACTAAATTGTCCTTCCCTTTTCTGTCTTGCCTCTTTCAACAGAAGACCTCCAGTTACAGATCATAGCTGTGATTGGTTTTTTGTATCAGCAAAGCCAGACACGGAGATCATAGAGTCACGGAATCGTTTAGGTTGGAAAAGCCCTTTAAGATCACCAAGCCCAACCATTCCCCTAACCCTGCCATCCCACCACTAAACCCTGGCCCTAAGCACCTCCTCTGCCCAGCTTTTAAATACCCCCAGGGATGGGGACTCGACCCCTTCCCTGGGCAGCCCCTTCCAGGGCTTGACAGCCCTTTAAGGGAAGGAATTTTTCCCAATGTCCAACCTAAACCTTCCCTGGCACAACTTGAGGCTGTTTCCCTTCGTCCCATCACCTGTTACCAGGGAGAAGAGGCTGACCCTCACCTCGCTACAGCCTCCTTTCAGGTAGTTGTGGAGGGCGATAAGGTCTTCCCTCAGATCTTGGTTTTGTCTGGGTTTTCTTGAGAATGCTGTACTAAGTGCTGCTATTGGGACAATAGGGAGAAAGTCCTCATCTCCAAAGAGAAGCTGGGCTGCAGCTGCATCTGCATCAAAGTTTTGGTTCCCAGTGCTCCACCTCAGTTTGTGTTTGGGTATCTTGGCCTCCATGGTCACCTTCAAACCACCCCTGCAAATGCCGCCTGTGCTGGCAGAGCACGTGTGGGTTGCCAGCAAGGTTCCTTAGGGCGGCTGTGGTGGGTGCCATATCCATGCCCCCCTGTGAGGAGGGGTGCAGCGACCTTCCCCAGCACCCATCGTACTGACGGCAATGAAGCAGGGTCTGGGAAGGCGACTGTTTATTCGGGAGGTTCCTAGTGCAGCGGTAGGTGCAGAACGGTGACTTGCAGGGATCTGTTCTACTGTAACCCAACAAACAATGTGTTTATCCTAGAAACCGATATCCAGGGCAGGGCAGAAGTGGCTGGGAGACTCATTTTTCTAACTTGGCTTCCCTTACCAATTAATTCTTTTACTAATCCCCACCCGCCTGCCTCACCGGGGGTTGCTGTGATGCTTAATTGAATTTGTGTCTATAACACACCTTGCAAGCTCAGAGGAAAGGTGTTGTTTCCCTGCTGTTAGTAACACTCCTGTTGGATAAATCCTGTTGCAAATCCCAGGCAGGCTCCAGAGCTCGGCACGTGGGTGGCAGCAAAGAGCAGCTTGGTTTCAGGCTCTTACTTAGAGGAGGAAATACTTTTGTGTTATTGATTTGATGCATAAATAAGGGGACATTTGTATACATCTGTGGAAAAGGTGGCTGCCCCTGTCCCTGATCACAGCATTTGCCAAAGTACCCAGCAAAAAGATGAAGTGTTGTATTTCAAAACCCAGGTGAAAAACTGATGGGGAGAAAGCATATCAGGATAATCCCTTTTTATTCCACCAGGGAGCATAACTATAATGATTTTGATGCTAAACACTTCTCCAGGTCAACATTCACCCTTCTGTTCTTAAGTAACTGCCAGTTAGTAATTCACTCGGGACAACCAGCTGTAAACCCCACACTTGTTCAGGCAGGTACAGATATGGCAAATAATCCAAAACTAAACCCTATCTGCAGTCCTGCAAGTGACTGTTCGCCATCCTACATTGAAAACCCAACCCCTACCACAAATCCTATTGCCTTTCCTTGGTTTGAGCAGTTATTGAGTATTTAGTAACTCCAGTAAGGTCATCCCATTCCAGACATGTTTGATTTGAAAAAGCTTTGGGGAATATGGTCCCTATTCACTTGCTATGAGGAAAAGGGTTTTAAGCTTTTAATATTTTAAGGTGATTTTCTTATGCTTTTCCAATATGAACTTGTGTGCTTATAAGAAGCGTGACCATACCATTACGTGGTTAAATCTGGATTATCACTGTTCGATAGCTGCATCTTGACTGGATCTGGCCCCTCGCCCTGAAGGAGCAAGTCAGACCACTTGCCCAGGGCGCCAACAGAGTTGGTTTCTAGCTTTGAGCAAAGATGAAGATACCGATGGGTTCAGATGACTAACCTCTGCCACTTTCAGGCTCCTAGATCTTGACACCATCTTTTCTGACTTGGTTTAAACTGACATTGGTTCCCCCCAGCCCCGGTTCACTCCTGAAATGCAGACAAGGGCTGAGATCAGAACATGGGGACCACTAACTCTCCATAGCTGGGCAGAAGGCGAGAGGGAAGCCCAAGCCCAGCAGGAACGTTACACGCTATGGCCAGCGATGAACACTAATCTCCAGGTTGGTTCACATGTGGAAGTTGCTGCCCTGGGTTGCCTGATCCTTCACCCACCCACGGTGTGGATCACTGCTCTCTGTTCTGCACAGACCAGCGTGTGCGAGCATCGCGGGGGTTGCTGACCCTCTCATAGGGCCACGGTCTGAGGTCCCTTTTCTTAAAAATGCACAGAGGCAGCTTGTGATTTCCAATAATATTCCCTAGAGAGAGATTTTTTGGGGGGCAGGGAAGAGCCATCAGGTCCTCACTCAGCACGGACACGGCAGAGCTTTAATGGGACAGACTGTAAAGGGCTCAGTTACTGGCTGAGCTCTCGTGGATGGTGGTGACCAAGGGAATAGGAATTATAATCCTATTACTGGTGTCCTAGATCCTCCTGACTGTTTAGGGAATGGCTGTTGGTGGTGATGTGACGGACCTCAACTGGGCTCGGGCTGGGAGCCTGCTGCGGCATGGCTGCTGGAGCACATGCGGTGGTGTTTCAGTGACCAGAATCATAGAATCATTTAGGCTGGAAAAGACCTTTAAGATCATCGAGTCCTTGCACTCACAGGTGAGAGGCAGGCAAAACCCCAAAAGTCTGACTTGGGCGTTGCGGCTGGTTTTCTGTAGCACATGATGATCTTCTGGAAAAGCCCTGCTGAATCCAGGCCCAGAAAACTGCCATGGCACCAAGTGCCCCTGTACGACCTGGCAACATGGACGTCCTGGTTCCATGTTGATCTGCCAGCTTTTATCTTAGATTTTGGTATTGAAGCTCACTGAGCAGCACAGCAAAGGGAGAGAAGCTTGTTAAAAGACTGTAAATCATGGAAATGTCTTGGAGTGCGGGCAGATGGTACCTTTCCATGGTGCAGCTGGTTTCAACCTTTGGATTAAGCCAGTGGTTTCTTCTCAGATGATATGAAACCCAAACCACATGCCAGGCTTTGCAAAATATGACAGCACTCTGCAGAGGTTTCCACTCCATGGTGCATTGCGTCAAGGTTTGCATCGCATGCTGCTGGAGCACATGGCGCACGTGGGAGCAGGGGTGTTACAAACAGGCCCAGCCCCAGAGGCCGGAGAGCCACACCTCAGTGTCTCAGCAGAAAGCTATTGCTTTGGGTACAAACTCTTCATTCTGCAGATTTTCTGGTTTTTCCCACAACCCTTCCTCCCCCAGGGAAATATCAGCCTATTTGCATATTAAATGAGATGCTGAACCGGGAGCTATTGAGAGGTTTTTCTCATGATGTCAGAGCCCTTCTGAGCATTTCCAGGGGCTGCCTGTGAGAGGAAGGGCTCCCCGGGGCCAGCTGCCTGCTGACGCAAGGTTGGGGAAAGCCCTCACTGCGCAGGGCTGAGGATCTGTCTCATCTATTGCATTAGGATCCCAGCAGCGCCAAGCTGGTGTGTGGGCAACCCACGCTGACAGAGCTGCTTGCCCAGCAGGAAGGATGGCCACTTACCCACATTTTTAGCTGGTGACTTGCAAACGTGCTTCCTGTTTATGAGATGATAAAAGCTAACCACAGCCTGGATGAACTTGCCATGCCAAAGCTCAGCTCATCCCCCTCTGATGGCATTTATCAGACACTGCCTTGACTTGGTGCTTGCGTGAAAGCTCTCTTCCCCTTCCATGGAGTGGCTGAGGTGGGAAGGGACCTCTGGAGGTCAGCTGGTTAACCCCCCTGCTTAAGCAGGGTCACCCAGAGATGGCTGCCCAGGACCACGTCCAGGTTGTTTTGAGCATCTCCAAGGACAGAGACTCCACAACCTCCCTGGGCAACCTGTGCCAGTGCTGGGTCACCCTCACTGTATAAAAAGTGTTTCCTGATGTTCAGATGGAGCCTCCTGTGTTTCCAGTTGTGGCCCTTGCCTCTGCTTCTATCGCTGGGCACCACTGAGAAGAGCCTAGATCCCTCCTCTTTGCACATCCCTTTAGGTGTTTCTAGACACTGATGATCCCCATGAGCTTTCTCTCCTCCAGGCTGAACAGTCCCAGCTCCCTCAGCCTCTCCTCATACGTCGGAGGCTGCAGTGCCTTCATCATCTCCATGGCCCCTCATTGGACTCTGTCTTGTATGTCCACACCTCTCTTGTACTGGGCAGCCCAGTACAAAAAGACAGAGCCCAGAACACAGTGCTCCGGGTGGCTTGAGCAGCCTCGGGATGCTACAGGCACCACCCAGCTAGCATGGCCCAAGGCAATGTATCACGTCCATGGCCATAGCCCCTCTCCTGGAGCTGGGAGGAAAAGGTGGGCTGAGCACCCAGAAAAGGGGGAGAAAGCAGCATAGGTGGAGATAAGGAGGCCAGCCACATCGGTAATTATACTTAGACTCTTTCTGCCATTTTCATGCCTTTATTTTCTGGCAGAACTAGGTTTTTGAGTACCGAGCAGAGCCTTCTGGTCCCTGTGGGGGTCGGCACATGGCTCTGCTGCTGGCCCAGCCCTTCTTTTGCCAGCTGCTGGGGCCACCTTTGAGCATCGCCGTTGGGGTGGTTTCCAGGCAGGTGCAGGAGAGTCCTGGGAGCTGCTGGCCTTCCTCGTTGGAGGGCGCCAGGGCCCTGACAGGAGCAGTGCCTGGCACCAGAATGGGGACGGAGCCAGGGCAGCGGGGATGCCCCAAGGAGCAGCAGTCGAGGTGGCCGGGAGTTCGTCTGCATCTGCTGTGGCAGTGCTGATGGAGGGGGCTGGTCCAGGCATAGGAGTTCCCCCTGGGGAGTCAGCGGGGCTGGTGCTGGCCATGGGGCTGAGCTCCTGTCCCCCTCGGAAAACAGTCCATCCCTGGGGTCGGGGTGCATGGCTGGGGGATTCCAGCATGGGCCATCCTCAACCGCAGTGCTTGTCCCAGCAGCCCTGGCACAGCCTTGGGGCTTACGGTGATGCCACTGCCTGCTCCATCCCCCATGTATTCTGTCATGTACTCAGCATTGGTGCCCCAAGCCAGCCACCCAGGCCTTGGCTTCCCAGGGCCCCGCCAGGTCGCTCTGGCCTGAGGTGGCACACGTCTCCAGGCACACACAGCAAGAGGGCTCCCAGGGAGCCCAGCACAAGAAGGAGCCCAGAACACAGTGCTCCAGGTGTGGCCTCACAACAGCCAAATCACCTGGAGGATCACCTCCAATGCAGCCCAGGTTGCCCTTAGCCCTCTTTGTAGCCAGGGCACATTGGTGGCTCATATTCAGCTTGGTGCCCCCCAGGTCCTTTTCTGCCAAGCTGCTTTGCAGCCAGGTGGCTCCCAGCATCTATTAGTGCTTGGGGCTGTTCCTCCCCAGGGGCAAGACTTGGCACTTCTCCTTGTGGAACCTGATGAAGTTCCTGTCAGCCTGCTTCTCCAGTCTGTCCAGGTCCCTCTGGATGGCAGCACGACCCTCTGGCGTATCAGCTGCTCCTCCCAGTGTGGTGTCACCAGCCAAAATTGCTGGGAGTATGCACTGCCCCATCATCCAGATCATTAACGAAGATGTTCAACAGGGCTGGACCCAGGATTTCCAGGACTGACCCCTGGGGTACACAACCAGTCACTGGCCTCCAACTAGACGTCGTGCCACCGATCACCACACTTTGGGCCCCGCCATTCAGCCAGTTTTCAATCCACCTCATGCCCTGCTCATCTAGCCCCAGCAGCTCATCCAGCAGCTCAAAACCCAAGCGCTAGGGCTCCAAATCTCTAAATGGGCTTTAAAGCAATGGAGGGCAGGAGCTGCATGTTAAAGTTTGTCTCTGTACCCAAACCAGCTGGAAAATGGGCTTAGGAAAACCTACAGGTTGGTCACCAAGGGTGACTTGCAGGGAGCCAGAGGGTGGAAATGGAAATGCCGTGTCCCTTTGAGACCTGCAAACCAGGGGCTCTGTCGTGGCTTTTCCTCCTTTGAACACAAACAAAAGCAGCTTTCAAAGCTCCCGTCCTGGTGAGAGGGCTCTCAAGCATGCCAGCACCTCCCGGGCTGCTTGCTGATGGAGGCTCACGCAGAATAAATGTTGGCAAGAAAGGATGGTATGAAAAGGTGCCCCTGAATGTTCCAGGCACCATTTTTGGTAAAAAAAAACCCCATTCACTGAAACCTGCCCCATGGGCCTCTGTTCAGCCGCACGCCAGGCTGGCTCAGTGCCACCAAAACTAGCACAAAAGTGACCCAAATCCACTTCTGCTGCGAAAGGAGCGACCACCGGCTGCCTTGCACCTCACCTTCTTTCTAGAAGGCAGCAACTTTGATTTGGTCCCTGTTATCAGATGCAGCTCATGCCCTGTGAACCCTCCCAGGTTCAGATCGGGGCTGGTGTGTGCTGCTGGGCAGCGTGGTCCTGCGGGGAGAAGCATCGCCCTGCCACTCACTGAGCAGGCGATGGCAGGTCCCCACGAGCCAGCACCTCGCTGCCCCAAGGCAGGTACCAGCCTTTCCAAGCCCAGCCGGGCTAAAAAGCATTAGCCAAAGAAAAATCAGGGCCAGGCACCATCAGGGGATTGGCACAAAGGTCCCTGCAGGATGTCCCTGTCCCTCTGGAGCAGCAGCACAGGGAAGCCCTGGGGCATCACGGGGCAGGGACCTGCTGCCTCTTGCCTGCAGCAGGGAGCAGCTCAGGGCATCCCTTGTCAAGCCCAACACTGCAAGGTGATCCCTGCTTGGGCACCCACACGGCAGGAGGAAACTCAGATCACCCCCGTGCAAAGGGAAAACCAAGGACCAACAGCAGCCGTGCTTGTACCTGGAGGGAGTTAGTTGTCTGCCTAAGAAGAAAATAACAAAGAAATATATTTTTTGAAGCCACACCAAGGAGCTGGAGGGGAGCGAAGGCCAAGCAGGCATGGTGCAGCTCCCGGGGCTCTGTTTAGTGCTCGCTACCCTGGAGACCTCATCCCAGCTCAGGGAGGAGGAGAGGCACAAAACGCCACCGTGGCCCCAGCACCACCCCCAGCCAGCTGCAAGGCCTCGTTGTGCCATGCCTCAGTTTCCCTCCCTGCCCTCATCTGCTGAAGATTGTCACCCATCCTGAGGATGGAGAGCTGGGAGAGGGATTTCGCCCTCTGCTTAGGAAAGCTTTGGGACTGGGGGGGTCCTGTGCCCACCCCACGCCATTTCCCCACTCCCAAGGGCTGCATCAAACTCCTCACCCCTCTGCTGCTGGGGAAGGTGTGGGATGGAGGGTGATCATTACCTGCAGCTGGAGGTGGGAGGTGCTGCCCAAGGGCACTAAATCCAAGGGGAGGGACCAACTCTGGCCAGCCCTGGGGCAGGGCTGTGGGAACCTTGCTGTGAGCACCAGTACCTGCCTGGAAAGGGCCAAATGTGGTGTTATTTTGGCTTTTTGCACAGGTGGGTGATATGGGAAGGGTCACAGGGGGTGCCAGCAGTGTCCCAGGGGACTGGCACTGCCCCCCAGCCCCAGTGCAGGTGTCCCAGCACAGGCTCTGGGTGGTGGCTGAGCTCCTCAGGGCCACCCAGCACAGCCTCCACCAAGATGCTGGTTCCTGGCCTCCAGCCTCCCTTATTTTTCCAGGTCTGCTCCCAGGTGGAGGCTGATGAGTCCACTAGGGATGGAAGGGAGATAGCACATGGGCAAGGGACCAAGAGGAGGGGGCCCCATCCAGCAGTTGCCTTTGCCTAGCTGTCTTGCATGGTGGCAATGATCCCCTCTAAACCTGGTTGGTCCAGGCTTGGTGGCACATGTTGGTGGCCAGCCATGGGTTGTCCCTTCCTCAGGAGGATGCTGTGGGCAGTGTTGCTCTGGCTGATGCGGGCATGATATTTCTGGGTGGAGATCCCACCAGTGGTGATGCCCCAGCCTGCAAGTTCCCCTGCATTATGGCGTGTTTTCCCAGGTTCTCCTGATGGGAGACTGTGGGCTGCTCTGGCTCTGCTGGGGCAGGGGCTGCTTCATTCCCACCTTCCTCCATCCCTGCTCCCTCCTGCCCAAAGCTGGGTTGGGTGTGAGCAAACGCATCCAGCTGGCTGTGGGGGACAGGCGACCACACACCCCTGCCGGGGCACAGTTGGGAACAGGTTTCCGCCGTGCCTGGTTGGGACAGGGATGCAAATCCTGTTGAGGGTGGTGGTGGGGCCATGAGCTTCCCCTGGCTCTGGTGGGTACCCCCAGGGGTCCCCATGGGTGGGCACAGGGCTGTGGGCTTTGCTCCAGACTGGGTCCCATTGTGTTTTGGGGGAGTGGATGTTATTGGACCCCCAAGGAGTAAGGATGATGCTGCCACCACTGCAGGATGGGGGATGTTGCCCTTTGTCGAGCTGCCCTGGCTCCTGCATCCATCCCTCTGGGCCATCCTCCTCTTCCTCCTGCCTGGCCCTTGGGAGGCTGAAGCAGGTTTGGATCTGCATATGGGGCTGTCCTCAGTCTTCATGGGGGGCCCTCTGCCCCACCAGGGGCTGCCCTTGGTGCTGGTCACCCCAGCCAGGGCAACTTAAGCACATGTTTACTTTGACCTGATTAAATGAGATGTGTCCTTCCCACCTTGCTGCAGGTAAGACCAGAGGTAGGGGATGCTGAAGACCCCATAGCTCTGGGTGTGTCCCTGTCACCACGCCAAGTGGGACACGGCTCTGCTGGCTGGGGTTGCTTTGGGGCAGGGCTGATGCCCACAGAGCCACCAGCTGGGGAGGAGAGAGCCAACTGGGAGATCCCTTTTACCCCAATGTTAAAATTTTGCCTGCTCTGCAGAGCACTCAGTCACGTGCTGGGACGGGGCTGTGGCTTTCCTGTTCTGTGCATTCAGTCTTGGGGTGGGTGGAAGGGGGGTGCTTGCTTCAAGCAGCATGGAGGGAGAGGGGAAAGGCTGGGCTTTGGGGAGCCTTCCCCCCACTGTCTCTGGGCTGGATCCTGCATCGGCACCATCCCGCTCCCTGGATGCCGGCTATGGCAGATAACAAACCACTACGGTTCCTGGGGCAGTGTGGGATGCTGCTTGCAGCAGTGTCCAGTAGCCTGGGTTGATTGGTGCCATGCCTCAGTTTCCCCCTCCATGCCAAAGCCACCTTGTGCAGGGGGGTGTCCACCGGTGGCAGTGCTGTGGGGACCCCCTCGCCTGTTCTCGCGCGTTAGTCCTGCTGTGTGTGTATTACCAGTGGGAACAGAAGCAGCTGAAGTTCCTCTCTGCCAATGAGGCTTTGAAATGGGGGGAAAAATGTCAAAAACTTCCCCTGTTTATTTTTGCCTCCAGGGTCCCTCATGCTTAGCAAAGGCGCTTTGCTGGGCTGCAGGAGCTGCACTGAGTCATTCCTGCATGGTGCTGGCGATGTGCACCAGCTCCGAAACCCTTCTCCTGCAAAGCCCTGTTGGGGTGGCTCCCTGGGCACCACCAAAGTGTCCTGAACTACCACCGTGCTGCGAATAAAATGGGGCCGGCAGGGAATCCTGTCTGGCTGTGATGCTGTTTTGGCCAAGAAACCTGCTCTCTAGTCGCCAAACCCACCCCATGATGCCAGGACCTGCACCCACTGCAGGCATGGGCTCTTGCTGCGTCTTACCCCTGCCAAGCACAAAGAAAATCCTGCTGGAGCAGAAGCTGTGCTTTGCTTGGCCATGCCCTTTCTCTCCTTTCTCTCTGCTTGCTGCTGTGCATCAGTGCTGCCCAGTCTCCTGCAGCTCCATGGCCAGCATTTGGCCATAGGCAGGACTTTCTGTTGCCCATTTGGCAAGTGCTGGCAAGAAAACTGGCACAGAGTGAAGCCTCTTGCTTGAGCCGAGGAGATGCCTGTCCCCGCATCCCTCTGCTGTGTCCCTGCCCTCGTGGCAGTGGGTATCACCTATGTGTAAGGGGCTGCTTTAATATCTCCATTAATTCTTCTTGCCTTCGCAGTGTGGAAAACCAGGAGTCATTTCCCTGAAGGTGCAATGGGATGGATGGATGGGTCCCCAGGCAGAAAGAGACTGAAGAAGTCATCAAGGACAAGTCTGGATGTCCCCGGGTCTGTGGGAGGGACACTGGGTGCTGCAGGAAGGAGACAGGGCCCTTCCATGCTTGTACAGAGCCACTCCAGGTATAGCATTGCCGACACCCTCCCTGGGCACTGTTGTCCTGTCCCCCTGAAGTCCCCGATGTGCCATCAGCTGAAGCAGGCGATGGAGCAGCTGGAGAGGGCTCAGCGGAGGGACTGTATGTGTGGCAATGGGGGTCAGGTCTGTCTGAAAGGGGCAGAGAAACACCCAAGGGTTTGTCCAGAGCTGAAACAGGTTCTCAGTCCTGCAGGACACTAAATGCAACTTTCCTCCATGACCTTTTCTGCTCTGATTTGTCCCATGGCCACCTAAGCCTTTAGCCAGGAGGGCAGCAGAGCCCCTGGCTTCGGTGGCACCTCAGGCACAGTGTGAAATTACACCTGTAATTAAACTGTCCCTGTGCCAGGCTGGGAGTCAAGTGGCCTGTTAGGGAGCACTGTTAGCCCCAGCCTGTTTTGTGTTCATGAACAAGGAGTAATTAGCGCCTTTGCAGCCTCATGAGGCTGGAGGGTGGAAGAGAGCGTTGATTTAAGGTGTAACAGCCTTGCTCCAGCCACATGGGAAGGCCATCAGCCTTGGAGACGTCATGAAGGGGGTAGCAGAGGCAAAACAGTTCCTTGCAAGGGGATTTTGCTGCCAAATTTTGGTGTAGCTGAAGAGATGGTGCTGGAGGGATGTTTTGCCCCAGCTTGGGGAGTAAAATGGGGAAAGGTGATGGGGCTGCAGGGAGGGGCAGGGGTGGCCCAGGGCGATGGCTCAGGGCTGCTGAGCCACTTGCTCCAGCTGGCACAGGGAGGCTCCCAGGGATGGCTCTGGATGTGTTGGGGAGTCTCCAGCCACACTGGGGTGTTGGAGCCCCCCTGGCTGGGCTGGATGCTCAGACCTGGGGGTGCAGCCCCCCTACCCACACACACCAGGGGGCTGCTGTGCACAGCTGTGCCCGCTCTGGCCTCAGGTCTCTTCTGCCTCCTGCCATTGGTTTGGCTTTTTGGTTTTGGCTGCTAATCAGCTAAGGCAGGGGAAATCCATGGGCACAACAATGTCCCTGGCTGTGCCTGAGGGGCAGGTGAGGATGGGGGGCTGCATTGGTAGCACACCCCAGGGCAATGCTGGGAGAAGTTCCCAAGATTTGGGCAATGAAAGAAGCTACGTTTCGATATCGGTAGCGTTCAGAGGGGCTTCATGTTGGGGGCATGGGACGAGCACCTGAATGGGGCGACCCCTCCAGGGTGGTTGTTGTTATCGTAGACAAGCAAACCTGCATCAGCTTAATCCCTGCTGGGAGGGGGTGAAAGCCAACATAGATGGGGGATGCTCTGCTAGGGAACAAAAGCAATTCCTTTTGAATCAATCTATTTGCAAAATGGGTTAAACAAGACCAAAATGAAGTGCTTAGCGGGCCCTTTTTTCCCAGAACAAGGGAGTTTCTAAGGCTGGAAGGTTTGTTTCAGATTCCTATTAAAGGCCTCCTGAGGGGGGTTAGGGTTTTAGCTTTGTAGGATATGAAATGAGTTACAGACACTGCAAGTTCAAACCATGATACCGAAAGTGCTCGTGCATACCTGGATGCTTCACTCCAGGTTAACTCAAAGTCAATTTTTGCCATGATTTGCCTTTTGTTTGTGCGAATGGCTGCAATAAGCTGGCAATAAGGTGGTTTTCTTTAAAAATCAAAGCTTATTGCCCCCCAGATGTCTACCCATCTGCACAAATGGCCTCAGATACTACACAGCACCTCTTCAAGGCAGCCTTACCCTGTGCATGTGAGGCCAAATCCTGCAAGCTGTAAGAATTGCCTTAAAAGTGCTTAATAAATTTTTTTCCCCTTTAAAGTTCCAGCTCCTGAAAGCATGTGATTTCAAGGAGATGATATTGTTTCTGCAGAGAAAAGCACTGTTTTCGGGTAAACAGTAACATAACAAAAACCACCAACTAAGAGCCTCCTCCTATTTTCTTTGGCAAAATCCCCTCGTGATTCTGGCAAACCAAGTCACGCTGGCTTAAATGCCAGCTTGATGTGAGCAGCGAGGGAAGTGAAAAAGCTTTGCATTTGTGTAAGACAGCAAAATTGAGTTGCCAAACAGGATATAGGCTGGGAAACCAGCTGGGTGAGGAGGCTGCGGGTGAGCTGGCCCCAGCCCGTCTTGCTTGGGTGCATCCTTTGCTGGTGCTCATAATCCTATTTATGATAAACGGTAGTTAATCTTTTTGGTGCTTTGCTGCTTCTTTAGAGACTCTGCTCAGAGCACTTTGCTGCTACAGGAGTTTGGGTGCGCTTGGAGATTCACTTTTGCTAAAATGAATGATGTCGGTCAAAAATCCCCTGGCTTTGCGTCCCGGGAGGCTGTCTGGAGCCTGGGGAGGGATTTCACAGGGTGGCAATGGGACCCTTAGTCCTGTCGCTGAAGCAAAGAGCTGCAGAAAAAGCTGGGAGTTGGGCAAGGGTTCCCGGCTGTGCTGTGGAGAGCTCCGACTCGTGATTTCTTTCTCCAAAGAGATGAGAAAACTTTCCCCCATGAGTCACAGTTTGCCGGGTCTGTCTTGGCAGAGATCACAGGGAAATTGGTCCTTCTCAATGGCTAAGAAACCCTCGAGCACCCCGGCCCCACTGCCTGTTTCCCAGCGAGCTGGGGAAGCCCTGGTTTTTGGTTCCTGCAGGCAGGCTGTCCTCCCTGGCTCAGGGCTGTGGGTGACCCAGGGGAAGACTCGGGTGAAATTCAGCCCAGCTGTTTGCCTCTCTAACAGGTTTTGTGCTCCTACTTGTGCTGAGCTGCCCTGTGCTGCTTTTCCTGCACTGGCAATTTGCGAATTGTAGCTGCTTGGCCGGAGATTGGCCCTTTCACTTTGGCTTCCCGAGGTCATGCATGTGCTGCATGCCCCCCCCCTTTTTTTTTTCCCCACCCAGTTTCTTTTCCTACAGCCTGAAGTGACTGCCAGAGGATTAAAAAGCAAATTCAAACAAAAAACTTTGCAGGGAAAAATCGCTTGGGGTTTATACCTGGGTTTTATTCTGTCTGTGGGGTGGAGGAGCGGGGATGCTCAGGCCAGCCCATGCCCTGCGCCCCTGCTCTGTGAGCCCTTTTTGCTGCCTGTTGAGAGCACACACATCCCTGAAACTGAAAATAACCTCCAAAATAATTTATAAGACCTACCTGCAAACAGACCCTAATGCACTGTCTGTGCTGCAGGGGAGCTTGGACTTTTATTGGCAGCTCACACCAGGTCTGCGAGGCTGGGGGGGGATTCGCTGGCTTCACAACGGGCTTTCTCTGTGACCTTGAGCAAGTGCCTCGCTCCTCGGAGTTGGTAGGCATTGCAAGGTGCTACCTCCCCATTGCAGAGGGGAGACCTTGCTTCCTACAGGGGCTGCGTGGGAGCGGTGTGGGCATGGGAGGGCATCCCCCCAAACCAGCTGAGCAGGGAGCTGCCAAACCCAGCCCGCCTGGCACGTGAAGGAAAGGGCAAAGCTTCACTGCTTTGGTGTTGAGCTACTCCAGGATGAGTGCTTTATCTCTGGCTGTGGAGGTGAAGAGGCAGTTACACGTGCCCCTGGCCAAACACCCCCTTGCAATGTATGTGAAGGCTGAAGGACAGCAGGGACCTGCCTGAAATCCCTCCTCACCTGGTTCAGAGCAGGGTTTGAAGCCTGCACTGTGCCCAGGGATAGCCCCTGCCATGGGCTTCCCCTGCCTGGACTGGGCTGGCTCTGGTGGGTCTGGAGCCACCGGGGGTTGAAGCCCTCCCCAGGGGGACAGAGGAGGAAAATTGCAGTTTGGGGTCTCTCAGGCTTCCCTTGGGGTAGGAGTGAGCTGTGCATGGGCTGGGCTCTCCTGCCCTTGGCTTTGCCAGTGCGCCTGGGGGAAATGGGTGGGGTGACCCTGAGCAGGAGCATCCTGGCTTTACAGGGGGGCATGGGCGGTCACTGAAGTACTGTTCGAGTTGGGACTGTCGGCTCCCCAGGCATGCTCTGGTAAGACAGACATATATAGGTAAAGAATTATGTGTATGCATATATGTGTGTGTGTGTATGTACAGAAAAACATATAGCAGCACTACTTGAATGACAAAAAATTGGTTTGGGTGCAAACATTTAGACATAAGGAGATTTGCTGTTGCTTAAATGTGTTTTAACTGTAAAGGGAAACTGTTAGTTCAGCTGTTTTATAGGAAAAGTGTAAAAGTGAGCGTGTTTTGGGGACAGGGAAATGCCGGCGCAGCCCCCACCCGCCCCGAGCACAGTGCTGGGGGGTCTTGGCTAAACCCTTCGGCTCTGGTCTGAGCCACCTTGGCCGTCTCCTGCCGCACCCCAGCACCCCGTAACCTTACCAGCCAGTTATTGCAGACCTGCTTGGCCCTGCACCCCCGCCTGCCCACCGGCCCCCTTCTTCACAGTGTCCCCCACACGTTTCCTCAGCTGGAGCAAATCCGCCTCTTCCCCAGCGGCGCACATGGGGAAAATTCCCACCCGCTCTCCCCCCAGCCCCTCTAATCCATTTATGGTGTTTGTGCCGGGCTCCCCCGCGCTGACCCTGCTCTTTGCCTTCCCTTTAATCTCCCCATCAAACAGTTTGGGCAGGAGACACCACCACAGGTTGTTCCGCTCAAACCCAGGGAGACAAAACTCTCTGGCACAGGGCTCTCTGGTCCAGGGATCCGGGAGATGCTTTTGGGGTTTAACCTGTGGCACGGGAGGAGAGGGACAACCAGGGTGAAACACCCTTGCTTCTGAGCAGCTTCCTAAATCCTAGAGGATAATTTAGGGTAAAAACCAAACTCTCCATCCATCCTAACATCTCTGCTTTGCCCTGTGCCTGGGGGTGATCCCTCCCAGGCAGGCGTGGAGAGGGATCTGGCAACCAGGGCTGCAGGGTCCCCAGCTCCAAGCCCCTGCCCAGATGCAGCACCAGCTTGTAGCTGGGGTGAAGGTGTTAAAAGTCACCCCAGCAGGGAAGTTAGTCCATGTTTAACCCCTTCTTGGTAAAGTATATCGTGTTACTGAAGTTTTTCAACCTGGAAAATTTGCTAAGGCTTTTAGTATTATTATTATTCAAGTAAAGGCTTTAATAATATCTTTGGTGTATCTTGGCAAGGCTGGAAAATGCTTGAGCTGATAAAGTCTCAAAGTCAGGGAGATAAAAACTGAAAGTACTCAGGCCCTTGGTCAGGTGTCCCCAGGAGAGCACTCCAGGCATCCCTGGCTGCAGCTTGATGGCTGTCACCCCAAAAAAAGGTGCTGGGAAAGGGAACAGCCCCACCACATCCTGCAGCACTGCCAGGCGATCCCTGCGGGTACCGGGATGGCATCTCAACTGCTGCGGCAGAGGCGATGGTTGGAATGCATGGTAGCAATAAATTGGGAACCAGCTCCTCTTCCTGCCGTCCTTTTATCTCAAGAAATCCTTCTGTGCCATGCCGCAGCTCGAAACAGTCTTCGTCAAAGTCCTCTGGAGATTTACGCTGTGACCTTTTACTGCTACAAGGACATCCCTGCTCCCTTCCTGCCTCCAGCTCCTCCAGCTGCCTGACCTTGGGCCAGTCACTGATTCCCTGAGCTGGGTGCCTCGTGCCTCATGGTGGTTAATATTTACTGTACCCGGCGTAGAGGGGAGCGGGCAGGAACCCGCTGATTGCAAAGAGCATGGAGTGCATTGGCTGGGTCTTGCTTGAGGGATAAAATATTATTCCAGAGGCTCGAGGATGCAGGTGTGAATTGTGTTTGGTGTTATTAGCATAACATAGAGTTAAAGCTATAGAAATGGCTGGAATTAGACTGTGGTGAGGTAAGGTTAAATCCCAAGGGTGATAGAAAAACTGAATAAGCAGGTGCCCAACACTGCATGGCAGAAATACTTTTTCCTGCTTCCTAAAATCCCTTTTGACATGAAATAGTTTGGCATCTATCGTATGTTTGGTGAACTGCCTTATTTGCAGTGTTTGGGCAGGGACAGGACCCCGGCCACACACCCCCAGGCTGGTGTCATCCCTGCTGCCCCCAAAACAGCCATAAAACTGCAGTGTTTGCCCTCCCAGGGCCGGGTGAGCTTTGGCCAAGGAAGGGGCTGGTGGTGTTTATTCTGTCTTCCCTGTTAGGGGATTTTGGTGCTCAGTGATTCCAGTCGTTTGAAGAGGAGCTCTGCTCTCCAGACCAGGTTACTAGTGAGCATTAACACAGCCTGAATTTTGTTTCATTTCTCCATGGTTTTGAGCCACTCATGCTTTGTGGTGTTTCTGCACAACTGGGCACATCCAGGGGGGAAACCAGGGCTTTCACTGGGAATAAAACAAGGCTCTCCCGTACCCAGCTGACTTGCGGAGGTGCAGGCTCTTGGCCAAACCCTGGCATCTCACATGAAAATGCCATTGCTGGTTCATGCTGTCTGCCATGAAGGATGCAATGCATCAGGCTCCAGAGAAATGGCTCACGTCTCCCCAGGTTGGGTTTGCAATGCTTCCCAAGGGATGCAGGTCCATATCCATTCTCCCTGCTTTTCATGCAAACTCAGCATCAGCCCCAAAGCCAGTCCCACCAGATACAGCTCCCAAGCAGGACGTAGGTGGGTGAGTGGGGCCAAGGGACCCATCAGAGCTGCTGATGCGTCCGTCACTCATGCTGGCTCAGCACCGTGTTGCAATGCCCCCAGGAAACGCTGCCGCTGGGTTGCACACCCAGGGGTATGTTTCCTCCTGCACCACTGCCCCACTTGGGATGATTTCCAAACAGGAATGAAGAAATGCTGAGCCTTGCAACCACATTTGTGGATGTGTCCCTAAAATACCCCAGAGAGACAGGTAACTCCTTTCAAGCTGCACCCCAGTTTCAGCTACAGGAGACCCTGCACATCACCCAGGCAGCATGAAGGACACAGGTGACACAGAGGAGACTCGCGTGGCTCTGCCACCGCTGCTCTGGGGAGCCTTGGGCACATCCCTGGGTGCTGACTTCCTTTGCGTGGGCTCTGCTCAGGGCAGCACCCATGGGCGATGGGGCGGGTGACGTCTGGCCTGCCCACAGCCCACTGACACTGATGTCACCACCTGGGGACTAAAATTTGCTAATTAAGTTTTGCTTCTCTCTCTGCCAATCTCATTTCCTGGTTCTTGTGCAATTGCAGATGCTTTTGGGTTTCTTCCTGGTTGTTTATCTGCCTGTGGGACCAAAACATCTTCAGAAGTAAAATAGAGTTGGGGGTTTGGGGTCGGTGCCTGGTGAGGAGGTGTGATGGGGGGCAGTTTGTGGGTCTGTGCCTGGTGAGGAGGTGTTCTGGGGGGAACATCCACTGGAAAGGGTTTTTTTTTTAGCTGCCTCAGTGCAGATGTTTTACTGTTTTGCAGAAAAACATTCCTGGGGGTGAGTCAGGCAGCCACAAGCATGAGTCTGCCTTAAAACCCGGGGGAATTAGCAAAATCCCAAGCTGCTTTGGAGCCTGGTCCTGCTTTAAAGCCTTTTCTCCTCTTGTAACATTGAAAAACTGCTTAGAAAGTGAGGCTGGAGAGCCATGGTGTGCGTACCCAGCCGGGTTTCCTGGGGGTTTATTTGAAATCCTACCCTCCTCCCAGAAAGAAAATATCCAAGCATTTGAGATAACACCCGGCAGGTGCCGGCACAGGCTGTTTGCGTTGCATCTGCGTTCGGACCCGGTTGTGCGCTGGCACGTTTTGGATCTGTCTGCTCTAACAAATGTGAACCCTGTAATGCCCTATCTGTGGGAAACTGAAAAGGCAGCGGCCCGTTTAATTAATCTAATTGAGATTTGGGTTTGGCTCAATAGCTGGAAATTGCTGCTATATTGAAATAATCTACTCAAATTCATACCTGTTGGCTTTGTTTTTTTAGCTGACTGTAAATCAAATCAGAGCCATTGCTGTGCTTGGATGGTTTTGGGTTTCAAAGGTACTTAACTACGCTCCAGTGCTTAAAAATGTAAAAAATTATACTTTAGCTCAACAGTTTATAGATGTGAGGGGCTAGGCAGGCAATTTCAGTGTTTTCCCAACAGCTCTCCCTGCAGCCCTCAGCCTTTCGCTCCTTCAAAGCGTGGCCAGACAGGAGGCAAACGCAGCGCTGCACCTTGCGAGGGTGGGCAGGAGTCGTCCCTGGGGTGTCTGGGGCGGGATGGGGGGGACAGGGATGGGGTTAGGGCTGCCAGGTATGGCGTCTGGTTGCCCCTGTCCCCAGGGATCTGGTTGCCTGTGTCCCTAAGGCCAGCCAGGCACCCCTATCCATGACCAAACATCGCACCTCTGCAGGGCACGGCCCCAGCGAGGCTTTTGGGGTCCCCGGGGAGGGGGGGAGCACGCCGTGCCAGCCTCACCGGCTCCGCACCCTGGAGCAGGGCTGGGGGGGGGGGTTCAGAACACCCCTGGCATGTGAGAGGGCAACCCTACAAAAACAAAGTGCCGGGAGGCAGGCGACACGCAGAAGGGAGGTGGCAATTAATATCGTCAATGAGCAATACTTGTTATTTTTTAATGAAGCGGTATTTTAACAACATGACGGTTATTGTTTTTAATGAGCAGACTTTAACGAGAAGGAAAAGGCTCGCTGAGCGTTTTGGGCCGGGAAGCTGCGGGCTGTGGGCCGGAGCCGCCCCGGGGCGGAGCCGCCGCCGCGTATAAAGCGGGGAGGACGCGGGCGCGGGCAGCGCTGGGGCCGGTGAGCGGTGGGGCCGTGGGTTCGAGTCCCGCGGGGGGGAAGGGGCTGCCTGCGCAGCGCCGAGCACCCGCAGGGGCGGCCGGGCGGGAGGTTGGTTGTGGCTTTTTTTTGGGGGGGGGTGGGGTGCGTGTTTTTTTTTAAAATAAGCGGGGTGGGTGTGGCAGGGAACGGGCCGGGGGTGATGCCGTGCTGACCTGCGCGCTCTCGCAGGGCCGTCGCCATGTCGGTGTCGCACAGCTCCAGGCTGAACAAGCTGGTGCGGGAGCAGTACATGCGGCTGCCCCAGGATGGGTTGGTGCAGGTCACCTACGTCTGGATCGACGGCAGCGGTGAGGGGGTGCGCTGCAAGAGCAGGACCCTCGACAAGGAGCCTAAGAGCATCGAAGGTAATGCTGCTCTGGATGATGGCTGGCGTGGTGGAGGGCTCCGAGTATTGCCCAGGAAAACTTCTGGGGTGCTTTGGCCAGTGGGGTTGGCACTTGCTCTTTCTGGTTGTGTGGCGCTGGTGATGCCTGCTGCAGTTGTCTCATGGGGTTGTATCAAGCGGCAGAGTAAATATCCGGCCTGCGTCGCTGCGGTTTGCTTAATCCGTAATCTCTGTTATTAGCGCTGGGTGGGAAGGGGAGGATGAGGTCCTCACCCCTTTCTACTGGGCAAACAGGCAAGGAAATGCGTCGGCATCCGGATGGGGTTTGGCAGAGGGAGGCAAAGTGGCTGGGGCTGATCCTGCCTGTGCCCTGGTGGTGCTGGGGTGTGTGTGTGTGAACACGCTGATGCTCGGGGGGCACTGCTGGGCTCCGGAGATGTGTGAGAAAACCTTTGTGGCCATTGTCCTGTGGCACTCAGTGCCCTCAGGGCACTCAGTCTGATGGTCTAAGCCACCAGGAGTGGCGCGATCTGTATGAGAGAGACCTTTTCCCAATCCCACTCCCCTCTCTGTCCCCCTCCTGCCTCGCAGATGTCCCTGAGTGGAATTTCGATGGCTCCAGCACCGCACAGGCGGAGGGCTCCAACAGCGACATGTTTCTGGTGCCCGTCTGCATGTTCAGGGACCCTTTTTGCCTGGACCCCAACAAGCTGGTGCTCTGCGAAGTGCTGAAGTACAACAGGAAACCCGCAGGTGAGCACCTCCGGCGTGCACCCCTCGGCTCCCAAGGGTCACCCCCTTATTATTTAGGGTGCCATCTCTCCGAGGGGCTGCTTGCTCTGGACTGCTGGCACCAGGGAACAGCTTGGCACTGAGTTCTTGGCTCGAGGCTCCGAAATTCAAGTGCTGATGGTGGCAGTTGTTTGCAGGAACTTGGTTTAGTGGTGCAGGGTGAGGAGAAGAGCAGCGAGACGTGGAGCTCGCAGCACTCGCCAGCTTGAGCGCACCGAAGGCGTCACCCAGTTTTTGAGCCCGAGCGCACCCAGCCCCCAGGGCTGCAGGGTTACAGCAGAGAGCTGGAAGTGGCAGGGGGGTTTAAAGCACTGGGTTTGTGGCCACTCTCCTCACTGATGGGTGGCTGCAGAAAAGGAGGGAGGAGGTGCTGGGGCGGCGTGGGCTGGCTCGGGACGACCTTTTGCAAGTGGCCCCAGAGCGTGCTTGCACTCGGTCTTATCACTGAAGGCAGAAGACTGCAGTGCCGGTGTCCTGTCCATCTGATAAAGCCCCAGACGGAGGAGGGGGAGCTGGCTTGCAGGGACACACCAGGGGGCTCCCAGAGGGGTTATTTCCCGGCAAATAGCCTGTTATTTGCCAGTATAGCAGGGCCACGTCCTCGCTGGGTGCGTGGGGGGAGGGAGGCGGCATCTGCAGGGTGATGCAGAGAGGAGAGGCTGCGGGCAGCGATGGTGAAAGATGGGGCTGGTTCCTCTTCAAACCGCGTCATGCCTTTCAGCTGTGGGGGGAAGCATCTTGGTGGAGATTCCTGCCCAGCAGCTCCTCTGCTGGGGCAGTTTGTGTTGAGAAGCCCTGGAGCTCCTGGGGCAGGAGCTGGGGCAGGGAGCTCAGCCCAGAGACCTGAGACACCCCCCAGATGAGGGGTGCACCCTCTGGCTATCCCCAGCCTGGGTGTCTGTGGATGTTAAGGACTGTGTGGGCTCCTGGGGGGAACTGCCTTCTCCCATCAGTGTGGGGAGATGTCACTGCTCCTCGCCAGCCCCATGCCCTGGGCTTTACGTCGTAGCTGCTCTGGGGTCTTTTATTGTGACTTAAAGATAGAATTTGCTGCTTGTCTCTGTGACAACAGTTTTTTCAGCCCTGCTGTTTCAGTCCAAACTCTCACTCCCTTTGCCTGGCACACTATCCCATCTCAGGAGGGTTCTCTGATATCTGTATCTTCCTGGCAAAGCCCCAGTTGCCCTGAGCACCCCTGCCACCCCCAAGGACCAAGACAGGGCCAGCCAGCTTGGATGCTAACCAAAAACACAGGGCAGCAGAAAGATAAGGATAACTAAGCTGAGGCTGGTAGAAAGTGGATGGGGGTGAAGTAGCGATGGGAGATGTATAGTCCCTGTTCCCAGACCTGCTGGACCCCTGTAGGACGGGGCTGGGGTACAGCTCCTGGTCTCTCGGTGTGTAAGAGCAGTTTGTTCCTGGACCACCAGTGGTGGTTTGGGGGGTAGGCTCCTTGGGCTACGGCCTGATGCTGTGGTGATGGAGTAGCTCCACAAGGAGGAAATCGGCGAGCAGAGAGCATCGCAGGAAGGGAGGGATCCACTCACAAGTTTCCTTAAGGCTTCTGTGGGAAGTGCTTGGCAGTGGTGGAGTCTCGACCTCTGAGTGGGATGGAGCGGAGCATGGTGGGCGCCTGCCCATAGCACGGATCTAACCCAGACCTCTCTGTTCCCAGAGACCAACCTGAGACACACGTGCAAGAAAGTCATGGACTTAGTTAAGGACAGCCACCCCTGGTTCGGGATGGAGCAGGAGTACACGCTGCTGGGCATCAACGGCCACCCCTATGGCTGGCCTGACAACGGCTTCCCTGGCCCGCAGGGTAAGTACTCCCTCCTTCCCCCAACCCAAATGCTCCTCTTGGCTCCCACCCAGCTGCTTTGGGGGTGCTGCCTGGTGGCAGGCATCCCGTCTCCAAACTTGGGTGCAGCTTTCCCATTGCGGCTGACACCAGGCAGGAGCCGTGATGAGGTTAGGAGCTGTTTGCTGAGAGTGCCGGGTGCCCTGCGGCTCACGTGAGCCTGCCGGCAGTGCCGCTCCTGCCGGACTCCAGTTGCACAAACAGCTCAGCTGCACAACTTGTTTGGCAAGGGCCGGAGAACTCTGCTGGAAAAACCTCCTCCCCGTGGCTGTTCAGGAAAGGGCCGGCACATCGTGCCCTCCTGCAGCAGCAAGCGAGCCCCAGTGCCTCAGCTGCCTCCTGGGAGAGGGCCAGGGGTTTCCCAACCTGACTTAATCAGCCTTTCGCCGGGACAGGACGCTTTCAACATCTCCCTTCCCCCAGGCGGGGAGAAGATCTACATCTGACCTGCCTGAATGAGGAAGAGCTGTGTAAAAGCACGGCAAGTTGAATTTTCTAGCCATGCACAATGTTGGCTGTTGTCAGAACAATCTTGGACGCTTGACATACTCAGAGGGTCGGAGGTGCCATGGGGCAGACCAAGCCAAACTTCCCTTATCTCCTGGCCACCTCCCAGTTGATGCATGACAAGTCCTGCTTAACTACCCAGATAAGGCTGAGGTTGCACAGATGAATTGCTTGGTGGTCCTGGAGCGGGGGTCGGTGGCTTGATGCAATGTGGAGGGCACCACTTTTAGCCCATAAATCCTCTGCAGGTGATGGCTGGTATGTGGGAGCGGTGGGATTATGCTGCAATGTTGTTGTTGCTGCCAAAAGCTTTACTGGGGTGGTGTCTCCTCTTTCCTTTCCAGGCCCCTATTACTGTGGGGTTGGAGCAGATAAGGTGTACGGGCGTGATATCGTGGAGTCCCACTACAAGGCATGTCTCTATGCGGGGGTGAAGATCTGTGGCACCAATGCAGAGGTGATGCCCTCCCAGGTACGTGTGGACAGCCCCACACAGCCCATTTCCAGTGACGGATACAAGTTATCGTGAGGCTGGAATAACTCAGCAACTCCCAGCTCCTCTGGGATGCCAAATCCGATGACTCCCCACATTGGTTTTGTCTAGATGGGAGCAGTTGCACTGCTAGGATGAAAATTGGGGCAGGCAAGTGAAATCGCAGCCGAGCCAAACTGCAGTGAGCTCCTCGTGCAGCTCAGCCTGAGCTCTGGCAGCCCATGAGGAGCTGGGTGCTCCCCTGTGCTTTCCTTCCCCCGCAGAGCAGGGATGCAGGGGATGGTGAGAGCTGGGATGGGCTGCGGGAGTGGCATGTGGAGCAATGGGTGTCTGGGTCCTGCTCCTCTCCCCTGGGATCCAGGAAGCTTGGGCGGGATGTGGCCTTGGGAAGTGGCTGGGGGCATTTGGGTTTATTTAGGAGTTAGCCAGAGAGAGTCCCTGATTGCATTAGGCGGGGGCCGGACTGACTGACGGGGATTTGGCCCTGTAGCCTGCGAATTGCTGACTGTCCCACTGCTGATGTGGCAGCGATAAGCAGGGGGCTTATCTGCAGTGAAGCTGAGGCAGGACTTTTAACGACCCTGCTGTTTGCCCTGACTTTTTCAGGGTCCATCTTGACTGCTTTCTGCATCCTGGGCTCCGTCTCGGCCAGGCCATGCCAGCAACCGTAAATGCGTCACCCCCAGCTTAGTCACCGTGGGTGACACAACCCCGGCTCTAGCCAGGGCGGGAGCAGTCCCGGGAAGGACTAACAGGCTCCTCGTTAGTCCCATGCCCTGTTTGCAGTGTGGGTTGGGGGATCCTGCACACCAGCACCAGCCCCAAAGGCAGGCGTGGTGCTTATTTGCCTCCATTTTGATTTAAAACCCTCTGATTTGCTCTATTTAGTCATGAGCAGTTTATTCCCATTGTTTTGCCTGCCAAAGCTGTCCTGTTGCTCAGCTTGATGCTCTTCATCCTCATTGGTGGTTCCCAAGGGATAAAGCTCAGCTGTACCCCAGGCTGGCAGCCCTCGCTGGGGTGGGGGGGTAGCAGGGATGTGATGGCTGGGGGGGCACAAACCTGTCTGTCCTCACCATGCATCCACTTGCCCCTTCCAGTGGGAATTCCAGGTGGGCCCATGTGAAGGCATCGAGATGGGGGATCACCTCTGGATGGCTCGGTTCATCCTCCACCGTGTCTGCGAGGACTTTGGGGTTGTGGCTACTCTGGACCCCAAACCAATGACCGGCAACTGGAACGGTGCTGGCTGTCACACCAACTACAGCACCGAAGAGATGCGGAAAGAAGGGGGTCTTAAGTGAGTCCAGGGGATTGGGATTGGGTTATCCTTGGCCTTGTGGCAGCTCCCCATAAGTGCGTGTGTCTCTGTACTGGGTGGCTGCACCAGGCAGAGCTGGGGCTGTCCCAGCTGCTTTTATTTTAAAAGCCTCTTAAAAGCATTATGAAAGGTCAGATGAGAGTGTCTCCTGGGCTGCCCTTGTCCCTGCACAGAAGGAGGCGCTGACAGCCTTCCTGGCCATGGGAACACCCCCCAGATGGACCTCCTGACAAACCCAGCCCCATCCTCTTCTCCCACAGACACATCGAAGCCGCCATTGAGAAGCTGAGCAAGAGGCACAACTACCACATCTGCGTCTACGACCCGCGGGGCGGCAGGGACAACTCCCGGCGGCTCACCGGCCACCATGAGACATCCAACATCTTTGAGTTCTCTGCTGGTGTGGCCAACCGAGGCGCCAGCATCCGCATCCCGCGCCAGGTCGGCCAAGACGGCTACGGCTACTTCGAGGATCGGCGGCCGGCAGCCAACTGTGACCCCTACGCAGTCACCGAGGCCATCATGAGGACGACGGTGCTCAATGAGACCGGGGTGGAGACCAAAGACTATGCTGACCACTAAAGCCATGGAGTGGGTGGAGGTTTTCGTTTCTACACGTTGTGCCCATGTGGTGTCCTCAGCTGCAAGCTCAGACCCTTTAGGAACCTTGCTTCTGGTTTTGTGAAACGTCGTTTTAGAAATATATATATTTTATAGTAGGAGGCAGGGGCCTGACCTATTTTCTCAACGACTTTTTTTCTGGTTCCTGGTTTTAGGTTGTACGTGGGGAGGTTTTTTTTAAAATTTGGATTGAATTTTTTTCCGATGGACTTTACACTGTGATGTACATAGAACCCTACATGGAAGCTGCAGCTGCTGCTGTTTGCACCTGGGGAGGGAGGGTGCTTTTTTTCCTTATCTCTGTTGCAAGGAAATTATAATAAATACTTTCCCTGGCTGCGTGGCAGCTGGGTATTGCTGCGGTGGGTGCATTTTTCTGTAGCTCCTAGAGATCCATGGAGGATTTAATGTGGGTCTTGCTGATGGGTTGCAGCCACTGGGCAGCCTGCACTGGCCCTGGGCAGGGGCCGGAGGAGCAGAGACGCTGGAGGATCCTTGGGGCAGGTGTCTGGAGCTGCCTTGCCCCATTTGCTGGTTGCCGAAAGGCCATCTCCCTCCATCGTGATCCCCTGAAAGGCAAACAGAGCGACGCAGCCTGAGTAAACAGCGGCAGGAGCAGCAGCTGGCAGGCATTTACACAGGGCGTGCACTGCTGAGTCAGCAAAGCTGGCCCGGCACTGGGCACGGGGAGCAGCAGCCCTCCCCTCCAGGGACACCTTTGGGTGAGGGAGGGGAGCTGGGGAACATCCCCCTGCTGCACCCTGAGGGCAATGCCCTGGGGAACCGCAAGGACATGGTGCAGCTGCTTGGGTTGGAGTCTCCTTACGAGGGGGGGGCATAGATTTGATTCATGGAGCACACCCCCCCCCCCCCGGTGGGGACATTCCCATGTAGATGGGGTGTCAGCAGCATCTCTAACAGCCAGACCCTTGGGGTCCTTCCATGCTGCAACCGCGGGGAGTCGGATGTGAGCACAGGGGACAACTCGCTGGTCCCTGGGATACCTGGAACAGGTAGGCAGGTCCCTGGGATAGAGCTGTAGGACTTCGACCCAGCTGCAGTCACCACGGAGGGGGGGGGTGTGTGCGGTGTGCCTGTAGGCAAGGAAAAGCAGCAGCATGAACAGACGGGACATCATGTCTGCTCCAGTGCAGTCTTGGGGATTTCAAAACTGTTTGCATGTTTATCTCTGAATCCAACGCAGGCCACGAGCCAAAATGGAGAAGTCTGAGTCCCTCCTGCAGGCCGTGCCAGCGGAGTGGGGAGCGAGGGCAGTGGTAGCCGGGGAGGTGGCCATGCCCCGGCCACAAGCCGCTGGGAGCCCTCGGCGTCTCTGAGCTGTTCAAGAATAAACGTAACCTGGTCCCCACCCTAAGGAGGACAAATTTTCCTTCCAGAAATTGCTGTTTGGGATGTTTAAGTTTTTCATCAAAACCACAATGCTGTCTTGTTTTCCTCTCGTTTCCATGATGCCTTTAATGGGTAATTTGAACACTGGGACAGCAACTGCTGGATGCAGCTGGAAAATCAATAAAGAACTAAATCTGGAGCAGAAGACTGATGTTTTGTTTCCATGACTGTACCAGTGGCTTAAAGTACTTCAGCTTTCATCATACTGTGCTGTACAGCCCTTGCTAAATTTGTGGAATTGTGTGAATCACACTGCCAACACGTAAACATCTTCGGCTGGACACGGCACCGTGGTACACCCAAACACTTTGTAGCTGTTCCTGGGTCTTGCCCTGTGATTCCCCTCTAGTAGAGAATCCTGCTCTTTAGCGGAGGACTGTGAAGCTCCAGGGGAGATCCAGGGACTTGCCCAAAGCCACAGGTGGGGCTTTTCCCTGAAATGGGATCAGCCCTGGCCACTGTTCGCTGGGGACGCTGCTTGCCGGTCCCCACACAACTGGAGCTGCTGTGTGCTTGGATGCTTTCACGCTGTCCTTTGCCAAAAGACAGATCTTCTTGCTTGTACTTTTTGAGGTCAAAAGGGGACAGAAACCATATGCCAGGTTTGTTGGGTTTTTTTTTGCTAAAGCAGGAGTGATTCCCACCCACAGGGCCTGCAGCATGGGGGAAACAAGGACACCAGCAAGTTCCCACACGAGCTTTTGTTGTTATTTTGGTGTGTCTGCTTCTGTCGAAGGTGGGTTGTTGGGTTCAGCCGGCAAAGCCATGAGGCTGTGGGGGGGTGACATCCCTGTCCCCACCCAAGGGTTGGCCAGTACCGGGAGGAGATGCACCCAGCATTGCCCAGCGCTCCGTGCCCGGCGGTGCCGGGACCCCAGGTGGCACCCACGGCTCATGGGAGCTTCAGGGGGTGCGGGCCGCCGCAATTTGGGTGATGGTTACCCATGGCTTTCCCGGGGCGGGGGTGGCAGGTCCCGGGGCTGGGGAGCAGGGGGCGATGCGGGGTCTGGAGGCGCTTTTTGGGGGGTTGCTGCCCTCCGCAGGCGCCGACGCGAATCGCGCGGAGCAACGCGGCCCGGGCGGCGGAGCGGGGGACAAAGCCCCCCCCGCAACGGCACCGGGGGCCAGGCCAGCCAGCTCCTCAACCCAAGCTCCTTTCTTTTTTTAGGCTCTGACCGTGCCCACCTGCCCCCAGGACGGCCCTACGCCCTCGCCCGCCTTTACCAAATCTTGCCTTTCATAGAATCGTTTAGGTTGGAAAAGCCCTTTAAGCTCATCAAGCCCAACCATTCCCCTAACCCTGCCATCCCACCACTAAACCCTGGCCCTAAGCACCTCGTCTGCCCAGCTTTTAAATTCCCCCAGGGGTGGGGACTCGACCCCTTCCCTGGACAGCCCCTTCCATGCTTGACAACCCTTTCAGGGAAGAAATTTTTCCCAATATCCAACCTAAACCTCCCCTGGCACAACCTGAGGCCGTTTCCTCTTGTCCCCTCTTCCTGGGGCAAATCCCTGTCCCCGGCTGGGTCATGGTGGCAAGTGCTCACAGATAGCGGCAAATCAATACCCCTTTGGGCTCATTCCTGTCCCCATCCCACCCCTCAGCTGCAGGCACAGGGTGCGTTACCCCCTCAGGCCAGATGAGTGGCTCCAGCTGATGGCTCTGGTGGGCTCCCAAGCTGAGAGATGCGAGGACCTCGCAGCTGCTATGGTCCCTTCCTTCTCCTCCCACCAGCGAGCACCCCGGGAAGGCACTGCAGAGGGGGACACCCAGGGCGGGCAAGCATTGTGAGCACCCTGGGACAGGGAGCGACAGTGCAGGGGTTGCAGGTTTCTCCATCTTCAGATGTCTTTTCATCACTCTAAATTCCATTACTTTGCATTCAGTCAAGGCCTTCAGGAGGGGTTTTTTTCCAAGCCGGTTATAAAAAGGACATTAGAATTACAATTGTGATGCTAACAATACCATTATTCAAAGCCGTTGGCCAGAAGTGGGAAGCTCTGGGTAGAATAAAGACCTAAACTAAAATGTCAATAATAACTTATTTTTTCCCCTCCCTGTCTTCCAACCTACACAATCTGCTTGGGTCTCTCTATCTTTAATGAGCATTAAAACGGTTTCAAATTAGATCTACAGAAAATTGAATTTTTTTCCCTCAGAAGCTTAGTCTGGCCTTTAAAGGCCAGTGATAATATTTTGGTTTTGTATAAGAGCATCTTTGATCTCGAAGGCTCTCAGCTCGTAGAGACACACGGCTCATTACCAGCAATTTGCTGCTGTTGAAATGCAGCCACAAGCAGAGGGGGACCAGGCATCATGCAGCAGCACCCGATGTGCTGGGAGGAGAGGTTTGGCCAGGGAGTGCTTGGTCCTGGCCCCCCACTAGCCCTGTGCGGCTCTCCCGGAGCGAACCTCATTCCCAGAGAGCCCGGCTGGCAGGTAGGTGGCCAACCCTCACCAGGCTGGTGCTGGGTTTGCAGCCAGCTGCTTTCAGCTCAGTTTGGTCCCTACAAGTATGAGATGAAAGATGGGTGGGCTGTTCAGGGAGTCCCCGGGGACACCCCAGGTGACAGCAGTGTCTTGCTGAGAGGGCGATGCAGCCCAGAACCTGGCAATGCACCATGGGTTCTCTCACGCATATGATCAACACGTGTGGCACCGCCGCTGCTAAAAACCCTCTCCACGTCTGAGCGTGGGGCTTGGTCACAGGTGCTGTGCGGTAAAGGGGTCACACAGGCTGCCGGAGTCCTGCCGCTCACTCACTGCTGGGAAGGTAAAGCAATTAGACTTTCCAGGAAAGCTCGTTACCATGGCAGGGCACGGGGAGAAGACGGTCATTTACCTCATCCACAAAACAAGGGGGATTTAGTCTGGGGGGGGTTGGATGGGCCCAGCAGTTGCATTTACACCTCCCACCTACTTTGCATCTGGATGATGCAACGCAGAGCAATCCCAAGCAACGCGATGCCCGCAGCTTGGTGGGTTGTTTGTAGGGGCACTGGGGATGGATCACTGCATGGTGAGTGGTTGGGGGGTAAGTTGGGGTTTGTACCTGGGTGTGAGAGGAGCTGATGGGTCTGCCCTCCTCATCCTGGGAGAGAAGGCAGCAGAGGCTGTAACCGTGCAGAGCAGATCAGCCCTGTGTCCCCATCAGCGCCCACAGGGCTGGACCATCCCTGGTCATCTCAGCCACACTGGAACAGGCAGAGAGTCCCCGGTCCTCTGGTAAGGATGGGGCAGGGTCTGCCTGGGTGCTCCCTGCTGCAGCAGGCACTGCTGCTTTGCACAGACAAGACTTTTTTTTGCAGAGCAGTACCATGAAGCCCACAGCAGCAGTTTGATGGTTGGCTTGAGAAAGGTCTGTAAAGAATCCAGCTCCCCAGGTGTCCCTAGAGCAGCCTCCACAAGTGAGTCCTTAATGATCTCAGCCCAGCACCCCTCCTGAGCACCCAGTCCTAGTGATGGGTGAGCAGGGCCAGACAAGCTATCAAAAGCACCTTACCAGCTGCAGGCTGGGGGCTGCAAGGGAGCTGGGTGGGGGGCAGGAGCTGTACAGGGTGTCAGGGCACTAATGGGTTTTAATGGCCCTGACCAGCCTCACCTGGGGCCCCAGCCCATGGGCCCTGGGGGTCCATTTAAACTCTGCCGGGGCCACCAGTTCCTACCTGAGTTGCATTGAGGAGCATTGGTCATCCAGACCTTAGCATGTGGACTGATTTTTCAGCTTGGCCTGCCTTATTACTGTAGACCTGCCAGGAGATCACCAAGCTGTGTCTCACCCTGGTTAGCCTCCCTGACCCTGAACTGTAGGTTGATTTTTCTGGGTTGATTGTAGACCTGCCTTGCTGTGGAAAACTTTCCTGATGGTCTGGACTCCTGGCTGAATGCTTCTTCCATCTCTGGACCTGCTATGCTTGAGAGTAGAGGGATGGGGCCCTTGCTAGTGAGACTCTGCCCTGTAGCTGCGGTGTCCCTTCTGGTTCCCTGGACCTTTGGGAACCCCTGGCCCTTGCTGTGCCCTGATGGGCAGGTGGAGGGGTTGTACAAGGGGCTACAGGAGAAAATACAGTGTTGGGAGAGGGGGACTGTGAGGGGCTATGGGGTGTATGTGTTACAGGGCAGTGTCTGCTGGGATGGTGTGGGACGGTCTCCTCTGTGGCGCCCCTTGCAGTGCTTGCCAATGTTAAGCTGTGCAGGAGTGGTTGAGCTGTGAAGCTGCGGCTGGTTTCTCAGGCACTGCTGGTAGAGAGACGCAGACTTTGCGCTTGTGGGTGCAGAATCAGATTCCTCACTGGTATCTGTCTCTGTCGTGCTGCCTTTTGAAATGTCACTGCACGTCTGTTTGGTTAAACGTTGCTATGACGAGGCCTTGGCATTGGCCAGGCTTGAGTGGGACAACAGCCTTAAATTTCCTCTGGCTGCCCTTGGGGTGGGAGGGGGTGTGCTTTTCACCCTGTGGAGCTGTGTTGTGGATGCCAAGACGGCTGCACTCCTGGTGCAGGGTCAGCTCCCTGTGGTAGTAGCTTGTGTGCAGGCACCTGGGTGAGGAGCTGGGAAATCGGAACACTGGACTCCACAGGGTGCTCACACCATGAAAGTCCCCCGACTGTGTGCATGGGGATGGCCAGTGGCAAACTGGGTCTGGGGAATTCAATTTCTTCTTCAATCCTTACTTCCCACAGTCATGAGAAGCAATGCTGATGATGGGATGCCATGAGCAGGAACGTACCTGCAGAGGATGATGAGATGTGATTGCTGTAATTTCTTTCTCGTTTACAAGCCCATTTTGTTTAAGCTCTTTGCAGCTCATGCAGGCGCTTGGGTTGCAGCAGGGAAGGTGATCGGTGAGATTGTAACAGCAGAGCTTGCTGAGAGGAGGGGGGACAGGTCGAGCTGTAGTCAAGCAGGTGTCTGGTGGAGAGATGATGCAAACCCAAATGAAATTATTTATTCTGGTGCCGTTCTAGCCTGATAACACAGATCAAATGCATTTGTTGGCCTTGATTCACATTGCAGTAGGTGTTTGCACTGGCTTAGCTATACTAGTGGCTGAACTGTTAATGTACGGCAGGTTTTAGGAGGACTCTAAAAATAGCTGTAGGTAGGGCTGGGCTTGGAATACTTGCCCATGGGAGAAGTGTACAAAGGTGATGGGTGCTGTTGGGGAAACAGAGCTGCTAGTGAGAGAACTGGGTTTGCCTTAAACCATCTCAAGCTCATGGGGAAGATAGGGATATACAACTGTGATGCTATAGTTCAGGGGAAGTAAAATAAGTTGTGACAGATTTGGCAGCAGGTGACCTGTAAGGCAAACTCCAGCCTCCAGAAGAGCGGTGAAATAAGATAAATCTGGGGAGACTCAGCTAGGGTGACTCTTATCTTCTCTGTGGGACTCAGCCAGGATGTAGACCCACGCTGTCCCTGGAATGTTTCCACCTCACCCACATGTTCACAAGGCACTGGGGCGTGCTGTTAACAGTCATCCTGGCTGTATTAAATCAGGCATATCATGCCTTTTCCCTCCTTGTCCTCAGACAAGAGTCCCATGCCTTGTTACAGCTCTTCAGTGCCTAGCATGTCCTTCTCCCATCTCCCCAACATTTGGGGAAGGGATGGGCCATCAGGTCTCGTATGTAGCTCGCTGTTGGTTTGCCCTGAGCTGACAAGTTGTGCTGTTATAAAACACTGATCTGCTCTTGGCTTTCAGTTTAATGGGTGAAGCTCTTCAATCCCCATGGGTGGCTCTCCAAGGTGAGTGCTCTGCCCTCCCGGATGCACCCACTTGATGTTTCTCTGCCTCTTTCCTGCCTGGCTGCACCCTTGTACCTCCCCTGGCTGCTGGAGGCTCTTGCTGCTGTCTCTGATGTGCTGCTTGCCTTTGGGACCCTGTGCCGGGACAGGTTGCTGGGGTGGCACAGTGGCTTAAGCTCACACTGTGCCGATGGGCAAACTGGGTCACTGTAGCTTGGCAGGTTTCCCCCACAGTGGCAGCTTCGGGGTGCAGATGTAGAGGTGCTCAGATCACCATGCTCAGCTCCCACCAGCGTGGGAGGTGTGGAGGCAGCCAGAGCAGCGAGCAGATACCAACAGCTTCTGGCCTTCACTTACCCCATGGTGGTAGGTGCTGGTCTGGGGTGGTTTTGCACCCAGGCCCAGCCCTGGGCCACACCAAAATCATGTATATTTTTTTCTGCTCCCACCCAATGGACCTGTGTAGGTGGGCTGTGCAATTGTCCTCTGGGGGTTGCTGGCAAGAGCAGTGTCCCAGGAGCTGCTCCTAGAACCTGAGCTGCTTTGTCCTCTGCTTGTGTCTCCCAGAGAACAGTGGGTTTGAGTTTGCCAACTGGCCCAAAACAAGGGCCACAAAACAACTGGCTGCACAAGCATCATTGTTGCCTGGTCACCCGGTGAAAATGGGCTGTAGACCCACCTTCAAATACTTTGTTTGCCACCAGCTGAGCTGGCAGCGTCATGGGCTGGTAGGAGATGTCCAGCACATGGTTCTAGCTTGGGCAGTGCCTCCATTCGCTCCTTGTGTGAGCAGCACCGTGCCGATGCATGGCTGGGGCAGATGGCACTCGTGTTGTGGCAGTGGAGGACTTTTTATTATGATGCCTCCTGCTCCTGCCCAGGCAGGTTTGTCAGATTTGACTCACCTGCTGCATGACGTCTGGTCTCAGACCAGTGACCTTTGAGTCTTGCATTTTAGCTCATGGAAACCCAAATCGATAATGACTGGGGAAAAGGAAATACCCAACGAGGGACAATCCTGGGACAGCCCTGCTGTGGGCAGGGGCTGAGGAGCAGGAATGAGCAGGGGTAGGAACAGCAAGGTGTGGTAGTGGGGGACACCAGTGCCCCCCTGCTTTTCCACCCAGCATCCACCTTGATGCAGCCAGCCAGTAAATTCTTTTGGAAAGCATTACTTCACAAAGTGTTCAGCAGCTGATGGTGCCCTTGGGCAGAGCTCTGCTCTAGCAGCAGCTTGGGCTGAGAGGTTCACTCCTTCCCCTGCACCCCTGGGTCCAGGCGGCTTTCTGGCCTTTCACGGGGTGTCCTTGGGGTCAGCTCTGCTAGCATGCCATCCCGTGCCTGACCCAGGCCCTGGCTGATGGGGATGGGGCTCTGCACTTAGGTAGCCTTATGCTATGCAGGTGTGATTTTGTTCAGAAGGGGACCCTGGGCTGTGTCACCAGGTGTTGGGCTGCTCACTGCACTGGAGCCACTTGCAGCAGTAGTCAGGGTGTGTGTGTGTGTCAGTGTCACGGGGACCCTGGGCTGTGTCACCAGGTGTTGGGCTGCTCACTGCACTGGAGCCACTTGCAGCAGCAGTCAGGGTGTGTGTGTGTGTCAGTGTCACTGTCACCCTGAGCCTTGGTCCTCCAGATGCATCTGCTGCTGCACCAAGCCACAGTTTAGCTCAGACATCCCACTCCAGCATGTGCCAAGAAGGTTGCTCTCCACATTCCTGCAGGAGCAGCTGCCGGGACATGTTTCTCCATGCTGGGGATTGATACTTTTTTTGCTCTGGACACATGGACTGACTGATGAGCAGGAAAATGAAGTGTTTCTCTCAGAAGGGGAGATGTGTGCTGAGAGAGGGAGTGGGATTCTCCATGAATTGGCAAAGGTTGCTGGGTGTGGGAGAGGAGCATGGGTACTGCGGGGTGCTCCCACCCCAGGGCTCTCAAGCTGGGTTGCTGACATGATCCTTGGTGCATGATCTCCTCTCCCCAGACACCTCCTCCTGGGCTGTGTGGGAGGGTTGGGGGTCTTTTGGTGACTTTTGTTCCTGGCATCTAGGGCAGGGTCCATTCCACAGCTTTTTATCAGCTAGAAGTGGGGCATCTGGGCTTGTTGATCAAACTAATCCCAGCAGGGGGCTGCTGAGCCATGCAGAGGTCCGCTCCTCTTGTGGGCAGCTGTGGTGGTCTCAGATATCACCATCCCTGCCTTCAGTCCTGGGTATTTGTCACTGCCTCTCTACTGGAAGCTAGCTCCACCACAGCCAGCAATGTGGGAGTGCTCCTCAGCCATTTCTTGTGGGGAATTCAAAGGATTTAGGTGGAAGTGCTGCAGGAGATGGTGGACTTTGCATGGGAGTGGCTGATGAGATGTGTCATCCCCGATGGTGAGTCTGTGGTGAGGCAGTGATCTCTACCAGAGGGGATGGCACCAAACATCAGGTGTGGGGGAAGAGCTGTTGGCTGACGTTGTAGTGGGTTGCTCTCCTGGCCAGTTACGCTGTACTGTTGTTGGATGAAGCTTTTACAGGGGAATAGGGAAGTAGAAGAACTGGGCAGCGAAGGAAAGGGAGATGTGAGAGCCGAGTGAAATACAGGATCCAAATGTCTTGCACCTCAGGTGGTGATCAGGCACGTTTAGTGATCTCACTGCTGTTGGGCCCTCTGGCTGCTCAGGGCATCCCTTGGGACAGCAGATACCTGGCCAGTGGGCTGCCCTGCTCCCACAGCACAGCTTTTCCCTGAAGAAGCCCCTCTGGTGCCCCCATGAGCCTTGCCATCAGCCTGCTCATACGCATTATACAGTGATGGCTGCCTTCCCCTGGTGTTGTGGGAACCCGAGCCCAAAGACGCATAGTTTTACAGTGAGGAAGAAATGCAAAATACTGCACAGTGCTGGGGGTATGGAGTCCAGCCCTTGGTTTTAATTTGGCCCTTTTCTCAGGCAAGGTCCCACTGAGATCGCTGAGAGCAAGCCAGTGAATCCTCCTGTTCCCAGAGCCTGTAGGCGAGCACAAACAAACCCCAGTCCCTGCTCTGCCTGTGTGCAGATGCTGAACCCTGTGGGGAAGGGAGGACAGGCGTCCCACCAGCTGATCTGCCTCCCCAGCCCCACGCTGAGCAACAGAGGCCCTTCCAGCAAAGGAGGACATCAGAAATCCAGAATTATAATAATAGTAATTAATGCCTTGCCTCTCTCTAAGGATTTTCTAATGAGGCTTGCCAGGTGCTGGCTGGGCATTAACTAATTAAAGCAATAGCACCCACGTGAAGGGGATAGACGCCAGCTGGGCCATGGGACCACAGTGGCTCAGCTGGGGGCTCGCTCTCCCTGCCCTCATCTTTCTCTGTGGCTTAGGGCAGGGGGACATTAAAAGTGAGGAGGTGGCTTGGGAGGGATGGCCTTGAATCTGCCCCCTGGGATGAGGGTTAAGGTATGGGGGAGAAGAACAGGTCAGGAGCATGCTATGTGTTACTCCTGGAAGCTCATCTGGTCCCTACTGATGGGAGCTAAAGGGCTTGCACATACCTCTGTGTGCATTTGGGGGTGAAGGCACTCGAATGCATCAACTCCCCTGCATGCATGTGTCTGTGGGAGGCTGCTCCTGCATGCAGATTTCCATCGATACACGAATGCCAGTACGTGAGCTTGTGTAGACACAAGCCAGCACAATATCACGAAGGCTGGAGAAAATGCTTCATGGGGAGAGCCTCGAAGAACTCAAATTGCTCAGTTTATCAAGGAATTTGAGAGGTGTCTTGATTTTGGTGTGTATCATCACGAGGAGAAATTACTTGGCACTAAAGGACTCTTTAATGTCAGAGAGAGACAGAACAAGAGCCAGAGGCAAAAGCTGAAGCCTGCCAAAGTTGGACTGAAAAGCAAGCGTGCATGTTAGCAGCAAAAGGGATGAGCAGCAGAAGCCAACTGCCAAGGGTCACAGCAGGGGGTTTTTTGTCCCTTGGTGAAGGATGCCTTGGCCAATGTATTCTTTTAATCAGGCAGATAGTATGAGGGTAAGCAGATGATATTTATTATGCTACTACAGCACCTTAGTGTGGGTGAGGTTTGGTTTGTTTGGTGTTTTGTTTTTTTTTTTTTTTCTCCCTCCCTTACTCCTTGAATGAGGCCTGGGATGCTGTCTCAGGGTACAGGGTCATGAAGCATCCATTGGGTGGAGCCCAAAGCTGTGACCTGGCCCCCTTGCAGAGCCCCTGATTGCTTGCTGCTCTTTGTGTTGACCCCAGGAGTGGGGCTGTGGTGAGGCTGGTGGCCCTCATGCCTGGGAGGTGGTGTAGCAAGGAGATGCAGTTCCAGGAGCTGCTGCAGAGCCCTGGGACGCTGAGAGCAAAGAGCTTTGTGCACCGGTGGTGGGACATTTAGCTCCAACGCTGCTAAGTGCCCTTGGGAAGCTGCCAGGGAGTTGTCTTGCTGGCCCACAGCAGAGCCCATGAACCCACAGATGGGAGACCAGGGACCTTGGCTGTGGCCTCCTGCTGAGGAGAGGGCGGGTGTGCAGTAAGGTGTGGCTGAACAGTGCTACTTGTGAACGGGTGAAAGGTGTCAGCCTGAAACAAATGAGTAATTGTTGTTGCTGTTAATAGCGGATGACGTGGTTGACTGATCAGCTGAGAGAAGTGGTGAGGTACCGAGTGAAGCAGGGAAGTGATTTGGAAAGGTAATAAACCTAAGTGTAATAGGAATAGATTGGTGTTATGGATTTTGTATACATATACAGGTATGTAAAAGTTATTGGTGGTGTATGTGGTAGAACTGTAGCAGCAGTGAGCCCTCCATGGGCTCGCTGTGCACATATGTGTGTTTTAGTCCAAAGGGGAGCTTAAGAAACCAACTCCCTTGGCCGTGCCGCTCTGCTGCTTTAGCTCTTCCTCCATCGCAGCCGCTCCAGTGCCTGATGTTACGGGGTGTGATGGGTGACCTGGCCAGCAGCAAAGCCCCCACCCAGTCACTCGCTTGCTCCCCGCAGCAGGATGGGGGGAGAGGCTGGAAGAACAAAAGTGAGAAAATTAGGGTTGAGGGAGAGACTCCTCATCTTGTAACAGGGAGGCTGGGAGCATGCCCAGGGTGCCAGGCAGCACCCCACCAGGCTGGCCCATCTCCTCAACAGCCACATACCCCAAAGCGACAGAGCAGGTGGAAATGACCTTGCAAACTACAAATTGCCCCAGGGGTAACATGCTGCTGCCTCACCCAGAAGTGTTCACATCATTAAACCCTGTACCAGTCACCGCTCCGGTATTCTCCGGCATTTCTGTGGTGTCTCTCCCTGAGGACTCCTGGGTCCCTTGCTCAGCTCAGCCCCACTGGGTTGGATGATCATGTCCAGCATGGGGGAAACTGAGGCACAGTCAGGTGGGGCTGTGCCTCTTCTGTGTCACTGGGCACAGCAGAGGGACAACATCTGGAAGGCCAAAAGAGGAACAAATTTAAGTCACAAGACGATGCCCAAGACTGAACCATGAAGCCCTTTGTGTATCCATCACAATGCCCATACAGGTAGTACAAGATTTGTACCCTCCCCTTGCGGCACATCTTGCCCACGCAGCCGCTCTCCCAGGGCCAATGGTTGAAGCTCGTCCCTGCTGTGGGCAGAGCACAGCTTGGGTGCCATGGGGGTGTTTTATTAATGAATGGGGTTTTTTTTAATAACCACTATGTTCTTTGTCAGGAAATGTCATGTTCCTTGAAGTTAGGGAAGACATCTGAAAGGAATATTTTATTCTAAAACCAGGGTTGACATTTGTTTTTCTTTTCTCTTTTTAAATTTCCCTTTTAATAAGGAAAAAAGGAGGAAGGGAGAGCAGACAGAACCCAGGGGAAGTAAGATTTACCACCACCACAACAAACCTTTCAAACCAATTTTTTTTAAAGCAAAACAAAGGTCCAACATAGCAAGGAAGTGGATCTTTTGCAGTTTACCAAACATCCTTAGCTGCTTCTTTTTTTTTTTTTTTTAACCTGCTCTGATTCTTGGCGCTGGCAACTCCCCATGCAGTTGGATAACAGGGGTGACTCTGGGGCACATGCAGATGAGCAGGGAGGCAGGAATGTGAATACACACTTGACTCCAGTGAGTAAAACCCTCCTGAACCCAGCACCAGCGGGCCCCTATGGAGAACGGTGGGTGCCCTGGCACCACCGGGATCAAATATATTGAGTTATACCCATCTAGGTACATCTTACAAACTGCTGTGCACAGTGTAGTCGTGGTCCGGGGGATGGATTCACGCTGTGGCATTGCTGCCAGCCATGTCACGAGAAGGGCTCTGGTGTTTGTGTCAAGCATGCGGCGCCTGTCTTGCAGTACTGTGGCTGTGCCACAGCGTGCACAGCCGTGGCCGGAGCCCAGGTGCCTTTGTTCAGCTCCTGGCGCAGGAATCCTTTTTATTCACGCCATGACCTTGGGCAAGCAACTTTGCCGTGCTTCACATTAACTTTTCTGCAAACAAGGCACATAAACCTCTCTGCGTTGGGAGAGCTGCGGCCCAGCATGAGGGGCTTGGTTTTGGTGAAGGGTTTTTTTTCATCCTGCATTGTCACGCATGTGGTGTCCCTCCGGAGAGGGGGTGCTGGTGCTGCCCCAGCGATGGGGTGGCCCCAACAGTGCACAAAGTCCTGTGTCTTTGGCCATTTTCCATGGGGGAAGGGAGTTCAGTAAAATCTGCTGTAGCGCAGGGTGCTTTCACCATGACCATCACCCCCCAATTTTTTTGTTTTTGCTGGCAGAGCTAAACAGGGGCTGCAGAGACTGATGAAAGAGGCTGCAGGCTCATCTTACAAAAAAAAAAAAGAGACTGGAGCAAAACAAAAGCTAAGGGCAGCACAAGGAGAGTGGTGTGCGGATGCATCCCAGGGTGTGCCCCGCGGGGGAAGATGAGCTGCTGAAAGCCTTGGCACAAGACCGTAGGGGTGTGTGTTGCCTGTGACTACACGCAGGCTGGAAAAATAAGAGGTAGCTTTTAAACACCGGAGGGAGGGAGGGCCTGGAAGAGCTTCCCAGCAGAAGCCCTGTGCACTGGGAATACACAAACTCCTTTGGCACTTTATGAGGGGTTTTACACTGTGACACCCACTGCAAGGCAGCACGGAGGGTCCCACAGCCCCGCATGCTGGGGCTGGCATCACTGCAGGTCCGTGGGAGGGCATCTGTCTGTCCGGCTGGGTCCGGGCTGGGTGTGCTCTGCAGATAAACAGCTCGTTTTATACTTATTCATTCTGCCGGTGTATGCAGCTTGCTTGTCAGCGGCCGGGAGGCCTCGCCAGGAGGTGCTTTTCCCCAGCGCTGCCTTCAGTGTGGGTTTTACAGATGGTTTTTATTCAATGACATGGTGCTGAGGGGGAACACGAGGGTGATGGAGGGAAACCTGCTACTCGCCCCCCAGCTCCCCGGGATGGCACAGCTGGGTCAGGCACCTTCACCCTGCTGATCTGCAGCAAGTGCGGGGCTGTCGTTCACCCCTCAGCTCTGGTCCCAGGCAGCTATCGGGACCCCTGTATTTGCCTCTCGCTGGACACTTAAAGCGGTTGGAGTTATAAAAATAAGAGGGGGGAAGAGGTGACAGCTGGGACGGGAGAATTACACGGAGGAGATCAGATTAGAAAGAGCAGGGAGCACCAGGAGGCAAGATGGCCCCATGCTGGGGCAGCCAGCTCCTTCCCTCACAGCCTGTCCCCACAACCGGCTCCTTCCCTCACAGCCCGGCCCCACAACCGGCTCCTTCCCTCACACCCCGGCTCGGAAGCCGGCTTCCTTCCCTCGCACCCCTGCCCCACAAGCTCCCCCGTCCCTCGCAGTACAGGCCGGCCCCGCCGGCTGCTCCTTCCCTCAGGGCCCGCCCCGGCCCCACAGCGCGGCCGGGCCGGGGCGGGAGGAGGCGGGGCGGGGCGGAGCCCGCCCGCCGGGGCAGGGACGTCGCGGGCCGGCGCGGCGCGGCAGGTAGCGCTGCCGGCGGAGCGGGGTGGGCTGGGCCGGGACGGTCGGGACGGCGCGGCCATGGGGAAGGTGCAGCTGTTCGAGATCCGACTGGGCGAGAGCCGCGTCGTCTACAGCCCCGGCGAGCCGCTGGCCGGCACCGTCACCGTGCGCCTCTCGGGCTCGCTGCAGTACCGAGGTGAGCCCGCGGCCTCCCCGCTCGCCTCCCCCGGGCGGCGGGGCCCGGGAGGGCAGGGCCGGGTCCCCGCCGCGGCGGTAGCGTGCCCGCAGCCCGCGGTGCCCAAGGGTGGTGCGGGTGTACCGAGGGGGGGCGCGGGCTCCCCTGGGCGCCATGGGGTTGGTGCCGCGGCGGGGGAGCGCGGGGAGGAGCCGGGTCCCCGTCCTCCTCCACCCCCCCCCCCCCCCCCCCCCCCGGCGCCGAGGACCGGGTGCTTCGGGGCTTGCACCTGGCTTCTCCCCCTCCTGCGGTGAGGCGGTCCGGGTAGGGAGCGGCGGGGCTGAGAAGAGCAACCTGCTGAATTTTTTGTTGCTCTGCTTCCTCTTACTTTTTCCTCCCATCCCATAAAAAACCAAACAAACTAACCTTTCCCCCCCAAAAAAAACCCAACAAAAAAACCAACCCAAACCCAGTCAAATAAACGCCAGCAGGGGCTTGTCTCACAGCAGCCTCCGAAGCTGGCGGGTGCCCAGGGCGGTGGCACTGGGAGGTGGCCGGAGAAGCCTGGCCCCCCAGTCCAGCCTTTCCCCGAGCCCTGCGGCCTCCCTGGGCCACTGGCGTCGCCGCAGCAGTGGCCCCTGAACGCTGGGCCCTTGTGCTTCTGGGTCTGACAGAGTGCCAAAATGTGTATTTTTTTATGGCCAGGCGATGGGAGGAGGTTGGGAGGAGATGGGCAATGTGATGTCCCAGCTGGTGGCTACCCCTGCCCCAGCAGGAGGGGTGCCTGCCTGTTTGCAAGCATGATCTGCAGTGAGGAACTTTTTCATACCACCTGGAATGAACTTGAACGTTTTGAGTTGTGGAAGTAGCAGTCTGGGAATCATCCGGGCTGCGTACATGGTCCTGTGTGTGCTGGGGAGACGGTGCCTGCCTGCGGGGCAGGCAGCTGCAGGCAGGCAGCAGTGGTCTCCGCTGTGTTCGTGGTGCAGGAGGTATCGGGCATACATGGGTGGCTGTCACTCCAAGTGAGACCCAGGCCTTGGTGGTGGCTGGTGCAGTCCGTCAGGGCGGAGGGATGGGGATGGGCTGTGGGGAGTCGAGCTGCTCGTTTCAGATCTTCCAAATTGGGAACTTGCCTCCCGCACCCTAGAGAAGTCATTCATATTTGCAAGTTAGTTTCGTGCTCAGTGCTGTGGAAATGCAAACTAATTTGCTGTTTTCCCTGAGGTGGTCTTGCTGGCTTCTCCTGTGTGCACGCTTCTTCCTTTATAACAAATTATTCGGGGTGAAAAAAGAATGTAAAATGCTAAGTCTTTTGAACAGAGACATCAGCCTGGATGATGGTGCCTATGCTTGCCTATGTCTTGCTTTTGCAAGCATCTCTCCCGGTTGTCTGCAATAGCTTTTTGGAAGCTTCCTCAGGAAAAAAATATCTAGGACATGTTCAGACTTGAGCCCATTTAACTCTGTCAGAGCAAAACAGTTGTGCATCCAGCTTTTATCCCTTTGGAGGTACTCTCAGCCGTACTTCTTCCAGCAAAGTTGTTCTTAACAAAGTGTGGCTGACTTCCATCCTCAGCCCATCCCATTGATTTCCACCTCTGTTCCTGAAGGTGCCTCTTGGGTGAGACGAGAGTGTTTGGCCTTGGAGGGCTTGGTTGTGCTGGCCCTTTTTGCTGCCAGCTGGCTGGGGCTGGCCACGGTTACGCCTTGCTGTTGCCTGTACAACTCCCATCTTGGAGAAGAACGGCTAGGCTCTCCTCTGCACCAGATATCCTTTGCTTCCTGGTGTGTTGCAGCTGGCTGTTGGGGAGGAGGAGGAAGGTCCCTCTTTGTTCTGGACCTTCTTTCTGCTTCCTTATTGCTTTGACTCTGAAACTTCAGGGTCAGGTGTAAGTATTGGTCGTGAAGCCAGGAGGGATTTTACTCTTGGATCTGGTGTTTGATGCAAATGCAGGGATTTTGATAAGAAGCTGGGGCGGCTGAGCAGAGCTGTAGGAGAGCTGGCAGAAGCATTGAGCCAAAATCTGAGGTAGTCTGTGGGTGGCTGTTCCTTCTGATTCTATGATTCTATGATTCTGCTTCTATGCAGAGGTGACCTGAGCGGCTGTTTTGGGCTGAGGTCCCTGCAAATTGGCTTCACCAGCTGGGGCAGAAGCTTTCCATAACTGGTGTCTGAACCTGCCTGACACCAACATCTGCAGAGCACAAGGTGACTCTTTGCTGTGTGTCCTCCCTGCTGCTCTGTGTCTTACGGTCTCTGGTGTTTAAACCCTCTGCGCTGGGGCTGGGGATCTCTCAGATGGGCACCCTCTCCTTCCTTCTGGCTGAAGGAAATGTCTCGCCCTCGGAGGAGGTGGCTTGTGTAGCTGCTGAAACATCCTTCTTGGTGTGACAGCAGGCAACTACTTGCTGGAAAGAGGTCGTAAAGGGACTAGATAGCCCTGTTGAGCTGCTGGGCTCAGGAGCCGAGGGATCAGACCTCTGTCATGCTGTGGCTTTCTGCTGGGTTGTGGGGAGAGGTGGGTGGCATCGATTTCTGTTACGTAGTATATACACCTACACCTTCTGAGACCAGCAGTAGCTTTTCAGACTAATAAACATCTCCTAGGAGAAGACATGAAGTCCTCGCCCTCTGCAGTCTGGCCCACAGCATTGAGGCTTGGTGCTTTCCCTTTCGTGAGCCAGACCAGTCTGGTGCAGTGGCTTCTCTCAGTGTTGTGGTTTTGGAGATCACAAATACAAACAAGCCTGCAGATGACTACTTCACAGGGTAACTAGTTTTATGGCTCTTGGAAATTGCACCTTCTGAAAGGTGGACAAATACAAACAAACAAAGCTCGCTCTTGCCTTGCTAAACGCACCAGAAATCTTGGGTCATAGGAAAGCGTAACTGGAGACACACCTTTTGGGATCATAAGTGTTCCCACCTACGCTGTCTTCCGTGCCAGTGCTGCTGACTAGCAGGAATGGCTGTTCAGCAGCACATCATCTTCAGCTGACTGGCAGCATCACAAATGACGACTGGCCTTTGGTGACCCACGCAGACCTTCTGGGGAGGCACACGTCTACCCGTGGCTGTGCCAGGGTGAAGGTCCTTCCCTGAAAACTTCCGAGCCCCTCGGGGGAGAGCGCTAACGGGAATGCAGAATTCCTAATCGTTGTGCCTGGCTTGCTGGGTAAATCATCAAACATGGGTGTACAAAGAATAATTAATCTTAAAAGGAAGCTGGCGCTGGGACAGCTGGAGATAGAGTTAATTTGGGGGGAGGGAGGAGGGAAATAAATTTGTTCAGAGCAGGGCAGGCAGCCCCGGTTGCTGGCAGGAGAGCACTGGAACAAAGGCTTGTGCTGCTTGGGGATGCTGGAGCACTTTCCTCTCAACTCGGTGGCTTCCAGGGGCCACGCAGATTATTTCGGTCCTGCTGTCTGCCGTTCAGCGGGGCTTCTCGCAGGCAGAAGTATAATGTTAAAATAACAGCCCTCTCTCCCGGGTCACTAAGAGTAAAGGAACTGCAAGTGCTTTCCAGAGCAGATTTCAGCACTCTGTTATTCTCCACTCTATTATTTAGCTGCCCAGGTTTATGCAGTGATGACTTGACTTTAAAATCAGACACAAGTATCTATGTCTGTTCGTGCTCTAGAAGTACCCAAGTACATAATTCCCATTTCTGCAGAGCAGAGAGCCTGTGAATCGTAATTTCCTTCTCTAATCTTAAATATAGGAAATATTCATACTTCTCCTATGGAGAACTGAGAAAGCTGGTGGTGCAGAAGGGGGTTGGAAAGCAGGTCATTCAAACCCCATGTTGTGTGTCCAAAATAAAAGATGACTTCTGTTTCCCTAGGAGGGTAGGGGGAAAAAGTTTGGTTTTGGCTAACATGTAAGGTGGTTCTGTTGTGTGTGTAATGTGTGCCCTTCCTGGGGGAAAGAGGTGACACTGAAGGACTGTGTTGGCCACAGTCCTCTGCACCGCTTGACCTCTGAAACAGAGGAAAGCATTCCTGCAGAAAGGCTGTGGGCTGCATAGCAAAGTGATGTTGAAAGGATGGATTCTGTCCCTGGTTAGCAATCTGAAGCTTGCTCTATCCCGAGATGGAAGTCTGTCTTCTGTAAAGGTGGATTTGAAAATTCTGTGCTTAGCCGCATATGTTACCTGTAAATCATTGGGGTGGGAGGGACCCCACGACTGGTCTCTGCTTTGGGGTGCAGTGTGGCAAGGGAGCACGGTGCCTGCAGGGCAGAGCTGAGCAAGGGCCCGGTGGGTTTGGAAGGCAGGAGCGGATCCAAAGCTGTTGCTGTCTCCAGTGATACCGGCAGTGCCTGGTGAGGTCTTCGAGCCGTCTGGCATCCGCTAGCGGCGGTGGGTGCCAGGACGAGGCGAGGCTGGCACTGATGCGTAGGAATGCTCATATATCGTTCTGCAGCATTGCTCTGGCAGGCTGGATGGCTCCTGCTATAGGGGAAGTGGATTAACTTTTCTCATTGTCTGGAGTGAGACAGCAGGGAGCTGTGTGGCCAAGTCTGTCTGAGGCTATGGAACAAAAGAGGGATTTTTGCTCTCCTGGCTGGCTTGCTGCTAGAGCTCCAACTTCTCTGGAGTCAATAACTAATCACGAGATTGTTTTGTGTCTCGTCGCTGCAGTGTGTGCCTCTCTCTGCTGCTCCCCCTGCACATGCACCACTTGTGCTCATCTGAAAAACTGTTTGCTGCTTTCCTTGGTGAGGAGACATGCTGCAGCCTCCCCTCTCTTGTTTAACAAAATGGGAGAACAAGTGGAGCGGAGTTCTGTCTCTCTGATTTGCTTCCAAGTGTGACAAACGGGGTGTGAGCGCTTATTCCTTCCCTGGAGCAGCGCAGAGCTGGCAGAGATGTAGCTTGTGTTTCGGGGCTGGAGTCAGATAGGCAGCAGGGAGGCTCCCTGACTGGAAGGAAGGAGTCCATGGGTTTACATCCCGCTCCTCCGAAGGCAGCTCCCCATCCCTAACACGGCCCTCCAGGAAGGGTTGGGTGAGAGGGCAGCAGCCGAGGAGGGTGGTGGCTCCGGCGAGCCCCTCTGCCAAGGGAGGTGTGGGTGCATGGATGGGCGTGCTCTGCTCGTAGCATGTTGTGGAATACCTTTTGCTGAAAGTCATCCTCAAGGAAGAGGTACATCAGCAGAAGTCACGTAACTGCTGCTTGGCTTGGCAAAGTCTTGCTAGAGGCTGTCATGGGAAGAGTAAGATGGACATGCAGACCATCCTCTGCTGTCTGGAGAAGGGAATGCTCAGGCTCTTCCAAGAGAATAAGGGCAATTGGGTGGCCAGGTTGTGCTGTGAGGCTGCTGCAGACCTGACCTGTGCAAAAGCATAGAGAAAGGTGCTCTGCCAGGCATTGGGGTGAGTCTTTCTGCCTCCTCCTGCTTAGGGCAGATGCTCCTGAAACAGCCTGGCAAGCATGCCAGGGGCTGGGTTTTGGTTTGATGCCTCTTTTCTTGAGGGCTGATTGCCGAGATATCCAATGTACGGCCTTTAGGCTACTGCTGTGACCTCTGAAGCCTGGCAACAGGGATTGCTGTGGAAGTTAATTACCTCTTTGTGCTGCTCTTAAAATCTCACTCTTCAAAATCTCTCGTGTGGAAGTGTAAAGTGCTTAGGAGAGGAGAAAATGAGCAAAGGACCAGACTGCTGCCAGTCAGCGGATTTTTGTCTTGTGCACAGTTGTGCCTGCTTGTGCTCTGAGTCCCTGGGTCATGTTTAGGGTGTGAAATGGGAGGTTAAATGGCTTCAGACCACGAAGATGTGCAGCCTTCTGCCTCCTTGTGATGGCTTTTAAACAGCAATTCCACATCCCCCAATTCTCTTTGGCCAATTGAAAGTAGCTGATGGGGTGCCAGTGTCAAGTGTGAGCTGGGTGTTCTGTTGTGAATGAGTTTGTGGATAGAACCTTTTCACCAGAAAGTGCTCAGCTGTGCCTGGGTACCACTTTGTCCAGCATCAGGTACTGCATTCAGAAGGGTGGTCAATGCCATGTGGTTAAATTGAATGGCTTCAGCAAACTCCTGCAGGTGTTTCGGGACCCTGAGATGCTGGATGGTGGTGGTGGAGAGGATGTCCTGAAGTAAGGATGGATGTTGCTTTTGACCCCCTTGACAAGGTGAGGGTGGTAAGCTAACTCCAACCTTTGAGCACCTTAATCTTGATTAAAACCCAGAGTTTATCAGATATCCATAGCAAAAATGCTGTTTCCAAGAAGCGTGAATAATTTCTGGAGCACTAATGCTTACAACTTCCAACCCTTTGTTCTTGCTAACGTGTGGTGTTTTAACCCTGGCTGGCAACCAACCCCCCCCCAGCCGCTCGCTCACTCCGCCCCAGTGGGATGGCGGAGAGAGTCAGAAGGGTAAAAGTGAGAAAACTCGTGGGTTAAGATAAAGACAGTTTAATAGGTAAAGCAAAAGCTGCGCATGCAAGCAAAGCAAACCAAGGAATTAAATCCCTCCTTCCCATCAGCCAGCGGGTGCTCAGCCATCCCCAGGGCTCCGTCATGTGTAACGGTGACTTGGGAAGACAAAAGTCCATAACTCCAAATGTCCCTCCTTCCTTCTTCTTCCTCCAGCTCTGTATGCTGAGCATGACGTCGTATGGTATGGGATACCCTGGGGGTCATTTGGGGTCAGCTGTCCCAGCCGTGTCCCCTCCCAGCTCCCTGTGCCCCGCCAGCCGCTCACTGATGGGATGGGACGAGGAGCAGCAAAGGCCTTGGCTCTGTGTGAGCCCTGCTCAGCAGGAACAAAAGCATCCCTGGGTTATGAACGCTGTTCTCAGCACAGATCCAAACCATTGCCCCAAACTAGCTACTGTGAAGAAAATTTATTCTACCCCAGCCAAAACCAGCACATGATGGAACCATGCTCTCAGTCGTTTGGGCTCTGGCAGCTCCAGCCAGAGGTAAGGATGTTGCAGCAGCTCGCTGTCCATCCCGCCCAAACACACCTGCCTTAATCCCAAATGCTCCCTGCAATAAGACTTGAACAGAACTGGCTCAGAAGGCCACGTCTCCAGGGAGGAAAGCTCAATGTGTGGGTATGAGTTGGTGCCTTCTTGACAGGGAATGTTGGCATGGGGCTGGATGTCAAGTCCAGGGGTTTTGCTCTCAGTCCTGAACGTTTTCTCTCTGCTTGGACCTCTGCAGGTGTCCAGCCTCACCATGAGGACTGTCTTACCAACTTATAGCACTCCTAGCATAGCAGGGAATTATTATGTGTCTTATGCTCTGATAATAACAAGAACATAAGTCATTTTTCCAAACTGATGATCTTGCTATAAATAGAGAATCCAGCTGCTTGCATTGAATGGCATCAAAGAAAATCATAGGAGCAGCTCTTACGCAGAATGAAGTGGATTCAGGCTGCTTTCTTCGAAGACACGGGGGCTGGGGGAGGGGGATTTCTTGACAACCCAGACGTGCGAAAGCAACGCTCGAGAGCTCACTGTGGCGTGTGAAATCTTCAGCAGGGAGCAGGTGAGGTGGGGCGGCTGGGCTCTCCCGTCATGCTGTCCCACGCTGCGCATTCCTGCCTCCCCACCAGCGAACCTGCCTGTGCTGGCACCCATGTGGGATGAGGAGTTGCTAAACGCAGGGTTGCTTTACTGCTTATAAATAGGGCTTTTCAGGAAAAGGCACTTGAAACCTCCCCTGCTGGGAGGAGGTGAGCTGGCTCCGGACTTGTGCCTGGGAGCTGCAGCAGTGCTAAATCACTTGGAGGTGTCTCAGCAAATTCTAGCTGCTGACTTGCGAGTTCAGCGCCTGGAGCGGAGTGGCAGGGTGGATGAGTCTCAGTGCAGTTACGCATGGCTGCTTGTCCCCTGTGCTCTTCTCCTCTCTCTTGGTATGCAGGCTCCAGCCCTTCATGGCAAAACTGTTGTTTCCAGGATGGCTGAGCAGTCCTGAACTTGCTGCTTTAGTCCTTCTCAGTGCCTTGGGAGACAGAGGCATGTGGTGGGGGCTGTCCAGCCTAAAACAGGCCTTTTTCTTCCTGACTGGGTGCTGAGCTGACTTTGCGAGCACTCCTCTGAGGGCAGGGAGCGAGTGCTGGGGAGTTGATGCCCAGGACCATCCCTGGAGCCCCAGGAGGGGATGGAGGAGCACACGAGGATGGAGGAGCATCACCTCCTCTCCTGAGTATCCGCATTGCATCTGCAGGGCTGGCTGTTGCTGAGGAGACCGGGCGACCTGTGTCGGGCCATGTTTTGGGTGGCAGCGAGGGTCTGCCAAAATGAGCATCAGCCAACTGGACTTGTTCTAGCCTTAACTCCTAGACAAGTGTATCTGAGAAGAAAATGAGCGTGACTCAGTCCCGCAGCAGAGTCTGGCCCACAGCAGCCCTTGTCCTCTGGCATTACAGTAAGCCTGTTAAGCATGAATTTCTAGAACTCTTTGAAGCCCTTATTTAGAAAGAGCCTGAAAAGGGAGTAGGCTCTGGTGAATCAACCTCTTTGTGGTAAGTAGAGAAACCTGATCAGTCGGCTGTTTATCTGCCTGCAGTGGCTTTTGCACCCAGCGCAGAGGGGAGATGCTCCTGCGGTGGGGGCAGAGGGGCTGTCTGGGGGGGGTAGAGCTCGTTAAACCTGCTCTGGGATGTGGGAAGAACAGAGCAGAACAAGCAGTGGTCGCAAACAGAAGTGTGTTCCCAGGACATCAGAGAGCTCAGCCTCCCTGGCTGCTCCTTGTGTTGGGTAAATCGCTGGCTTGTTCTACCAGCGAGGTGGGAGAAGGTGCCTGGCTTTGCATTTGCTGGGAATGAGCAATCGAGTTTGTTAATGAACTTAAAGGGCCAGTTTTGTTACAGTGTGGACCTGACTGGTCTTAAAGCACCCAGCAAAAGCCTCCTGGGACCTGCAGTGCTGTGTGGTAGACTGTGGTGAAGTTTCTTGCCTGGTTCTTCCTTTTTTAGACAGCCAAGTCAAGTGTACCAGAATATCTTAACTGTTTTGGCCTAAAGTAGTGCTAAGTGCTGGGTGGAAACCTATTTCAGTTTGGGCAAGCTATTAAAGAGGTTCCTATCTTCTGTTTCAGCACTGCTCAGCCCAAGGAAGGGTGGCTATGGTCCCTGGCTGGCTGAAGTGTTGAGAGCTGGCAGGTCCTGGTGTCTGTCAGCATTCCTGTGAGCCTGGGTGAGCCGCTGGCTCTGTTCCACTTGTCTGACTGCACGCCGGGCATCGGGGACTTGCGTTCCCCTCCCACAGGGCTGTTCTAGGGGCCAAATGCTGAAGATGAAGGTGTTCTGACTGCTTATGTATGTACTGCCTTGTTTTGCTTTGAAGAGCATAGCTTGCTTAAATTGAGGTTGCCCGAGGCTCTCAAAAGCAAGTGTAAGATGCCCAGGTCTCCTGAGAAGGATGACAGTAAATTTGGACCTGCCTTGTTCAGGGGATCATGAGTAAACCTTGCCTGCACCTCACAGAGATCCTAAATATGAGGTGTTTCTGCACCAAGCTGGCAGCATCCGCCTCACAGAGGTGCCGGTGCCGGCAGGCAGCCCTGCAGAGCTGGGTGTAACTGCTCTGGGCTGTGGGGCAGGGCTGAGATGAGGAGCTGGGCTATACCGATCTGTACCAAGCTCTATGCAGAAAGGGGGACAAGGAAGAGAGAGCACAGGCAGTAACAGAGGTTGTGTTACTTGTTGAGATCTGCTGGGTAACAAGCTGAATTGCTCTTAGCTGGCATGAGACTTGCTGCAAGCCCTGCCTGGAGCTCAGTCCCGTCCTAGTAAATGTGTAAGCTGCTTTCTCGTGGATGGAGCAAACAGAAGCGAGTCTCAAGCATAGCTCTAGAAGAACGGCAGGCGCACTAGTCACCAAACAGATCAGTCTGTCCCTCTCTGAATTTCTGTCCAGAGAAGTGGAAAGGAAAGAAGTTTCTTGAGACTGAAAGTTGGCTTCACATGCCAGAGCGGTTGAAGATCCACATGAAATGCTGCCGCTATCTCCTCCAGCCTTCTGGTCCTCTGCAACCTCTTTGCATTTCCCCTCTGATACTCAGAGAGATGGATATTAGGAGAGGAGGCTGTGAATGCTGGCAGTGCGGCTGAGGTGGGTGGCTGGCATGGAGATTTTCATAGTGAGCTGTGAGATATGCCTCTCCCTGCCAAATACTTAGTTTCTCTCAGTGCCTCCTGTACTGCTGTCTGATCTGGCTGTTCCCAGCGCTTGGGCATCTGCATCTGCCAGCCTGGCTTGGGAGGAAGAGGCTGATCCCTCAGCATGCTATGGTGGGGCTCGGTCACTCCCCTTGCTCGAGGACCCGAGGGCTGGCGTCACTGAACCCTGCCCTGTGTGGCAGCGGGCGTTGCATGGAGAAGTTCTGCGGGTCATGTTTAGGATGGGGCGAGAGTTTGGGCTCCCAAAACTGGTTCAAGGTACAACTTTCTCCTTCCCCACTTCCTCTGTAGCCACCATTGAGGGGTATTGCCTGTCCCAGGCCCAGCCTGGGCTGTTCCTGCAGGAAGCCCATGGGTGTGTTGGCTGGCAGCCTGGCTCCAGTGCCTCCAGCGGGGAAGCCGGGGTAGGTGGCACGGTGAGGGCAGTGATAGTTGTGCGGCTGTACACCCCTGCCAGACCGCATGCACGGACTCTGCGCTTCCCGGCTGTTATGGTGCAACCACCTCTGCCCTTGCGGGCTCTCGAGGCAGAGTAACCCCATTCCTCCCCACCTCTCTTCCCAGGCTGTTTGGGTGACACAGCACTGGGGCCTACATCAATCTGAAGCTTCAAAACGAAACAACTTGTCCTTTTTTTGCAAGAGGCAGCTTTGGAGAAAGGGGATGCTGGGGGAGTCCTTTCTGGCATCTGCTTGGTGAGCAGCAAGGTGGTTGTGGCAGCAGCAGCACGGCAGGGATCGGGGCGAAGGGCTGCACAGGCTGCAGCCCATCAGTCGGGTCCTGCATGCGGATGCTGCAGCGTTTCGTGCTTGTTGCTAAGGAGCTGCAGTTGCCTTTGGCAGCAGGACTGGCGGATCCAGTGCACAAACTTTGTGGCACGTGGCTGTCCCCCTCCCGCAGCCTGTGTGGCCTTGTCCACCGGTGAGTTTTCCACCTGCAGCCCAATGTGTGCAAAGACAGGCTTGTTAAATGTGCTCAACCGGGGATTTTGTTCCAGATGTTCAAGATGACCCCCTTCCTCCGAGGGCAGCTGGCATGCTGATAAAATGCTGTGATGCTATAAATAAACCTGTCAGCTCTGCCAGGGAGAAAAGCCTTTGGTTTGAACAAGAGTTTGTTCTAAACAGGAGCCCAAGAGTTTACTTCCTTCCCTTGGGATATATGTTGACCCCCGATTTTGGGGAGGAGCTGGAAAATGTAGGTTTCCCTGTTGCTCTCAACCTGATGGAAAAGAGTGCTTGCAGAGGGGAGAGGATTGACCTGCTTGTGAGAGGACTTGGAGAAGATTTGCTGCTCTGCTTTTCTGCAGGCACACACCTGCCCAGTCTCCCTTTGGAGACTTCTGCATTTGCTAGAATGAGGGCATCCTCCGTGTGTCAGTACTATCTGCACGGACATGCCCCTCCTCGCGCTGGGCTGGGCTTTGGCTAAAATAACTTATGTGTAGCCAAAATAATGGCTCTGGGTCACTTTGCCCGTGTAGCAGAGCTGTTGCTCCCCTGGTTTTGCTACAGGTGGAATTTTTGCAGGCTGTGTTTGGGAGCTGGTCAAGCCTTCTGGATGTGTGGGGCTGTGTTGGGCAGGTCTGGGCTTCCTGCAGGTTGTGTGGGAGATGCAGCTGGGTCCTTCTGCCTTAGCTGGACGGGAGGTAAATACAGTCTGTTGCTACAGCCGGGGAGAACAGGCACTTCTGGCCCTTAGGATGGGTTTTGCTGAGCTTGGGCTTGCAGGGCTGGCTCTGCTGCCCTGGAAATCAGCTCACCAAAGGGTCACGGCCAGGAAGGGAAGGACTGTCCTTTCCGCTGCGGTGAGTGATTTGGCTGGTTCATTCTCTTGCAGGGCACAGAGGGCAAGTGCCAACCTGGGGGAGGAAAGGCTGAGTAGCAGATCTCGCTTCTGGAGACTAAACAGTGCTAAAGCTTGTGCCACTGCAGAGGGGGCTGCAGGGTGGTCCTGAGCCCCAGCTGGGCTTGTGCGTGGCAGGAGCATCGCCCACAGGGACAAAGATGGGTCAAACGGTAGCAACGACTCAGTATTTCGCTGGGAGCCTGTCTGCAGTCTCAGAGAAGAGAGCTGTATTGGGTGTGACTTGTGCGATGGGCTGGCAGGCTGCAGGAGGTGGGATGTGCCCCTGGGTCACGGGGAGCAGCAGCCCAGTCCTCCCTGTGCTGGAGGCTGCTGGTGGTATGGGAGATGCTGCTCAACGTATCTCAGCTTCAGACAAGTCACCTCCTGGGGCCTGGCTATGGGCTTGGGTTTGAGTTGAGATGGAAAGCCTGATCTACTCTTTTAGACAACTCCTTCCACATTAGAGGCCAAATCTCCTTCCTGCTCTTGTGCTGGGCTCTGGGGAAGGAAGAAGATAAAAACTGCCCCAGACAATCCTTAACCTTGTGCCAAACCCGCCACTGCCTCCAGCATTCAGTGTAAGCTCTGCTCTTGCCTTGCTGGCTTGTGAAATGCCCAAGACTATTTGTGTCTCAAGAACTGACAGGATGGACCCAGAAGGATGAGGACAGCTGAGAATTAATTAGGAGCTGTTGTTTAATTAGCAGTGTCTCAGTATATTTGTGCACAAGGGCTGGGCGCCAGGGGACTAGTGTATCTTGTGAGCTTCCAGCCTTCCTGCTTAGAGGGCATGAGCCCTTTGTGTCTGAGGTTGTACCAGTGGTGTAAAGGCCATCAGTACAAAGGCCTCATCATGCTCCTCTGTGAGGTCTCACCTTTGTCAGTGTCCACTTTCCGTAGAGCTTTTCTAGGAATTACCCAATCTTTGCAAACTGGTTGAGAGTAACTTTCTCTGTCTGCGGATCTTGCTGACTCCTAGACTTTCCATCTTCCCAGCACCATCTGGTCCTGCTTTGCTGGGAGTGTGGGTAACCCCAAACCCATTGTCTTCATGCAGATCCAGGGCAGGGGCTTTACAGGGCTAGAAGATCTCAGGGCGCACCAAAACTTGTGATCTTTTTCTCTTCAACCCAGAGGTTTCACTCCAGGGTGGAGCTGTGATGCTGTGTGTCGTGGTGGCCTCCTGTTCCTGCCATCAGTTCGGGAGCAGTTGGGGCTCAGGGCAATCCATTACCCCCTTTCTCCTGGGGCTATTTCTAGCCCCTGTGGCTTGTGGGGCCAGGGGGGAAGAGGTGGCTCGTTTCCAGCTCACGGGAGGCTCTCAGTCCCTGCAGCTCTGTGCATACAGACTGCAGCTTGAGGGAATCTAATTAAAACATGGTGATAGCTGCCTGCTGCAGCTCTGATAGAGAGGGATGAGAAAAGGGGCCTTGGCTTCCCATGGCTAGTTTCCTGAAGACTTATCTGATGCAGACTCACTCATCTCCCACACCACTTTCTCCCCCTCTGCTCCACTGTTATCTGAATACAGGTGTGCATAAATTTTCCGAAGGGTATCTCAGTCCCCAGGTACCCTCTGAGCCTGTTACGAATGCGTGCCCTGGCCCCTTGTGCTGCAGGCGGTCGGTGCAGACACAGGGGGTGGCTTTGCCATCCATCTCATCCCAGTGCTTGCAGGGCTGGGCACCCACTTCCCTGCAGCAAGGATGGCTGGAGCCTCTGGGTCCAACAAACATGGAGTCTGCCCATGTGCTGACTCGAGTAGGCTTCAGCTGGTAAAACCCAGGGCTGTTCTTAAGTGCCAGTTCAGATCTCAGTCACCAACTCTTTGTCTGTCCTTGGGGAGGAAGGGGAATGACAGGACAGTCCATTTGTCCCTCATAAGCCATTGCCAAATGCAACAGCCACTGCCTCAGATTGTTGTAGCTTTTTGCTGCTTCCCCTCCACACCCCAGAAAACCTAGATAAGCCAAGCTGTTGGCACCTCCTTCCCGCCACCGCTGCATGTTGCCCCTACCTGTTGCAGCAGGTGTGTGACATAGATGGGACCGGAGGGGGTTGCTTGGGACTGGGGTTGGCCCTGCTGCAAAGCGCAGGGTGGCTGGTGACTCTCTGCTTGCTCAGGACATGACTGGATTTTGAAAGTAGGGATGTGCATGTACAACCTGCTGCTGGCAGGGGAAGAGGATGCGTGTCCTCTGCTTTCCGCTTGCCCAAGGTGTAATGCCAGCTCCCCTGAGGAGGGCATCTCACTGGGTCACCAGGAAAAAGTAATTTGAAGTCTACGGCTGCTCTCCTTAAATCACCTTGGAAGAAGGCAGACGTGCCCAGCTCCTAGCATCTCTATTTTTACTTTGTGCAGAGATGGATATGGCTGAGCTGTCTCCTTTTATTTCCAGCGTTTGGTGTGTGCTGTAGCGCATTGCTAAAGATGTGTCTGGCTGGATGCAAAGCTGCCTGCTTCCCTGAATCCCTGGGGGATTGCAGGGGTGAAGGGCTCTTGTCTTCTGCATGGCTTTGTAATTCGTTTCTTCTCTGCTTTGCTGCTCTTTGCCTCCCCTTCCACTTTCTTTTTAGTTTTTGGACTTTTTTCTGTATTTATTCAAAGCAGCCTGGGTAAACAGGGACCAGGAACATGGTAACTGGGGCCACTGGTAGCACTGGATTCCAGAGGCATTTTTAATGGGTTTATAATAACTGGAACTGGCCTGTTCTCATGTAGAAACTTTTCTTATTTGCTCTATCTGCAGGTTGGCGGAGAGGTTCCCTTGGAAAGGCTCAGACTGCGCATTTCCCTTCCCTGACAGTCAGGCTGGCAGGCTTTGCGCCTTGGGTGGCTCCAGTTGCAGCAGCTCTGATGGTGCTGGTTTGCCAGACCTGTCCCGCCGATGCTGTTTTTAGCTTGCAGCTGCCCCCAGCGCTACGTGCCTGAGCTGTGCCTGTCAGCTGCCCCATGTCCCTCCTCTGGCTTGAGGGCAGGAGCCTGTGCACAATAGCTGGGCAAATCCCCAGTATCTTCCTCTGCCCATGGGATGCTCATGGGAGAGGCTGATTTCATGCTTAGCCGCTGCAAAACCTGGTTAGGCATAAGACAAATGGTTTGACCTGTTGAACCAGGCATCTCTGAAACCTCCTGGATAACCCGGGGGGAATGAGAACACTAGCAGCTTTGGAGAGTGTAGAGGAGAAAGGAGAGTTTCTCCACTGCTGTGAAATTACCTTCAAGCTTTTCAGCTTGAACTGTTGCTTTTGCCTCTTTGGTTGCCCTCACGGACCTGGAATGGCAGCCGCAGGGTGCGTGACTGTCAGGAAGGTGGCTGGAGAGGGCTGCCCTCAGAGGCGAGCCCCAGAGCTCTCCCTCCAGGAACTGTCCCTCCTCTGTAGGCATAGGCTGGCTGTGGCCACACCAGTTTGGGATGTCAGTGGTTAAATGAGAAGCCTTGGAGCTGACAGCTCCTGTGCCTGCGATGCAGGACTCGTTAGCTAGCTGCAGTGAGACTCTTAGACATGGTCTGACTTTAACCCTAGTGATGGGTTATAGGGAGGTCCACCATCACAGCAGGGACCACCAGCCAAGGGTTGGCTCTGAGAATCAGGCAAACCCACTGCCTTTGATTGCTGAGTCTCTGCCTCCTGTGGGAAGGGAGACAGGCCGTAGCGTATATGCGCTTGAACATGTCCACCCACCCGCCTCCCAGAAACAGGAGTGCCTCAGCACCGCAATGCAGCAAGCGGGCTTGAATTAAAGACCATCATCCCCTTATCTGGGTGTTGCAACAGATGGTGGTGATCTATAAACTTCTGTGGCGAAGGGAGGCTGAGGGGGAGCCTGTTCAAGGGCTGTTGCTCCTGAAGGATGTGAATATTCTCTAGTTCTTGGTTGGGCTTTTCTTGCTTGCATCTCCCATGTGAAAATGTGGGAGTGGAGCATTTGAGTCTGGGCTTGATTTGACTTGAGCTGTCCGAGTTATCTGGGCTAACTGGGAGCAGGGCAGGCTTGTTGTGAGCCCAAAGATGTGGCAGTATATCCAAGGTGGGAGCATGAGAGCTGATACCAACGCCTGGGTACACAGGATACCACCCTGCTAAAACCACTCCCTGCTCCTTCTGATGCTGAAACCCCTATGTGGTTTTGGCTCTGCCATCTGGCAAAAGAGGCGACTGGAGGTCACCTGGGGCTGTACTGGAGGATTCAGTGTCATGGTTTGCTTCAGGAGGGGACCTGTGTCAGCTCGGACCAGGTGCGCTGTGGTGCAGGCAGCTCCCATTGCAGGCCATGCTCTCCTGTTCATCCGCTGCCTCGGAAGCGCAGAAGCACATCACAGACACAAAGATGCAAGCCGATGTGTCAGCCTTGCTGCTGTATTGATGTTGGGTTAATGAGAGTTGGCATTTGGAGCTGCTTATCCCTTGCCCTTGAATATAAAACGGCACTTGGATGGGCCCCGGTGTTCAAAGTCATGATCGGGCTGTGAAGGTATTGCAGCAGATCTGATGGGGAGAGGCTGTTCTTCCTAGAGACTTTGAGCCCTGAGGAGCCTGTTCCACCTGAATGCATGTAGCGAAGCACAGATAAAGGGGGTATGCATTCCTCCTGCAGAGAGGGCTGGGTTTGGGGTTTGTTTCCACCCTGTCTTGAGTTGGTGTGGAGGACATGGTCATACTGGCCAGGCAGGAGAGCTGTTTGAGGTGGTTGCAAGCAGTGTCACTTGTAGCCCTCAGTGTTTGGGTGGGTGAGTGGAGGTGGTGAGATCAGCACGGCTGAGAAGGCTTATGGAGTGGGGAGGGGGAGAGTTCCTAAGCCAATGCAAACTGGCTGCCTACTTCCCAGGGAGATGCTTCCTGTGAGACGCGGCTTGAATACAGGGGAGCAGATGCGTGAAATGGGAAAAGAGTCTGTCTGGTAGTTCCTGCCACCTTCCTGCCAGCAGAACTATTCACCTGACACATTTGGTGAGGGAGTTCTGTGGGATCCATCAAAGCTGTTGCAAAACCTGGTGAGAATCGGGGCAGGAGATGTTCAGGCTGGGACAACCCTGAAGGCCCAGTTTGTGCTGCGATAGGTCTGCCTGCATCCTTCCTGTGTGGGGGTAGCACCACAGATCATCTGCTGTGCAACAAGGCTGGTCTGTCACGTTTGTTTGTCTCTGTGGTCCCATGTCAACAACAGAGCTTGATTTCAACCTGCTGCTAATTGGCCAAGACTAACTGAAAATGGCTTGTGGGTAGCTCTTCTGAAAGCTGTGTGGTCCTTCTGAAAACCAGAGTGCAGGGCAAGCTCTGGGGTGACTTTCCCAAGGCAAGGCACAAACATGGCTCAAATTCCTCTCCTTGCTTTGGGAAGGTCAAGTGGCATCTCAAATGCTTCCAGACCTTGCTGTGTGGCTTTGCTGTGAGCTCTGTGTCTCTTAACAAGTTGGAAGCCACTCAAAGTGGACTCTGGCTTCTGAGAAGCAACATGGTTATCAAATATGATCAGAAGTCATGATGCAGGACAAGCATTAATGGGCAAAGTGCTTCTGCTGTACTCTGTTGAAGCGACGCCAGGACACGGGGGCAGGCTCGTAGGGACTGGGGCTGTCCATGAGGGTGGGTGGGCTGTGAACTTGAGCAGCCTCTGGGCTTGTTCATGCTGCGCTGGGGGGTCCAGTTCTCTGCTGCTGCTGCAGACAGGGCTATGCACCTTGCTTAGCTGGCTAATGGGCTTGTGCTGAACACATCTCTTCCCAGGGCTGGTGGGATCGCCAGTGGGATGCCCAGCTCCTTGTGGGGTGTCTGGACAGGGGCACCCAAGTGTGTAGGAGAGCATCGCTGCCACAAAGGTCTCTGCTGTCAGCCTGAGTTCAGGGGCTGATGCACATATTGAGAAGGGATGTTGGTTCATTTGGGAGAAAATTAGAGAGAGGGCTACCTCTCGGGGAGCTGCAATCACTGCTGTTAAGGGCTTTCACAGTCCAAGAAGGCCAGCATGAGGACTTCAGGGGTGATAACAGCTGGGAGTAGCACTGGGGTAGCAGGGGATGTGCAACAGTGCTGAGGGTAAGGGGAAAACGCGCTTCTGAAATGATAGCATGACCTGATTCCTTTACTCCATTTTTCCACCCGTGTGTTTTCATGAGGCACTGCTCCTGCACAAGTCTGCGTACAGTACCTGAAGCAAGTCTGAACCCGAGGTTTTGCTTTCTCCCAGTGCTTATGTGTGTGCTTTCTCTCAACAGCCATCAAGGTGAGCTGCATTGGATCCTGTGGGGTGTCTAACAAGATCAATGACACAGCGTGGACTGTGGAGGAGCAGTACTTTAACAGCACGCTGTCTCTGGCAGACAAAGGTAAGGTCCACAAAGATGTGGTGGAGATCTGTGATTCTACAGAAACGTATCACCAAGACTTTAGCATCTTCTCAATGTGAAATACCCCTTCACAGGCTGCCTTGGCCTGTGCACAGGGGATGGGAGCCAATATTAGAGACTAGAAGAGCTTAGAAGGCGCTGTGCAGAGAGGCATCCTGAATAGCTGCAGAACTTGGTAGCCACCCTGCAAACACTGTTTGCATCCTGTGGCCCGGATCTGCCTGAAATGGGGCTGCCAGCAGCGACTTCTCTGCTGTTTCAAGGCCCTGTGGGTTCACCCTGTTCTGCCTCCTGCATGTGTTGTCTGTGGTGGTCACAAAACACTGATCAAAATTGATCAACAGAAGCCAGTTGCAGGTGAGGAGTAGTTTGCATCGAAAGGGATGTGGAGGTGTCACTTGTCCTCCAAGGGAAATGTTGAGAGCATGGCAGGAACAGCCTAGGACAGTTAGCACCATACCCCCCTGCAAGCCGAGATGCCCAGAGATAGCGCCGGGGTTGTATTATCCTGTGGGGTAAAGTGACACCAGCAGCCTCTGGGGAATCTGTGCTCGAATGAATGCTGTCTTTCTGCTGGTAAATAGGTCAGCCTTACCACAAATAATTCATGCTGTGCCCTGGCTCCTGTTGAAATCAAGATGTGCCAGTATTTACCTGCTGAAGGCAGTGGCTGTAGCGGTAACTGTAATGTGGCAAACGCCTGGGCTAGCAGGAGCTCAGCTCTCTGGTGCTGTTGCATCTAATAAAAGGAAATGGCTAAAACTGAAGTGGCAGTTTCTGATAGCTCAGCAATTTTTCAAGCAGAGCTTTTAGTGTTGATGGGAGACTGACCTCATCCTTGCAGCAACTGGAGAGAGCACTGCTTGCTCTCAGATCCCAGAGAAGGGAGACAGCTGGCTGGCTCGCCCCTTGGTTTGGCTCATAGCCCCGGGGGCTGCAATTGACGGTAAACTGCCTGGGAGGGCGATGAGAAGTGTTCCTGCCTGATTTTGGATATGGCGCTGAGCATAGCCAGAAAGCCCAGCTGTGAATGTTGGAGTAGCAAAATCCCAGATGCTTTATAAGGTGCTGTAGGCCACTGAGCTTAGATGAGTTGGGAGCTGGAGGCTGCAAACATTTGTGGACTTCTGGAGAGATTTAAACCCACAACTGCACTGAAAAATGCACCTTCCAACTTTTGTTTCTAATATTTAATGATTCAAGGGAGAGCTGTGATATTGTGGTCAGTTCTGTGCTGGTAAAGCTGAGCAGTGGGAAAAGCCAACCAAGGAGGTAGGAGTGGGAAGAGGTGGGTGTGCTGTTTGTTGGGTTTGCAGTCCCTGGGAGATTTTGATAGCTGCTTCAGCATTCGGCTCTTGTGAGATTGCCCCTGGGAGCCATCCCCTTGACAACTAGAACCAGCGTAGACTGGGAAGGATGGAAGGAAAATGCATTGATGGCTACATGCTTTCATGGCTCTGAAGGCCTGAATTCCAAAGATAGCCAATATTTGGTACTCCCAGCTATTAAACTGTTTCATGGAAAGCCCTAGTCTTTTGGCTTTTCATTTTCTGGGACCCAGACTTTTGTGTATCACCCAGTGCAGTGCTGCTATCTGTCAGCTGCCAGTAGTGCAGACTCTGCCAACCTGAGACAAGTTGGGGCAGCAGGGCCGGGCTGCTCGCTCTGCGCTGGAGCCGGTCATGGAGCTGGCAGCTGCCCAGCTGCGTGCCTGGGGTGTGATGGGGACAAAATGGGCCACTTGAAGTCTTCCAGAGCTACTGCAGCTCCAGGCAAGTGAAGCAAGAAATGGTAGTGCTCGACTTATCAGAGACGTAAAGAATTTAAGAGAAAATCTGTCCTGTAGGACTGTAGAGTCCCGCACTTGAAAGCTCAGGTGTGTTGTAGAGTCATTACTGTCCTGTCTTGCAAAGCTACAGTACCATTACGGGAAAAAACCTGGTCCCAGCTACCAGCAATCAATCTGGAGCAGTATGCCAAGTACTTACAGTCACTGACCTGTGCTCTTCTGCTTTATGTGTCAAAGTGGACACAACCGCTGGGAGCTCTCAGCCTTTGGTTTCCGGCTGCGGGGAAGCAGATACAGAGAGGGCAGGCAGTCCTTGTGCATGGGATTGCAGCCAAGGGCAGCGCTCGTGGGGCATTTGTTCTTTGTGCAACTGGTACAGGAGTTATTGTCCTGGTCTTGCTGTGTTTGTCCCATGCCCTGAGGATGCAGGGGAGCAAGCGATGGGACATGGGTGGGAGAGGGCAATGTTGATGCTGCCTTTGGACCCAAGTACTCCACCGGAGACTGCTTTGAAACTGTCTCTTGCAATTGTGGCGCTGGCCTGTGCGGATATGGAAACAAAAGCCCTGGGGGTTGGCACTGCTCCAGCCTGCGGCGCTGGGAAGCAAGATAACTGTCTGCTGTCGCAGCCCTCGCTGTGACACCGATGCATGTCCGGGCCAGCGGAGCAGCAGGAAAGCCTGGCTTGCTTCTCTGTCACTCTGCCTCTGCGCGTGCCTGCCTGTCTGTCTGTCTGCCTCCTCCAAGGGGGCTGCTGGCAGTACAGCACCCTGGCACGGCACAGCCCTGCAGCGAGGCAGTGGCAGGGGTTTGCTAGGGGAGCCATGCAGTGGCATTGTGGGCACGAGTGTCAGGGCAGGGTCTCAGCGCTGACTCAGCCACAGCATTTTTAGGCTCCCCAGGAATAGCTTTCAGCTGCCCTGGCCTTTCCTGAACAGAGTGTGAAGGAGCTTCAGAAAGACAGATGGACCATCAAAGTACAGCTGCCCCTTCCCCTGTGACTCTGGTCAAGAACGTTTGGCAAGGATGGGCTGCTCCAGTGTCTGGCAGCAAAGCAGTTGTAGCTGCCTCTGGGGAGGCACACCCAGCACTTGTGGGTGCTCCTCGGGGTGCCTCCGTGCAGGTCTGACACTCGTCTGGGAGGGGAAACTGAGGCAGTCTTGCGCTGTTGGGTGTTGCGTTGGGCCATGCTCTCTGATGGCAGGAGCCCAAGGTATGGGTGAGCTAAGGGAGTTGGAAGCATTCCTGAGCAAGGACTGCCAAGGGAGCACGGGGCCAGCTCAGCCGCCGGCCCACACTGCCAGCATGCAACTCCTTCTCTGGCCAGCACTGGAGAGCCTCAGGCAAAAGGCGGTGACACCACAAGCAAAGGTTACTGCGGCTGCAGCAAATACTGCGGTGGTGTATGGGATGGTCCTGCCACGTGCGTAAAAGTGTGCAGAAACCCCCCAGGGGATGTCACGTCCGAGCAGCACAAATGGAAAATGAATGGAGGAAGAGGGGGAATTTGCTTCTGCCTCGGAGGACTCTCATGTTCTTGCGTTCCCTCCCCTTACAGCAGTGCTGTTACATCTTGTTTTTGAACATGTGCATTAAGAAAAAAAAGCAAGAGGGAGCAGCATTTCCCTGCTGGGGGGTGAGCTGGCAGCTAGGCTGTGCCCTGAGGCAGAAGATGATGCCAGGCTCCCCGCTGGCACCATCCCCAACCCTCTTGCGGAGGGCTCATCCAGCCTGATAGAGTCTGCTTGTGTTGAGGGAGGATCCCAGGTGTCCCCAAGGCCATGCAGCCAACGCGTCTCCATCTTGCCTCCTGCTCCAGCGGGGCCGCAGCAGTGCTGACACCTGGGGGGATGGTGCGGGAAGGCACGCTCAGCCTGAAAAACAACCCGCCTCGTGCTCTCCCTTCCCACATCCCGAGCAGTAACTTTAAAAAACAGAGATCTGTGCTCTTTGAGGACACAATGGGGGGAAGGGGAGAGGAGGGTTGCAAAACTATGGAGGCTTGAATTGCTCTTTAAGCATCTAAGAGCAACTCTGCGCTTCTCCACCCACACACCTTCTCATTGAAATAAGTGAGGGGGCAGCTCATCCTCTGTAGCATCAGCTGTTGCTTGTATTATGTGCAGGGTTGGGGGTTTTTTTTTCTTAAGGGTGTACATTGTATGAGAAAGGAGGCAGGCACTGAAATAACCCAGATGTCCGCTTTGCAATGTAAGGGACTTATTTAAGGCACTGGCCTTATCCTTAATTTCCCTTCTCGCCCCCCCTTGGAGCAGCATCCAAGGTATGGGGGGCTCAGCCTTGCCGCTGGAGCATCTGCAGGTTGGTGAGGCTGTTTTGGCTGCAGAGGACCCTGCTCGTGTCTGTGCTGGTGTGGTGCCTGTCCCTGCTTGAGCAGTGTGGTGTCTGCTCCGGGAACGCCTCTCGCTGGGGCTGAGCAGGAGCTGGAGGCAGCAGGCGTCCGTGAGCTGCCGGGGGAGCTGGGGGATTGCGTAGGGTTGGTGCCGTAGCCTTGGCAATAACACACAGGCCAGCGGTTTAATGAACTCGGGCTCTTTACATAAAAGCTGCTGGAAGGTGCTGGGCGTGCCAGCTGGTCTGGAGCCGCTCGCTGCCTTGCTGCTCTGTGTGCTGGAGCACAGTGCTATGCCGGGGAGGTCACTCAGCCCACGGGGACTCTCAAGGGAGGCTCATTATTTGCCTCTGGGAGGGGAGGCCGAGGAGGGATTTGCTTTGCCCACTTGGCCTGAGTTTGACTTGGGCTTTGACTGCTCCTGCTCCCTGGTCCTGTTTTTTCTTGGGCCCTTTTTTTGCAAAGAAATGCAGTAGGGGTGGGGGGGAACCTCGCAAGTGTGGGTGGTGTTGGGTTTATGTAGGTGTCAGCAGTGCAGAAGATCAAGTACACCAGTTGCAGCGAGTACAAAATAGCACCACTTGTACCCGCCACTCTTGCACAGAGAGATGCTTCTCTTGGTCCAATATAATGGAGTAATTCAGCTCCGCAGAGGCCTCCTGCTCCTCTCCCCCTCCCCTGCTGCAGCTCTGACTGTATTCAGCCAGAGAGGAGCCAGTCCATCCTGTGCCTGTACCCAAACGGGGCTGTTTTCTTTGGACACCCTGTATCTCCAACTGCACAGACAGCTCTTGCCCTGTGGATGGGTTGTGCATGCAAAGGTAGATTTTTTTTTTTTAATTATTATTATTATTATACTCTTTTAATCCTACTTTGTACCTGAGTTGAACCCGTGCAGGGAGCTGGCTGTAATTTCCAGCTGACCTTACATTTGGCAGCTTGTAGTTAGCTAGAAGGCGCTGCAGGGAATTCCTGGCTGCTCCATGTGCTTCCTTTGCTGGCAGATTTCTTGCACAAAAAGCTAAAAAGGGGCAGTTGTGCATCTCCTCTTCCCTGGGCTGCTTCTCTGCTGGCTTGGCACAACACCTTCACAGCCAACAGTCAGCACAGGGTGACAACCGTGTCTTCCAGCTGAATTTAAAAAGCTTAGTGACCTGACTAAGCAGGCATTGAGAGACTTAGGTCTCTTGTTCTATGCTCAGGAATCACTCTGTGAGCAGGAGGTAGTAAAGCAGTGGGCGACGCTCCTGGACAGCCCCTGGCTGGGTGAGAGCAGGAGCATGCCCGTGGGCAGTGGTGAGCTGTTAAGGATGGGCCAGTGCCGGCTCCTGGCCGTACTGTGCTGCCAGGTTCAGGAGCAGCAACTGCAGGTTTGGCCCAGGAAAACCACATGGAAGGAGCTGCAGTCACCTTGGACCTTTCTCAGTGCTTCCCAATTTCTTGCCTCAATAGATCACTGTTAACCCTTGGTGTTTTTGCAGCATTGCCATACTGCCAGATCCTGCTAATTCTCTGAAAATGTCACTGAAAACTGCTGACACAGATTTGTAAGCAGTGGAGCCCTAGTCTCAGTGCTAGGCTTTCTGGTGTGTTTTCTTCCTTGGTCTGTGACCATGTTCCCATCCTGCCAGTACGGTAGCTCTGCTCAGCTGAAGTGCTGTTGGTAGCAGGAGAGCTCTCGTTTGAGCAAAAGTAAGCTGAACTGAATGCTGAGTCTTTCCCCAGCAGGTCTGGCTGTGCTTGCTGGCAGGTCACTCTTCTGGCTGTCAGCTGCTCCCTCCGAGGCACCTGTATCTGCTGCAGGGATGGCATGAGCAAATGTGTGCATTTACCCTCATTTGTTGCAGTTTGTAATCCTGTGTATTAGCTTAATCCACCAGAGACTCAGTTGGAGTCCTCATGCTAAAGCTGCAATGGCCCGGCATTGCCTGAAGTGCCCTGGCACAGACAAAATTAACGCTTCCTATCTGATGTCTCTGATGCAGCCTTCTGCGAGCTAGAAGAGCTCTGACCTTCTTGCTTGCATCTAATACTCAATTTTCAGGGCTCCAAAGGTGGATGAGGAGAGACAGGAGGGCAGGGGCGAGCAGGGTGCTGTCCGTCAGGACTGCACTGAGAGTGATGGTTCTTCCAGTAGCTGGGGAACTGCTATCCTGTAGCACAGGGCTGCCTGTTTCTCCACCCAAAAGTGGAAAACACAAACCTCCCGCTTTCCTGTTCTCTGCCTGGAGAGTCTCGAAAGGAGCGTGCCTGAGCTGTGCATCAGCAGCACTGGTATTGGTCTAACTTGGCACCTTTGGAGGAGCTTGCCTTCCCCAGGGGAGTGGAGGGCTGATTTTAGGCAGCAGGAAGACTATATTGCTACAAGTGATGGCAGGAGGATCAGCAGGCACCAGGTACCTTTCCGTACTACATGATTTGGCCAGCACAGTTAATGCATCGCTCACTAAGTAGCCAGAGGGAAATTGCCATATGGCCTGGCCTGCTGTTCCTCTACTAAAAGAACTAAAAAAAATGTGTATTCCAAAGGCGCAGCTTGTTCCCACTCGAGCATCCATGTGCGCAGCAGGAGGGAGCAGAGCCACTGCCGTCTGCTTGGCAGGTACCAGCTGGGAGAGCTCGAGGTTGGGGCAGGAGCCTCATTTCGGCTGCTCTCCAGCTCCTGCGCCTGGGGTATGGGGACACCTTCCAGGTTCCTAGTTAGGGCTACGGAGCAAACAGAATCCTCCTGTTTGGGGGATGGAGGGAAAAATACACAGAATGTTGATCTTTTTCACCCTAGTCTAGCTGTGAATGAAGCCTGGCGAGGCAGAGGTGTGTGTGTACCACGCACTGTGGTTGCCTGGCCCTGCAGCCTGCTGTGTGCTCAGACGTCTGGGCTGTCTCTCCCAGCGCACCAGAGCGTGAGACTTCATAGGGGAGAGTAATAAGGCTTGGCTGAGTCTGTCGTGTTTGTGCATCAGTGACCAAGGCATCTCCCAACCCTCTTCTGGCTTCTCTCCAATGCCTTCCCCCACTGTCGCCAACCTGGAGGTCCTGGCTTTGTCATGGTGGCGGTCAGCCTGGCAGAGAGACGGCTGTGACCGCCTGCGGCTTCCAGCTCCCCAGGGATGGACACGCTGGGGCTGGGGGAGCCAACCTGGGAGGACATGTTCGGCAGATGTCCCTGCAGTGGCACTGGTTTGAATGTGCAGCCCAGGCAGATCTGATCCCACCAGTACTGTAACACTGGCCTGTTTGCAGGGGCCACTAACGGAGAAAGCTGCAGAACAGCCCTGGGAAGCCCAGGCGGGATGCAGCAGGTAGGGCTGTGTCCTTGTTTGTGTGTGGTTGGTGCCTCCTGAACCCCAGCCCTGCCCTGCTCTCATGCCAGGGCAGAGGCTGCCAGAGGACCTTTCCCAGCCCTCAGCTGGCTGCTGGCAGGGCAGGGTGTGGGCAGCCAGCTTCCCCTTGGTCTCGGAGGGATGACGGCTTTGAAGGGCTGGTGACTTCCTCTGGCTGCAGCACGGGCCAGGGAAGCTGCACTGCTCAGAAGAGTCCAAACCCTTTCAGCACCTAAACTTGACTTAAATCACTTGTTTAACAGTGTCGATACAGACATGCAGTCATTTCACCCACACACATGGTTACAGCGGTGTCATGTTTTCCCATGTGTTTATGCAGCAGCGTGCTGGTTTGCAGTGAGCATGGGGAAACCTTTGTGGCTCAACACAGAACTGTCTGCGGGGAGAGAACAGTGTGTCCAGCAGCTGGGTGGGCTCAGGGGCATGGTCAGCTTGAGCTTTCCATGGGAAACCCATTAATTTCTGTCCCTCCACTGTACATCTGTGTGACTGTAGGTGCCCCAAGTGCTGTGGGACGGTGCTGCAGCACCGAGGTCTGTTGTGTTGTGCAGGACTAGGCTCAGGGTTGCTCTTCCTGTCACTGGTGGTACTTTGCAGGCTCTGATCGCTCAGGGGAGCCCCAGCTCAGCCTGGCTGCATCACCAGGTTACCCCCCGGGGACTTGGCAGAGGGCTCTGTGTCAGCCCTCTGGGTCAAGGTCTTTCCTTTCTGCACATGGTGAGTCCTCCCAGGCCTCGTCCACATCTGCTGGTATAAGCAAACACCCCCCTGTCCCAGCGTGGAGCAGAGGGGAGCGGCTTAGCTGTGAATGGGAGAGTCCATTTGCTTCCAGCCAAATCTCTGCTGGATTCAGGGAAATCTCCAAGGTCGCTCTCTGCTTTGCACTGTAAGATGGCTCTTCCGTGCTGTTAGTGTGTTGTTGCTGCTTCTGCTGTCTGGGTTTGTTTTTTTCCAGGCTGTCTGGGGCAGCGTCTCCTTTCCCTCCAGGAATTTTTAGGGAGGATGTTTCCAAAGGCTGTGCGGGGGTGGCTGATCTCTGCTGGCTTGCCTCCTATCAGGAGGAAAGGCTGCTGCAGGTATGGCCCCACAGCAGAACCCTGCTAATCCAGTTGCCTCTGCTGCCTAATGACTTTCTCAAGGTATTTTTAGCTGCACATAAACTTCAGGAAAAGCTTTTTTTGCGGCCAAGCACACTGTGGCCTTTGTTCAGGCTTCTGGGAATGGGGAGGTAACGGCTCAGCACAGCTGTGGTGGCTTGCACAGCCCTTTCCCCTTGCAGTGTGTTTGCAAGCTGCCCAGGAGCATTGCAAGCCTGCTGTGTGGGGCTGCTGGAGACCCCTCCAGCTGACCTGCTCTTGCCCATGCACAATCTGCAGCTTGCTTTGGCAAAGCTTCTGGTTCAGGAGCAGCTCAGAAAGGAGCTTTCAGAAAGGGCTGCTCCTCCCAGGTATCTGCATGTCATGCTGGCTGTCAGAAGAAACCTCACCTCTGCCTGCTGCCAACAACTGTCTCTTGCAAAGTTAACTTGCAGGTGGAATTAGCACATTAAATGTCCTGGATTGAAGCTCTCAGGGCTGGAGGGACAGGGGCAGTGAGTGGCTTCCCATGGGCTTTGTGTCCTCTTGTCTGCTTGGATGCTGGTGTTGTACAGTGGACGCAGCCAGGCAGGCAGGATGGCTCTGCATGCTGCACACAATGCCACATCTCCTCTGTCGTGGTCTGGGGATCTCCCCAAGGGACGTGCGTGGCTAGCGGGGCACGTGCTGCCCTGTCCTACATCACGGTGGCTGCACGGGATGGGCAAGCACTGCAAGCATCCCTCGCAGGGTACCAAGGTGGCTTTTGCTGCTGTTCTCCATGTAAGAGGTACCTGGGTGTTGGGGCAAGGTCAGCCTGTGCCCTGCCCATGCTCATGGGGCAAAGGAAATTGTAGATTTTTCTCATTATGTCAAGACTAGTCAGCATTTGGAAATGGAAGCTCAGCCTTTAGGAGAAGAGTTGCCGACAGGAGAGTTTAAAAGTAATTGTCACCTCCCTTCCCCCTGTAAGGGGGGACTGGGCTCAGAACTGGCTAACTTTCCACCTGCCAAAGGCACCAGACATGCAGCAAAGGACCCAAATGGCTTTGTAATCCCAGGCAAGTCAGACACGGAGCCTCTGCTGTGGCCATGCCGGAAGAGCTCCTGCCAGGAGGGGCAAGCAGGAGCCTGGGGAGCAACTCAGTGTGGGGTTACTGCTAAGTATCTGCCTCTCCTCACAGCAGAAGGCAGGCAGGACCTGAGCTTGCCTGTGGTCTCTGCTGACTTGTTGCCTCACCAGGCACTCTGGGTCGTGCCCATGTTTTCACAGGAGTCTCCTGTCTTGGTCGGGATTGTTTTTCTTCATCTATTTTTATTAACTCTTGTCTCTGAAATAGCTCTGGCACTGAACTCCCACACCCCTTCCACTTTCCTCACCAGTGGGCTCCTTGAAATGCCTGCTCCAGGCTGCCGAGGGCTCCTACAGCTGGGATTGGGGGTCCCCAGCTGGATATGGGGCTGAGGGTGCTACCACCCCTCGTAGCCCCTCCACCAGTGACATGTTCAAACAGCTTCTGTGCTTGCAATAAGGGCAAGAAATTCAGGTGTTCAGCTGGAAGTCAGGGCTCTGTGAGAAACCATGCTAGCAAATGAAGCCATGTACGGTGCTGTCTGCTCCTCTGGGTATGACCTGGGTGCTTGGTCCAGCCTGCTGGAAAATTCCCTGTAGGTGGAGGGTCTCAGAGCTGGCATAAAGATGCTTCTCTCTTTGCGGGAAGGAGAGTGTGGGCTGAAAGGAGCAGGTCTGAAAACAAGAGCTACTGCTAATTGCCTGCAGCATCTCTCTGCTTAATGGAGTGGAGAATAGAGCTCGCTGCATTTCCCTGGCTCCCTGCTCGGTGCAGGGCTGAGGTCTGGGCTCTCATGGCCACGAGCCAAGTACTGCTGCGATGCCGTTGGTCCATGTGAGCTGCGACAGGGTGCAACTTCAGTCTGGGGTAGCTGGTCTTGGAACTCATTGTTGGCCATGAAGAGCTGGAGTGGTCTTTTCCAGCCGTTGTGGGCAGTTTGTTGCAGGCAGGAGCTGCAGGAGCGATTTGCAGGCTGCTCCCTGCCCCAGGTGGGGTCACAACAAGTCTGAGTACGCTGTGAGCCAGCAGGTCTCTGGGTGCTTGGGCTTGGGCTGAGCTATCAGGGTGGTCAACCCTGACCTGTGGGCAGTTCTTATTGAGTGACTTACTCTGAGGCCAGGCTACCCATGTGGAAACTGTATCAGTGTCATCAAATCACACAGTGGCGCCGAGAGCTCAACCGCATCCTCTGCGAGTGGTGCTGGCCATGTGCGTTGCTGAGAGAACACATTGCCTTGCTTGGTCATCACATTGGTCCTTCAGGACCCCCAGTTTTCTGCAGAGGGTTGGAAACTGTGAATGTGAGGTGCTTGCAGGTTCAGTTCCAGCCTGGTGTTCTGTTGGTCCACGTGAGCAGGGCAGGAGCTTGACCAAAATGATTTGTTAGATTGTGCTTCATGTAATGTGGAAGAGGGACGTTCACCTCGTGGGATCTGTGAGATTTCATGCTCCTAGCGGGAGGCTTAAAACCACTGCCTGAATGTTCATCTGGGGCTCTGCAGGTCAGACAGATGGAAAGTCTCCAGGTCTTGGTGGAAACTCTGTGGCCACTATCTTCTGGGACTCCCATCTCCTTTCCTTCTGCATTGCAGTAACAGCACTTGCTCCCTCTCCCTTTCAGATGGAGCAAGTCCCCTTGCTGCAATGCAGAAGCTGCACAGAAGAGTTGATGTATTCCAGTTTATTGATTCGCTTTCCAAAAATAAGGATAATGGGTAGAAGATCAACGTTGAGTGGTGCCCAATAAAAGGCAGAAACCCTTGGAGCAGCAAACAAGCACTGGTCATTCAACTCACAGTTGAGTCATTCATATTAGCCGGATTTACCCCATAACCAACAAGCAAAGGTACCTGCTACATCTCAAGCTGCTGCCTTTAACCGAGTGAGGCTTTCCAAGAAGGGAATAGGAGAAGCTGCCCCACGCCCCTGTGCCTGTCCCAGCTCTGCAAGGCATCAGCCTGGCAGTGAGGGCAGGGACTGGCTTTGTGCCTCCACCTGGTGACAAGACGGGGTGTTGCATTGTAGCCTACATAATTCAGTTTTATTTGGGGGACGGGGAGGGAAATCACCAGGGAGGTGTTCTGGCTGGGGTGATGGGAATGAGCAAATCTTGCTCCTCTCTGTAAGGACAGTCTATAAATAGACATCTCTTAGTTTTCTCCTGACTTGCCTTTGTAGCGATACACGATGAGATGCTTGTCATATTATTTATTCTGCCTGCCTTTGCACTGCAGGTGGGATGCACGCTAACTGGGGTGGCTGAGTGAGCAGGGGGCAGAGGTGCAGCTTTTCATAACGTGAAGGATGCACTGAGTCAAACGCCGCCTCCCCTGCCTCCTACCCGGATTGCAGTGTTGGGGGGGATTTACCCTTCTCTCTTCCCTACCTCCCCATCACGTAATCCACTTAATCCCCTGACAACAGGACTCTATTACTGTCAGTTCTGTGGAGCCAATATTGCTAATGGGTAAGCTGTCTCCTCTGTCTTGCATCAACAGAAGAGTTAGCCAAATCTGGAGTCTTGGTGCCTCCAGCAATGATCCTACAAAACAGAATAAACGCAGCTTGATTTAATAGGTATCCAGGTCTCCTCTTTGCACTGCCACTTTAAAACCCAAACCTCTCATGTTGCCATGTATTTAACAAATGTGGATAAACCTTACTGCTTTTCTTACGGAAGGCAACTTTGGGAGCTGCCTGATGTTACCTGATCACACTGTGGGTACAGTTCAGCCATCACGCTGCCCTGGGAGGGAATCGGGAATCTGGATGGGAGTGCCGGAGGGTGGATGAGGTCAGGGAGTCTGATTCTGTAGCTGTTGTTTTAGCCATGTGCTGAGTCTTGGCTCTGATCTGTGCCCTCAAGGCCGCTGTTGCAGAGCAGGATATGGTTGAAGAAAACCAGTGTTGAGGTTTTAACGTTGTGGAAATCTTTTCCTTGGCTCCTGTTGTCTAAGCAGCCGGGCTGAGGTTTTGCAGGTCCCTTCTTGGGAGTGGGGGTGGATTTAGGCCAGGGCGATGGATTTCTGCTTCCAGCTCCTGAACACTAGTCTGTGTGGGGCTTGTGTGTGGCTAAGGCTATAGCAGCTTGATGCCCACCAGACCTCCTTACCATGCTCCGGCAGTGCCTGTGCTTTCTCGCCTTCCCCCTGACTGCCTGTAGCTTACTTGAGGAAAGAGAAAAACACAGCATCCCTTCTCTGTGCCTTGTGTCAGTAGTCCAGGGCTAACCACTTGCTGTGGCACTGGGATCCCTTAAACCCTGCCTACCTTATTTCCAGGGTATCTTAATGGAGAACCAGTCATGGGGAATGGAGACATCTCCTGTCCCAAAGAGAGGTGGGTGCCAGCGGATGCTCCTGTTGACTCAAGCACTGCTCATTGCCTCCGCAGTTGTCCAATTGCCTGTAGGCAGCTGTACAAGTTGTGTGTTCTTCCCCAGATGGTGGCCTCTCTCTCCAGAATATCTCTCTCTCCAGAAGATCACACCATTGCAAGGCAGTGGCCTGTCCCACTTACCTTTTTCCTCTTGTTTCCTGCAGGGGTCCTCACAGCTGGAGAGCACAACTTTCCCTTCCAGTTCCTGCTGCCAGGTACGATGCAGATAAATGGCTGAAGGCACTTTCATGTAAATGGCTTCTGCAGCCTCTCGAGCTGTGCTGAGCAGGACTTGGGCTGGACGGCAGAGGCAGGCTGGCAACTTGGCCCAGAGGCGCTAGAGGAAGCGTAAGGTCAGCCCCAGACAGCCAAGGAGCTCAGACAAGCGGGTACCTTCTGTGTTGGTGCAAAGCTGGGTCTGAGCTGTCGCTGATGCCTCTCCAAGCATGACCCTGTGAGCTCTCTGGGTGTGCACGGGCGTCCTGGCCTGTGGCTAGCCAGCTGTCCTGCGCACAGTGCGCTCGGAGAGGATCTCTGTTCTTGTACCTGTGGTTGTAGAGGATCCCTTCTGTAAGAAGGCTACAGCAAGGTCTCAGAGTGACCTAAGTATTCAGTCCCAAATCTTTTTGGGGGGAATCCCCATGTGCTCTCTCTACCAGGTACTTGCAGAACTCCTCAGGTGAAGAGGAAAGTTGTTTAAAGGGACTGTACTTCCAGTTCAGAAATGCTTGGCCTGACTCAGCTTTATGATCCTTCTTCCTCTCTTGACTCCAGCCTCTGCTCCTACATCGTTTGAAGGCCCTTTTGGCAAGGTCCTCCATCAGGTGAAAGCTGTGATAGACACACCTCGCTTCTCCAAGGACTACAAGTGCAACAAGATCTTCTATGTACTCTGCCCTCTCAACTTGAATGACATCCCTGACATCGAGGTAAGAACAAGGAGTGTGGCTGGGAAATGCCAAGGCTTCAGCACTTGTCCTGTGTGCTGTCTGGGGAGTAATTGTGTGGCTGGACAACTCTGACTGCATGCCCTGACTGTGCAAGAGCAGGACAAGGACTCCTGATCTGTCCTGCCTTGCCATCAGTCCCTGCTCCCAGTGATTTTTGACTCTTCTGCATGTTGCTTTGAAAGATTTAGATGAATTTTCATCATGCAGAGAGAGGTCTTGGCCATTAGCACCAGGTGTGTGTAGAGACCTGGGTTTGGGGAGCTTGCTTTGGAGGGAAGAGCAACTAATAGGACAGCAAAACTGGGGAGATGGAGAAGCGAGACATGTTGTCTGTGGCAGTACCATTGTTGCTGGTTCTTTGCGTCCTCTTGGACCAGATATTTCTGCTTGCTTGTTTTGAATCTCTGAGCGTGGCACTCTGGCTCTCCTGAGCCAACATCTCTGTCTCTCTGCCATCCTGCAGCAGCCCAATGCTATGTCAGTCACCAAGAAGTTCAACTACAAGCTTGTGAAAAGTGGAAACATTATCTTGACAGCCACCTCAGATCTGAAAGGGTACATCGTGGGGCAAGCAATCCAGCTCCGCACAGACATAGAGAACAAATCAGGCCGGGACACCGGGGCTGTGGTAGCCAGTCTGCTCCAGGTAAGCATCCGAAAGGGTGACTCTTCGGCTTGTGCTGGTACTCCACTCCCCTGAGGCCTGTGTGAAACTGGGGCAGTTCTCACCAGTGTGCATCTCTGCTGTGTGTGGCTGGGAGGTGGCAGCAAGGAGTCCAGACCTGTGGCTAACTCTGTTTCTCTCTACCTTCCTGGGGAAAGAGGTGGTAGAACTTGTCTTGCTCACACCAACTCATATCATATCATGATGGGTATTTCTGCTTTGTAATACACGTTAAGTTTGTGCTCATGCTTATTTGACAAAGCAGTTGGGTGGTTTTGTGTCCTGACTAATGTTTGTGGGAGACAGAAGACCATCTGCAATGTCTTTTCTTCTGTCTGTACAGAAAGTGGCTTACAAATCCAAGCGCTGGATTTATGACCTGAGGACCATCGCGGAGGTGGAAGGCTCAGGAGTGAAAGCCTGGAAACATGCAGAATGGAAGGAGCAGATCCTAGTTCCAGCGCTGCCCCAGTCCATTCTGCAGGGCTGTAGCCTTATACATATCGACTACTACATCCAAGTGAGTACACCGGTGCTCCTGGGGAGCTCCAGCAGGCTGTGCTCCCTTCTAGGTTGAGCTCAGTTGCTGAACTCCGTAGCTGTGTGGTGCAGGTGGCCCTTGCATCAGGTGAACCTTCCCAGTACAATGTATATTGAAGAAGATGCCACTGTTTTTCCTTCTCTTCCAGGTTTCCCTCAAGTCGCCAGAGGTTTCGGTTACTCTCCCCATTTATATTGGTAACATTGCTGTGAACAGGGTGCCTCTGAGCCCTTCCCGGTCCATCCAGCACATACCGTCTCCAGTGGTACCCAGTGCCCCCCCGGAGGAAGAGGAGGCTGCCAGTGGTTATCACCCGATGGACAATGTCTCAATCCCCACCAAAAGCCATTCCCAGCACCAGCCATTTAGCTATGCCCCAGGACTGAGCTTCCAGGAGATGAGGGTGGACTCAGAGCAGACGGGCTCCCCAAACCATCCCACACTCTGCCTGTCAACGGGAGCCACTGTCCCTTACTATGCTGAGGGGAATGTGGTGCCTGTCCCCACGGCCAGCTCTCTCATTTTGCCTCCAGAGTACAGCACGTGGGGCTACCCATATGGTGAGCAGCCTGCTCCTGAGATCTATACGGGCTGGCAGTGCGGTGGTAAACATCTCCTCCCACAAGAGGCTCTTTGCTGGCTGTGAACTGGGTGGGAATACAGGGATGTCAACCTGCTGGGGGCTGATGTCAGAGGGGATTATGAGATCTCTCTGCCTGCTTTAGCCTCCGGAGTAGTCCCCTCTTACAGCTGTAAAAGCCGGCTGTCCGTTCCCACGTCTACACCCGTGCCTGCCCTGGGCTCGTCATGAGGGGATCTCCCTGTTCTTAAATGAGCTTTCAGCCTCCCACTGATAGAAAAACTTCTTGGCTTGTGGTGAGGCTGGTGGGAGCAGAGCCAGGAAAATGATGTAACTGAAATCTTCTGTCTGACTTGGAGTGGGCCTGCAGCTGGTCTGAAGATACAAGCTGTGGGGGTGGGAGCTGAGAGACTGTCCAGGGTGGAAAAGCTTGGGGAAATCCCAGCCTGCTGGATTCCTGGAGCTATGCTTGTCCCAGGCAGCTGGGGTGGCAGGGACCAGCGGTGGCTGTGAGCACAGACAGACTGTTAGCACAGTCCTACCCAAATAAACCCATCTGTTGGCACTGGGCTAATGAGACACTCTGTGTGTTGCTTCAGCCCTGGCTTTGGGGCACACGGAGCATGGGTCACCTGCAATCTGGAGGTGTTGGAGTACATGAGGATGCTTGTGAAAGAAGGGGAGGAACAGAACAGGACTTTGAGATGCTGATTTTAACCCCCCTAGGCATCAGGACAGGGATGGGACCGGCTGGCTCAAATTCTGCGTGTGCACACACAAACCCCATATATTTCAGCGGGTCAGGTTGTAGGGTCCTGGAGAGAGCATGCCTGCATGCATGACGTGTGCCTGTTAGCAGTTTGCTTTACTCTGCACTGAGATACATAGACTGGGGTGAAGGGAACCTCCCGAACATCCACCATAACCGCTCTTACTCTTTCTTTCCCCTGCAGAGGCACCTCCATCCTATGAGCAGAGCTGCAGCAGTGCCAACTCCAGCATCAGCAATGGCAACTAGCCTCCCTTGCTTCGAGACCCGCTGGTGCTGCCCACCCCCAGGCGCCATGGTTCACCTGCCTACTGCAAAGTCTGGTACAGCACAAGGCGTCTTTTTATCTCTCTGGCTGCTTGGTGGGGTAAATGGCACATCCCAGCCTGGGCTTTTTAAGTCTCTTTCTAGGGAGGGGGAAAAAAAAACCAAAAAGGGCAGCCATAGCAGCCTGCGTGTATGTGTAGGAGAGGTCTGGGAAACTGAACCATCTCCTTCTGCTGCACCAAGGGCTGGAAAACTGGTTTTGTCCCAGGGATGCCCTCTGCAGCAGCCTGTGTTTAAAGTACTGTAGTCAACACTTAACTGCTTTACTATCAAAGCACCTGCGATGCCTTACCTGAAATGCTCCTGACTTGGCATGTCTCCACTGTAGGTGAAGGCTGGGCTGTGTGGACTTTCTCTTCTCTTTTTAGGGGCCATGGTTTTGACAGCCCTTCCTCCCTGTCCTCATAGACCCTAAGGGTAGCTGAAACAGGAGGCTTCTTGGAGTAAGCAGGTTCAGAAGGTCAGGGACTCTTAAAGCCAAAAGCACAAGCCCACGCTATACCCATGTTGTGGGGTGAGTGGCCGGCAGCCTTTGGTCCTGTTGCAGTGGGCAGCACACTGCCTGCATGCGGTGAGAGGAGAGCAGGCTCTGGCAGCGGGGAGCTCGCTGGGGCATTTGCTTGTAACCCAAGAGGCCCTGGTGAGCTGTGGAGGGAGAGCCCGCTGTTACTGTGGGGTGCCCACCAGACAGCTTCTGGCCTTTTTCAGCAAGGGTGACTTTGCTCTGAAAAGCCCTGTAGGAGACAGTCCGTGCTTGCTCACTGCTAGACCGCAGTGCCTGGGATAAACAGCACTAGCCAGTCTGCAAGTGGGGGGACCAGATCCCCCATGCCCCATCTCCCACCCCTGCAGGGTGCCCTCTCCATCCCAGCAGCCTTTGGCAGGCCAGAATTACACGACAATCAGTTACAAAAGTCTGTCCAATGCTACCTCTGCGTCTGCCTGAGGACCCTGTCCGTGGAAGCCCTTCCCTCTGGGACGACCCTCCCTCGAGGCTCAGCCTGGTGTCTCTCGCAGGAGCGGTCAACGCTGCCAAGCCAGTATGCGAGGGTGCTTGGCCTGGGACTGTTCTCTTTGTGAGCCGGTACTGGTTTACCGCTTGCCTCCTGAGCTGCGTCTCGAGCCACAGCAGGATGAGAAAATGAGTGAGTGGGAACACAAACTGCTATGCCTCATTTGCAGCCTCCGCTGGACCTGGCAGGTCGGGGGAAGAAGCCGGTGGACGTAAACCAATGTTTTTCTTTTGTGCTTTCCCCTCCCCCGCTCCTTGTTTAGCTTTTTTAGTATTGACTGCCCAAGCTGAGGAAACCACAAACCAGATGCTCAAGAGGGTGCATCCAGCCACAGCTGAAATTGTGGACTGTAGACCTTTGGTGCCTCTGAGAATTGGTCTCCACGCTGCCTCACGCTGGGCGGGCAATATCTAAGAAACCTGCTAGGAGCACTAGAGCCTCTGCCTCCTCATTTTAGCCTGCCTCTGCACACCCCTGGCAGGCAGCTGGGGACGAACCCTGCTTTGCACTCTTTCTTTGCAAATGCTTTTTATTTTATTTTATTTTTTTTAAGTGTTGAACTGCTTTAAGGCTAGTGTAGAGAAGGTGCCGTTCTGAGCAGTGCTGGCACAACACGCACCAATGTTGATAGAATGATTGTCATTGTCCCTGAATATATATATATGAGATGAAGTTTTGTTTTTAATGATTGAATTCATAAATACAAATTTTAATGCTGTATTTAATAAATTATTCTAAGAGAAATGCTGTGCTTTTTCATCCATTTCTGATGTGCCTGTTCATGCCAAATCCAGGGATGCACCTTGCTGATTTCTTACCAAATGAAGCAAGTTTTTGCCCTCGCCAGGAAGGATGGTGACTTCTGCCAAGGCAGCTCGGGGAAAACAAGCACGGTGCAGCCTGACCGCAGTGCTGGGCTCGTAGTTCCAGGTGGTTGGAGGGAGTTTAGCACCGCATGAGCTTGGCTCTGGAGAGAGCGGCTGCTGCACTGCTGCTTCCCCAGCTGCTTCCCCGAAGCCGTGGTTTGTCCAGGTGGCTCACAGGTCCTGGGCAGTGCTCTCTGCTGTCTGACCGGAGAGTGGGCTGGTGGGGAGTGGCCTCTCCCTTCAGGAGGATGGAAATGGAGCAGCCAAGGTCTGGCTGGAAGGGCTGGAGACCACCAGCCCATGTCCTCTCCTAAAGAGCCATTTGGAATAAACTTGTTAAAAATGGCAGAAGGCTCCTCCCAACACCAGTGGTTTGGTGATGCTGTGTCTGAAGCATCCAGGTGTTGCCTCAATGTTGTCATTGCAAGTAGCCTGAGGGGTGTGGTCTGTGTCTCGGACACGAGGATCCTTCTTCACCCTCTGCTCAACTTAATGCTTCTGCCCAGCTTTTATTATTTAAGACTCTCTCCTGTGCCTGGTGGCCTGTGCCTGCCATAAGAAGCATTCTCGATACGCAGGGGTCAAAGGCAGGTGCATGTTAATGGTACATCTCTTCCTCCATGCTCTTCCTCTTCCTCCTGGTTAGTTGAACCTGTTTTGCCTGGCTCAGCCTGTAGCTTCTGTGGCCTTGCTGGCGGCAGTCCATATCCTTCCTTTCAGGCCTCAACACAAATCCCTTCCACACCTCTGGAAAAATTCCTGTGAGTTGTCAAAGCTTCTGGAGGTGCTAGGTTGGGCTACAGGCTCCTGACCCAGCTGGGGTCTGGAAGAGGCAGCCTGGGCTGTGACTGGGTTCCTGGTTCCTTGTTCTCCAACCCTAAAGCTGAGCTGCTGGTGATGGGTCCAGCCCACGTTCCTTGGCTGGAAAACCTGAATGCTGTTTGGTTACTGTGGCCAAAGCCACTGGGATGCCCTTCTAGACCCCCAGTCTGTCATCCTTGTTTAACCTTTACAGCTGGGAATGCCCCGTTCATGGTGGAGACTGTGGGGAGGAGAGGCCAGCTGTATCTCAGATGGCTCCTGTGTTGTACCCTGTGTCTTGGCAGTGCTCCTGTGCACCTGAGCTTGCTCTCCCAAATTACATTTGCTTCAAACTGGTCCTTCAGCACCTCTTGCTTCGCATGGAGTCCCCTTTGCAAAGCAAGGAGCAAGTGGGCACTCTCTTCTTCACTGGTGAGTAGTGTCCATCTCCACTGGTTGCTGTGGAGGGAGCAGGAAGGAGTCGGAGCTGGACCTCATGGTGGTCCTCGTTCTTTTGGATGGTGGGGCTGAGCACAGCCCCTGCAGAGAGAGGCCTCTCCCAGACCTATGAGGTGGCTCTGGCCAGGATGCAGCAGGGTACGGCCCTAAGTTTGTCTCTGAGCAACCTTGCTGTTGTGCAAGCAGACAGAAATAACTGGCAAAGCGCTGTGGTTTTCAACGTTCCTGCCCAGCCTTGCCTGTCCCCCAGCGCTGCGGCAGGGAATCGAAGCCTGACACAGGAAAGCTTGTTCATGTTTCACAGACCCCTTTGAAATGGTCCAGGACTGCAGGATGGAGGAGTTAGTCCAGCTGCTCTTAAACCTACCGGCAGTTGTGGCCTGGGGGTGCTACAGCAGCAAGGGCCTCAGGGTATGCGAGTGCTTTGGATGAGCATGATAGGACTAAAACCAATGTTTGGGTGTGAGTATGGTCCCTCTAGAGAGGGTGAGCAGGCAATCCCTCTGTCCCCCACCTCACTGCTGTCTCTCCTCCCTGCAGCCTCTCTGGCTTCAACCTCTTAAGTCCCGGGGAGCTCCTGTAGGCCCCAGGTCATCCCCCTCTCCTCTTTCTGAACTCTGAAATAAAGAGGAAAAAAGCCCATTTTTTTCCCCCAAACCCACCACTAGGTAAAAAGCCTTCAGCACACAGGAGTTCATTCAAATTCCTGGCTCAAATCTTTAAGCAATTGTTTTTTGGGTTTTGTTTGAAATGGGGCAGGGAAGTGGTGGGGCGTGAGCGAAGCTTCTGAGCTAATTGTTTCCAAACTCAGCATTCAATGGAAAATACCAAAAATATCATCTGTCCTTTTCTTTTTCTGCTGCTGCTTTTTTGTCCTTCATGGTTTTGTTCTTGTCCCGCTCTCCTCATGTACCTCTATGGTTTTGGCTTTTTCAGTGTTGTTTGTGTCCCACTAAACTCCACTTTGGCACCTCTTGCCCCACTGCCTGCAGGGGATGGGGAACAGGGGGACGAAGGACACGAAGGCTCTTCTTGGACTGTGATTCTTTTTAGCTTGCTGCTGAACTTGTTTTGTAAAGGTATTTTCTGCTAGGAAGTTTGCCTGTTGAGCCAGCACAAGAGAGGAGATAAAGGCTGTTCTGGGGGCTGTTCTGGTTTTATTCTGTATTTATAAATATCTCCAACCATCTGCAACAGGAATGTCCCATCCCTCCTCCCCAGGAGAGACTGCTGGGGTAAAACCCTCAAAATTTGTGCCCTTTCTTGTACCACTACTTGTGGCTGTAATTCTTTATTCCTGTGGTTCTCTTTACTGATTTTGGGGTTTTATATAACAATATTTGTGATGGCTCTGTACGATCTAAGACTTCCGTGCAGTTTATTACTGGGTTTTAAAATGTCAACTAGAGTTTTACATGTTTACCACGGCTTCTGAGGAGTATTTTTGTCCTGAGTTTTAAACCACCAAATGTAAAGACCTGAAAAATGTAAATAAAGATCTACCTTTTTTTAAGACTGTGGGTACTTTTGCTCGGGGTAAATGTGTGATGAGCGCCGTCTGTACGCCAAGACCTGCCAGGAGTGGGCGAGAAGTGGCTCCTGCCTTTCAGAGGAGGCATCCACGTCTACAGCTGAAGCTCAAAAGCTGATTTATGGCCAACGCCTCCTCTAACTTAGTGGGGGAACCAGTGGGGTGGGGAGACACGTGGTGGGGTGATCTAAACTGTCCCTTGCTCCCGTGATGGAGGAAGGTCCAGCTGGAACGACCCCGGCTCCCAGCCGGAGGAAACGGTGGGGCGGTTGGGTTGTTCTCTTCCTGCTGGCAGGAATCCCAGGATGTGGAGGTCGCTCCCTGCTCGCCCTGCTCGGTGCGGGAGAGGGCGATGTCAGCCTGTCTGGAGGGACGGAGGGAGCCTGAGCCGCCATGGCAGAGCTACTCACTGGCTCCATGCTGCCTGGGGCTGAGCCCTGGGCTCTGTGGCTCCTCTTGGGGATTGCAGCTGCTTCAGGAAAATAAGGAGTTTGTGCCAAAAGGCTTTTGTCCTTGCTCTGCGTGCATTAATTTGCACGGGAGGCTGAGTCGGTGGAGCTGCAGGGCTTGAGGTGGGACGAGACCCGTGGCAGGCGGCAACGGGCTGCGAAGGGCTCTGTGTGGTTCCGGTTATTTCTGCTGCTTGTGGGAGCCTCTTCCCTTCCTGATGGCCCAGGGAGGTTTATCCCAGTGGCTGCAGCCTCCCTGGCTCCAGCTGAGACAGACGGAGCCCCAGCAAATGCCAGGGGAGAGGTGCCACCGAACCCCTGGCCTGATCGGCTGTCCTGCCTCACCTACCTCCCTCTTGCCCCTGTCCCAAAGGTGCGAGGGCCCCTGCGGGTGCTGGGCCCTGGTGCGTGGTGGTTTGTAGGAGCAGGGCTGAAGGTGGGCGATTCCCTCTCGCCCTCCATGGCCACCTCCCATGCCAAGCTGAGCATCTCCAGTGCAGGATGGTGCCAGGGCAATGCCGGCCCTCACCGGAGCCCAAGGTTTCCTGGCGCGTGTTTCAAGGCGCTGATGGTTTTTCTTTGTGCAGGAACAGCTGCTCCATCCTGGGGGGAAGCGAAGGACACCCATCCCTGCCACCACCCTCCTCAGCCGGCTCAGCTCCTTCCTGCAGCCCAAGGCAGGGGCAATGGCACCCCGGCGTCCCCACAGAGCGGGAGGTGCCACAGGGGTCACGGCGGGGGCTCTGCGGCGGTGCTGCCTCGGCCCTGTCAGAGCTGCCGGTGCGGGGGGGTGTGTGTCTCCGGGGAGTTAATGGACCAGCTCCTGGTAAATTGGGGTAGGGGCTGCCCTCACGGGATGGAGCGGGGCGGGGGCGGGCGCTCCCCGGCGGGTCCCGCCTCAAGCCCGGGGACTCTTATTTTGACCGCGGCGCGGCCGGGCGGGGGTAGCAGCAGTCGCGGGGCCGGGCGGGGCCGCTCCGGCTCGGCGGGGCCAGCGGCCCCATCGCCGCCTGAGGGCGGCAGCGCCCCGGTTCCGGCGGGCTGGGCCCGGTGTGTCCCGCCGCGCCCGGGGGAGCGGGGCCGGCGGCTTTCGCCTCTTGCTGTGCTTTGGGGCCTCGCCTGGGGCACTGAGGGGCCTTTTGGGGTCTCTCACTCTGCCTCCCCCGAGACACCTCCGCACCCCGGCGGCTCGCTGCGGGGAGGCTGCAGGGGCGGGAACGGCGGTGGCAGCGGGGAGCGGCCGGGGCTCGGGCTGCCAGCCCGGCGGCGGGGGGCCGGGGCCCAGGCTGGTCTCCCGGGTGCGGGCGGTCTGGCAGTGCCGAGGGTGCTTTATTGTCAAATCTTGGGCCAAATCCTGAGTTTACCCAGGTTTGCGCAGGCACCACCGCTCCCTGCTGTGCCCTCCCAAATCCTGGTTTCACTACATGAATTTTGATGCGGGGGCAGCGTCCTGCCCCATGGGTGCTAACGAAGCCGTGCGGTGTGAGAGGAGCACCCATGCTGCAAAGGCATTAGGATGAGAGCGGTGGTGACCCCAGCGCCAGGCCCGGGTTTTGGGGGAGAGTCTCCAGAAGCCGGTGGTGGCCGTGGGCCCTCGCCGCCCCTGCCCACAGAGCAAACACAACGGCGTCGGCGCCGGGCTGCAGGAAATCAGCCTGTGGACCAAGGGAGGGAGTGTTGCTCCTTGGGAGAGCTGATAATAGATGTGCAAACTGACGTCAGGGTGCTCAAAGGCTCCCATTCCCCTCCAAGGACCAAGTGCTGCCCTGCCCTGGGAAGCTGGGGCAGTGGCGTCTGCCCAGCCTGGCCTCTCCCCGTGATTACCCTGTGTGGCAGCCGAAAGCTGAAGCAGCTGTGTGGCCAAGGAGCCCTTGGAAGCTGGAATTTCCCCCTCATGGTATCTTTGGCTTTGCCGAAGAGCTGTAAAAGCTAATTGTTTTGCAATCATGGATTTATGGGCCTGTGCATTAGGAGGGGCCCTGTGGGACTGGGGAGGGTGAAAGCAGCTATTGTGGGTGCTGGGGGTGTGGGAAAGGGAGCTAAGGGACTGGAAAGGACCCCCCCTGATCTGTGGAACCCTCCGGGCAAGCTGTTCCCTCCTCCTGGGCACATCCATCCCTGCCTCTATCTAAGATGGATTCCCAGTAGCTTGCACTCGTAAAAATAGCACAGAAGTGGGAGAAGTTACACCAGGAGATGGTTTGACCAAAGGCTGACTTTTTTGGCGGGAGGATGGAGGGATTTGGACTCTCTCTGGGAGCTTCTTGCACGGATTCTGTTTAGGTTTTTTGGGCAAGCATTTGCTGCTGGGTACGGTCATGGTGGGTACTTCTGAAAAGTTTGGGAAGCGCATTATCTACTCAATTAGGAATGGCTGGTGCTCCTCTGGACGGGTGCCGGGCTGCTGCTGGGGGTGGTGGGATGAAACCCACGGGGCCAGAGACACCGCCTCGGGGGCTCTCGGTACAACTAGTAAAGGGTTCGTCCCCGCCTCACCCCAGCCCTGCTCCGGCTGTACGGCATCCTCCTGACGGGCGCCGCCATGACGCCGTACGGCCAGAGGTGCCCCAGGGAGGCCGCCATGCTGCCGCACGCATGCGCGATGGCCGGCGGAGCGTCTCCATTGAGAAGAATGAGGGGAAAGGGGCGGAGCCGAGGCGTGAGGAGCCGGCGAGGGGGCGGGGCTACGCTCCGGGGCTCCGGCCATGGCCACAGTGGATGCCGAGGTGAGTGAGAGCGGTGGCGTCCATCTACCCGGGCGGGGGGAAGGAAGATGGGGGAGCGTGGAGTGGTATCGCCCAGAGCCAGGCGGGTTCTGTCGGAGGCCGGGAGGGGGGCTGTGCCCCCGCCGCCCCATGGTTCAGTCCAACTCCTCTGAGGGGAAGAATGTGGGAGCTGCTGCCATTGTGTGTAGGGGGGCCCGGGACTCTGTATAAGTAACACCCCTCCGCGGTGAGTCGGTGGTATGGGCCATACAGGTTCCGGGGTTCCCCCCCAATGGGAGCGAGTGCGTGTGGCGGAGGCGGAGGGGAGGCGAGGGTGCCATCCATGTTCCGGGGTTCCCCATGCGGCGGGCGCCGGGCGGCGCTGGCGCGGCTCCATCCAGAGTCCAGGGCTGGCCGGGCTCGGCGACGGCGACGGCCGGGCCGCTGCTATGAGCCATGCAGGGTCCCGGGCGGCAGGCAGGCGCCCGTGCGGGGGCAGGCATGAGGCATGCAGGGCCCCGGGCCCGCGCGGCGGCGGCGGCGGGGCGGCCCCGGCCCGGCCCCCGGCCCGCCCCCGGCGGCCCGGCCCCGCCGCCCGCCGCAGGGGAGGCCGGAGCCCTCCGCCCCCGCGGCGCTGCCCTGAGAACCCGGCGGCCCTGCGGGCGGGCAGCGAGCCGTCGGGCGGGCTGTGCCTACGGCTGCCTCCTGGGGTCGGCCGCGGCTGCAGCCTCCGGCTTTCTAAGAAACGGGGGCCGGGCTGGGGCGCGGGGGGAGAACTCCGAGTGTTTCCTCAGAAAAGTCTCCGAGTTCCCCCGGAGGCCGAGCGGCCCGGGACCGAGCGGCTCAGTTCCCCCTCGCGGAGCCCGGGCTGACTCCACTTCGCCCTTCCCGCCCTGCGGCCGCCTGAAGCAGGCCGCGAGGCCGCCCGGTGGTCCCGTGTCGGGCAGAGGTCGTCCCTTGCTGGAGAGCCGAGGGGGGCGGGAGGCACAGCAGCTTCCCGGCAGCTCCCCAGCAGGTCTGGAGGGCGAAGGTGCCGGCCTCCACGCAGGTTTTCTCCCCGGTGTCGGTACAGCGGCTTGAAGTGCACCTGGCGCAAGGTTTGAGAAACACCAGCATCGCCTCCAAAATCCCCCAAGAAAATGAAGTTTTGCCATGTAATGACAATTAACCATAATTAGCCAGATCTATAAGTGTCCCAAAAGAGTACGTGTGCCGCTCAACTACCCCATACAGCTACGTGAGTGGCACAGGGAGCTGAGACACCTGCGCTCGCCATGTTCGTTTATGCCAGACTGAAACTTTTCCTCCAGTTTTGTTAGAGAATATAAACTCTTTTTATAAGTCTGTTTGCCCTCAGGTAAACACTAGATTGCAGCAGGCTGGCTGCTGAGCCTTGACATGCATGAAGAGAGCAACGAGATAATAGTACAGCGTACATTCATGTACAAATTACAGAAATAGAGCTGGAGGTGAGTGGATGCTCTGTAACCGTAGTCAGATGCAGTTACCACTCAGCATCTCCCGACAACTGGGTTACACCTTACTGTTGAGGTGTGACAGGCTGTGCTGCGGCCCCTCCCAGCCTTCTGCCTGACATACCAGGTTCGGAGGGTTGTGCTGTGGCAGGGCACTTCTACCCTGCATGGGATGAAGTTTGTGGTGTGGCCCATGTGGGTGGCAACAGCAGTTCTTTGTGGAGCGCTGCAAAGACAGCTCGAATTTATTACTTGGGCAAGACTCCTGTCATCTTTGACGTTGAGTTTTGTCCAAGGCTTTCCTTACGCTTTCTGTTCCATCACAACTGCTTCTCAAGGCCTGATCCTGCTGCCCTTCCCTTGTGCTTCTGAAGAGGATCAGGTGTTAACCTTGCTGTGTGATGGAGGAATCAGCCTTCAGGTGCTTCTGTGACTCTGTGGTCCTGTTTGGCCTTCGGCTGCCTCGGTGTGATCGCTTTCAGGAGAGCGGTGTGGCTGGAAGCAGGGCACGAGTTGGCTTGTAGCTTATCAGCTCTTAATGCACGGGTTAGTCTGAACACTACAGATGCACACCGTTTATTTTGGGAAGCATCTCCCAGGAGTCCTGGCTGGGCCTGCTCTGTATTGAGCAGAAACAATGCTGTTAGGAGAGCAATTAAGAAACATCGCTCTTAGAATCCACAGATGCTGCTGTGGATTGTGGGGAGGGAACAGTGACTCATTTGGAGTTTAATTTCTCCCCACCCCCATAAACTCAGTTAAGTCCAAGGCCAGACCTGCCTTTGGTTATTCCCCTCTGAAGCCAGAGGGGAGGAAGTTGGTATAAACCAGGCTGGAACTTAGGGACCAGAGGAGATGCTCTTTGCTTGTGGGGGAGAGCAAGGACTAACATCTGCAACCATGCTGTTCTGCCACATGCAAGATGGAGCAGAAACGAGGGATTATTTCACTTGGTCAGTAGAGGTGCAGAGGTGTGTTCCTGGGAGGAGACACTCGCTTCCGAGCAAAGAGCCGGGAGGGAGTGGGCGGGTTGGAAGAGCGCTGTCTGTGGGTCTCCAGGGAGCGTCCACACTGCCTCTGCAGACAAAGTTGTTGGTAAGTCAGTTAACTCAAGATGAAAGTTTTCCAGTATGGAATAGCTCCTTGCCAAACCTTAGTGTTCATGGGTGAGGGACAACCTTTAGCACTGAGATCTTCGTGTCTTCTGAGCATAAACTTCAGTGGTTCTTCTCTTCTAGCTGCCTTACTGCCCCAGGTAAACTCTGTGCTTTGGGAAATGGTTGAGCTGCCAGGTGAGTAGCCGCGCTGCAGTCATTAGGTGCAGAAAAGCCTGGTTTTGCTGTTGGTTTTCTTTAGGAGGTTTCTCATATCCAGTCCGGTTTGGTGCTTGTACTTACTTTAGACCTGCGAATGCAGCACTGAAGATTAAAGGTATTAATGTTGTCTTGCTCAGCCAGTTTTATGATAGTGCAGATTCATTGGATTTGATGCTGCTGCTCCAGTTTGCATAAGTTTAGTGAAGAGGATAAGCTGACCTTGTGTTTGTGTGTTTCCTAAAATGATGGTTTGGTCTGAGCTTGAAAAGGGAGGTTTCAAGCCACGATGTTTTTCCTCAGGCTCGTGCTGACCTCAGGAAAGCTGGTGCCTGCATGCTAAGCAGGAAGTAAGGTGTGTGTGTGGCTTTGAATGAAGTGGTTCTCTTCAGAAGTCACACTGCATTTTTCATCATTTTTTTTCCTCCTATCTGTTCTGATCTGTAACATCTTTTTTTTCTGGAGATGCAGCTTTGATCTTTAAAGTGAAGAGACGGCATGCAAGCCGCATAGAGGACAGATTTCCCCACTGCTCAGCACCCTCAGCTGAGGCTGGATCTCTGACAAGTTCAGCACCCAGCAGCTCCCCACATTTTAGAGGCGAGGACTCAACAGGCTGAGAAGTTTTGCAAATCAGGCTTGCGGTGCTAAGGCTTTGCCCTGGCTTTGATCCTTGCTCTCATCCCCTCCGCCAGCTGGTGCCGGGAGCTCTGTAGGCAGCCCTCTGCCTGTTCAATGAACTCCCCACTGGATTAAGGGGCAACATTCACTCGCGTCAAAGTGCTTCCTCTTTGCGGGTCCCTGGCCGGAAGGAGGTTGCTGTAATAGGCCACCGAGTGCAGGAGCAATAATAGGAAAAGCCAGGACCTAATGAGCAGTGCCGTTGAGCCGTGAGCACGTAGATGATTTCTTCAGTTTCCCAATCTCTGTTTTGCAGGTGACGTGAAATCCAGTGCTTCTTTCAGGCTTGCCCTGCCCTTCCTCCTGTCTCATTTACTCCTGCCAGCTGGTATCACACGTGAGGAGAGGGCTTTGCTTTCCCAGAGCTGTTGCTTTTAATACGGAGTCTGTTTCAGTAAGCTACATCAGAAAAACTCAGTGCATTTTAAACCCCATCATCTGTCCTCCTTTGTGAGCGATCGGAAGCCTGTGTGTTCTGATGGCTGCAGGACAGCTGTTTTCCTCAGCCTCCTTAGTGCAGCAAGGTATGTTGATACTACATTGACATGAACACATGAAAAAGATGTGTGTTGCCAGCTGTGTTAAGATTTCTTCTGGGGTACCAGCCTTAATGTAGTTTGCAGCATTTTAGCTGCATCTTTGTATGAAGGAAGGAGTTTTTCCCCCCTCTCTGATACTAAACACCCACTAAGGAGAGTTTATAACTTTATCAATTATGGGCTTTTGCACAACGGTTACCTTATTAACTTGTTAAAATTGCACACTGCCTTGCCTGTGGCAGAATTTCATCCTGGATGGATGCTAACATTTACTAACATGAATTCTCACCTGCTGAGCAAGCTATGGATGAGGAAAGGCTGTTTGGGAACTCATCCTTTTTTTCCGTGTAGACAAACTAAATGATAACAGAATGGCCTAATATGACTTCTGAAGTTTTAAGAAAGCCTTAAAAGTGCCCTTCAGCTGTGTTAGGCTAACACGGCCGAGCCAACGTGGCTGAAGAAAGTGTCTGAAGAACATTTTGTCTGTCAAGGCAGAATCAAAGGCCTGGTTTATACTTTATAAAAAGCTCTTCCCATATAATTATGCTGGCTGGAGAGGATGATTTTTCATTTTTTCTTGCTGAAATAGTCATACTAATAAAAGTCCTTGCTGTGGACGTCACTGTGTTAGTTTAGATTTTACAGCAGGGTAAATTATTTTTTGCTTTCCAAAGCAGAGGCTTGCTCTACATTTGAGAAGTTTTGCCGACTTAGTTATCTGTCCACAAACGCAAAGAAATTGCTCTCCCCTCCACCATAGCTGTGTCAGAAATCTTGGCAGAGATGCAATTACCAGCAAACCCCCCAACAACAACAAATAAAACAAACAAAACAGCTCTTCTACAGAGGGAACTGATTCGAGCTGTGCTGGCAGATAAAGCTGGATGGGCGCTCACCTTGCAAACAGCTGTGCCAGCCGATGGAGGCATTAGCATCCCTTCGCGGTTCATTGCTGCTAGCAGAGAGTGATGTACCGGTACCCTGGGGTATCACACTTCCAAATGTGCATGAGAGCAGCTGATATTGAAATAGTTAGGGACTGATCCTGCAGCATTGCCGCTGATCTGAAATGCTAGTCTGGGGCCTTTGCTCTTTATCAGCTTGCCTAGCATTTTGTGATCTGTCTCTTCTTCTCCTGAAGCCGGGGCAATGCTGGCTATGTGGCCTCTCTGCTCCAGAAGTGGGGCTGTGGGGTGTGTGCGTGGCAGCAGGCTGTATTCCTCTTGCTTTTCCCTAGCAAATTGCTTGGAACTGAGCACAGCTGGTGCCTATGGTTTGGGTCACTGGGTCCCTGAAAGGAAGGAGATGAAAGGGGATTATGTTTCTTGCAGGACTGTGAGAGGTTCAAGGGGTCTGTTTGAGTCCTTCAGGGTACGTTTTGCTGGAGATTCCCCCCCTTGACTGTCGTGGAAGCCAAAGGTCGCCCCCGAAAGGCTCACCTAGCTGTCTGTGTCTCAGGTGGAGCAGGGAGACATCTCATGAGTCTGTCTGTCCTCCCTCGGCGTGTGGGCAGGTACAGCCTGTTGGTGATGGCTGGTGACCGGCTGAAGTTGTAAAGTAAATCCGACAGGGAGTGGAAGAGTTTGCAGTAGCCCTGCTGGCTTGGCTTGGCTGCCAGGCTCTGTGAAACGCATATAAACCCAGAATAAACTGTACTTATAAAAGCGCTTGATGCTGCTATTGCTGTGTCTAAAATAGAAAGGCTTTCCTGCTTTTAATTAAAAATTTCTAGCATAGGCAAAGTATCAAGGACATCCAGTGTATCCTCTTTTCAAGTAGGAAATGTTCTTCCAGGAGGAGTCCCCGTTCAAACACGTTGCCTGCCATAAACTGCAGACAGCTGCTGAGCCAGGTGAGCTGACACGGTGCAGGGCTGAGCTACTTCTGTGTGCGAGGGACTGCCTTGGGGTGGAGGTGGGCTATTAAATATTAAATCCATCCTTTTCAGTGTCGTATCTCCTTCTCAAGGGAGAGCTCTCGGAGGCAGTGGTGAGCAGTGTCAGTTTAGGACAGGGAGACAGTGAGTGGGATGGACTGGTAGAGCAGAAAATTCAGGTCCACTTCTGTTTGCATACGGCTGATCATCCTGCAGAGGCAGTGCACGGGAGAGGGAGGAAATTTGCAGGTGGTGCAGCTGGGGAGGAAGTAAATACAGAGCAAGATAACCAAGCTAACACGGATAAACTCAAAATAAAGCCAGGTAAGTGACTTACCCCGTTTGTTACAGGGAAATGTAAAATTATGCAAACAGGGATAAAAATAATCCAAGTGAATATAGCTTCTTGGGTCAGCTAGGCCAGTACGTGACCCAGGAGATGGTTATGAGCTTGCCACAGCATTCAAAACCAACAGCAAAGAACTCGGGAACTGAGCAAGTTGAGGTGACTGGAGGTAATAGCGATGCCCAAAGACCGCACAGCAGGCCCGTTACCTGTGATTTGGGGCAAAGTATTTGAGCCAAGCCCAGAATGCTTGTGATGGTGCAGAAAAATGTGCCTGCTTGTGCTTGTCTCGTTGCTAAAAAGAAGAGGAACATCGTGCTTATGGCTTCTGAGAGCGGAGGGCAGCCAGGATGAATCTGGTGGCTTGAGCCATCTGTACAGCCGAAGGGAACTCAGCACGAGAGCACGGGCACCTCTGTGGGGGGAGAATCACAGTCCAGGTGTCCAAACTGAAATAATCTGTGCTTCGGTCTTGGTGATGTTAAGAGAAAAAGTTGACGTGTAGTTCAGAGCGCTTGATACTTCAGAGTTTTAATTAATTTTAGAACTCAAGTGTAGATGTGGACAGATGTCTTTTAGCATGTTAACTGGCAAAAGGGACCCCTGGTCTCCCTAGGGCTATTGGCCATGATCTGCTGATGCATTTGAATACAGCCCTGAGTGCAGTGAAATAATTTTTTTTTCCCCCTCCTCCTTTTCCTTTTTAAGTGTGAGCTCCTGGGTTCTTGAGAATCTCGGCTGCCTTCTTCTTCTCCAGTCACACATTTCTGGTCCTTGCAGTTTCAGAGGAAGTTTTAATAGGTAATTTCTCTCACAGGCTCAAAGCCAGAAGGCAAATTACCCAAATGTTGTATCCAACTTCAGTAGTAATTGGGGATGTTTTGTGTTCCTGACCCAGAGCACGCAGAAGCTATAGTCAGGTTCTCTCAACAATCATAATATTGTTTCAAGAAGTGGGAAATTAAACATGCGCATGGTAGGAGACTTAGAAAGGATTAATGGGTTTCAAAATTACATGCTTCATCCAGCTGTTGTTTTGGGAATTGAAAGCACGCCTGTCGCAATATCAGGAGGTAGTTATTGGAATGTGACGCTTCTCGGTGTCTAGTGAATGCAAATGCTCAAAGGCCTTTGATTCCAAGCCATGTCCGACCTCCAAACTGGCTGAAGTTTTTGATACTGCCTTGGCTCAGCCCAGGTGCGAGCAGCTGGCAGCAAAGCCATATATAGTTTTTACTATTTCTCCCCTGTTTATCCTCTCTTAATTTATCCTCTCTTGATTGTCTTGGTTCCTGGGGTGTTACCCAAGGTGTGTTTTTATGCTGCCCTTGGCTGAAGTTTGTTCCCTGGGAGTTTTGCTTTCGCATGTGGAAGGGACTTGTGGGAAGGTGCTGGAAGCTGGCAGCGCTGTGCAGCTCATGTTGGGTCCGCACACCCTGCGAATCACCAGCCCCGTCTGCCCTAGCACAGGGCGGAGGGGTGGATTTGGGGGCTGGAGAGGCAGCGCCTCCAGCCTGGAGGTCATCGGGACCTGCACTAAACAGGAGGTAGGCGTTTAAGTCACTTGCATTTCTGGGACCTGAGAAATTAACTTTTTTTTTTTTTGATGCATTTCTTATGTCCAAGGGGGTAGGTAGCAAATTTACATCCCGTCAAATGTGGTTTTATCAGTGTAAAGAAGAGAGTATCTGTATTCGGGAGATGAAAGCATTAACAATCAGTCTGCGAGTGGGTTTATATGATTCCATCTAGTATCCTGTTGGCCTGCAAGTTTGAACATAAACCTCCTGATCATGAGAACATAAAGCACAAGTCTAAGTATTTTATTAATTGAGGAGCATTATTAATATTTGATAGATTAAATCAACACCCAGAAGGCTTTGCGAAAAGCACCACTGCTGAACTGGTAACCAAGACATTAGGTGTTCTTAATTGCAAACTTGTTTGTAAGAGCTTTTGTCAACTCTGTGTTTTAAATGTTAAGTGCCTGTGAATTCCATATGTTAGAAATCCTTTTGTTCTTTGGATTAGAAGGGTATTTTGTAGTACTGCTAGGACGCATTGTTTCAAATTGGTGCTTTAATGCCTATGCCTCCTTAATATGCAAAGATGATTGTTTATAAGCAGGCGTCCTCAAGGACCTGGAGATGACATCTGGAATATTTAATCTTTTCTGCCACACTTTGAGGAGAAACGACAAATGTTCCTTTAAAGATGGCCTTTGGATGAGATGTAATATTTACTCTTGCTGTAGTGCCAGATCCTGTAGCTTTTGGAGCGTGTGTGGAGAGGCGAGGTGAAGAGCCATGCTGTCTTTTAATCAACTCCCCCTGTACCAGGGAGACGCCACCAGTGAGCAAACAAACTGCTACTGAGCACATTTGCTGAAGGTTTTGTCTGCTTTTGACTGTTGAGAATTTACAGTGGGGAGAGGTTAGCGTAGCCACCGGCTTGCATCGTCTGAAAAGGCCAGCGATGGAGGATCATATTCTGTCTTGGTTATTTCCACTTTGTTTTCCAGCCACTGTAAGTTGTGTTTCCCATCTTTTTTTAAGATTAAGACCAGGTGTCACACAGGGCGTACCCCGTGCCGAACTCCCACATTTTTGGGATTTCTTTGTCTGTGAGTTTTATAGTCTCCTTCCCTACTGAAAGTGCCCCTCGTGCTGGCCATATGGTTACATTCTTGGGTTTATAAGAGTTTAGCACCTTTTCTCATGCAGCTGTATGTTGATAGCACATCGGTCTTAATAATTCATGGCTTTTATTAAAAACTGATTGGTCTGATGTCTTCCCAAATCCACACCTCCAGACTATCCTCATGGAGGCTGTTCTATAGACACAATTTATCTTCTGCCCCTGTGTGACAGCAGACAAATTCTACCTACCGCTGTGGATGCAAATGCTGGTGCTTTATGCAATTAGAAGAGGCACGTTAGATTGCTGTGTTGGTCCTGGAGTTGTGGCTCGAGGCTGCTGTCAGCAATGATATACAACACAAAGATCCTCCTCGCCCCCCGGCCAGCGTGCGGGCTTAAGTACAGGTCCCGGCATGATCCCAGAGGCAGCCTGGCTACAGAGGAGAAGGTCAGGAGGTGATGAGGAGTGAGGCTGATTTGTCAGGTCTGAGGCTTGGCTAGTGCTGGGAAGTTTTATCGGCCAACTTGCCTTTCTTCACCAGGCCTTTGTTTCCAGCCACGCTTCTGATGAAAGGCAGAAACGGCAGCTTCTCCATTGGCTGCAGGAAACCACCTCCCCATGCGGCACAAGCCCTTGACGAACGCGCACTGCAGCCGAGTGCCAGTGTGGATGTGCTCCAATGGCAGGGCTGTGCCGGCAGCTGTGAGCCCCAGGCTCTTACTCCTGGGGCGCTGGCTCCTGCCAAAGCAGCCTCCTGCAATGGGGAGGCAGCACGGAGGAAAAACATCTGGGAGAGGGGATTTCCGTTATCTGCCTTGAAACGCACCTAGCTGAGACATCTGGTGGCACACCGGTTTGAGCCTGCAGTGCCTCTTTGCTCAGCGAGGGCAGGCAGGCCCCAAGGAAATGGCTCGGATATTCTCGGCGAGCTCCCAGGAGTAGGGAGGTTTGATACGGTTCCCCCCCCAACGTGCTTGTGATCCAGCAGCACGGTTGTGTCAGCAGCTTGAAGCCGATGCAGGCTCTGTCGGTGGAGCTGTGTATTTTGCAGCTGTGGCCAAAAAGTTGATTGCAGGAGGCCCCATCATCTTTGTGTATTTATATATTGGATGCCTAGGGATATTCTAAATTCTTCTTTAAATGACAAAAGCTCCACAAGTGAAAGTTGGCGTGGAGCTGCCAAGAGCTGCTCCTGATGCAACAGTGTCTGCTTCTAAAGAGAAATGTAAACAGTGACACGAGGCCCCTGGTTCCTGCATGCATCCCCTGGTGGGTCAGATACCTTAGCTTGCACTGGGATGGTAATGCTGATGCAGTTGCTGATGGCTGCAAAACAAGGAGTCCACACAAGGAGATTAGATGGCAATCCTTTTCCCTGCTGGGTGCTCATTAATACTTTCTTGCTGATGTATTATTAATTAAGCTAATTTTTATTGCCCTGTAAGTATAGATGGTGCTGCTTTGCAAGCACAGAGCATAACCTCCTTGTTTCCCAGAGCTTCTGAAGTATGTGTTGTGCCATGTGCAAAATGAGAGTATTGGAAAAACTGACTCTCCAGTTGAACATTGAAATAAGGTAAATCTCTGGGTCTTGTTTTCTTTTTTCCCCCCTCTTACTTAGCAGATGCCTGGCTTCATGGCTGACTGGGGCTGGTGAATGTGGAGCTGTATGAGCAGAGAGCTAAGGACCTGTAAATGCCCTGTATGCAGAATTAGTGCAGACAGATAATAGGACTTAAGTGCAAGGAGAGTTTGCAGCACTGACCCTCCATAAGACAGAAGATTACACAGACTAAAGTAGAGTATTACATAAAAAAGAGTCTTGGGACCTGATTGAAAACTGCAGAAATCGGGGAGGGATTTGCTTGCCATCAGCTTCAGTGACAGCAGATTGCTTGCAGTGTACCCAAGCGATGGGGCAGTCAGCAATTCAAACAAAAGAATTCAAAGAACTGTCCAAGCAAGGCTGGTTGGCGGAGTCTGATTATGAGATTTAGAATTTGTCGCTGCTGAAAAGTGGCTGTGCCCAAGAACGACTTTGTAGCCTTGTTAAATGCCAACGATCTGAAATTCTGCTAATTGGCCTGGCATTGCCGTTGTGGTGCTTTGTCTACAGCAAATGCAGTGTCCTTGCTGTCAGCAGCCTGCGTGCCTTAAAGGTGCAGCCGTGCGCTGCTGGTGCCAGCGTAGCTGCCGGGGAAAGGGTGCCCTGTCATCTCTGGGTTTGCTATTTCTGATCAGTTTGGGATCTGCGGGTTTGGAAAGTTGAGCCTGCTGAGATGAGGTGTGTAGATCTGTATGGGTTCCTTTGTCGCAAGCTCTGGCAGGTGGCCTCTTCATCCTAACGCATCCCTCGGTCCCTTTTGTGCTGGTTCTTTCCTCAGGGATGAGCAGAGGCTCCTACCCTTGAATGTCCCAGTTGAGTGCGGCGGTCGGGTTCTGCAGCCTTGTGCTGCTCTGTGGGCTTTGTCCCTGGGACAGGTGGTTTGATGCTTTGCTACCCATGACGCTTTTCCCATCGGCAAAACAGAGGTAGTGCTTTTACAGAGTTATAAGGCTTGACTTGGTGTTAGAAGCCTTTAACTGGAAGTGGTATAGAAATGCAGCATGTTAATTTTTAAATGGGTAAGAGGTGGGAAGTTGCATATGTCAAAATATTCGCTGTTTTCTATTCTCTGGTTTATGTGCTCTGGTTTCTGGCTTCCTTCCTTGAGATCATGGGTGGACCTGATTAAGAGAAACAGAAAACTTCTTCTAGAAGCACTTTGTAACTTACGAACTGTTTATGATCAAAGCCAGTCTGGCTCCAAATGGCCAGCACCTCTTCTTGGACTTCTGATAGCAGTACTGGACTTCATCTTGAAAATGAGATCTATAGTCTTGCACATGTTCTCTTATTCAATTGTGAGATTAGGCTAATGTATCCTGTTCCAGCCTATGCAGTAATTAACAAACCTATGTAATTATGGCATCTACTGTACAGTCATTCTGCACCCTTTGCTAGGAAAGATCCACTTTTAATAAACAAATCCACTTCGACAATCTGTCACTGGCTTTTCTAAAGCAAAATGTTGGGTAGAAAAGTGTGACTTCAGTGAACTTTCCCACTTGCTTGTTCACATTTTTTTTCTTTTTTGTTTTACGTGGTTTTGCAAGAGTGTAGCAGCTGCACCTGGAGGCTCAGGCCTAGTTTCATGGTGCAGGTAAGTGGGGGAAAGCAGAGGGGGGCTAAGAGGGCTGGGGTCCCCCATCAGCGTCCTCTGCCGTGGGCTGTGTCACGGCCACGCAGCCCAGGAGTGCCCATTGCCCGTGCAGGTTCCTCCCAGCCGCGGTCTGGCTGCGGCTGCATCTGACCTTGGAAAAGCACTGGGAAAATCTCTGCTCCGTTGGTTGATTCAGCGGTTTTATTTTTTTTGAATGAGAAAAAGCGCTTAATATTTTGGCATGAATTCACAATGCTTTCTTTTATTCTGTGCGTAACAAAACCATGTGGTTACCGTCTCTCGCTTGGCCTGAGCAGGATCCACTTCTTCGTGGACTGCCGTCAGAAGTTCAAGGCACATCTTAAATCCTGCTTACACCTCGCTCTCCAGCAGATCCGCTTTGTTGGGCTCTGGGCACAAGAGTGGGAAGGCGCGTGTTATATTGAGTACTAGAAGTTAAACAGCATGGGAGGAAGATCAACCAGTATTATTCTTTCACTGCATTATCAGAACTTTGTGAAGGTTTGGCCAACATAGGATATGGTTTCTGTTAACTGTAAATATCCCAGCATGTTACATCACCCGAGGGGTAAAGGCAGGAGGAAAGGGTTTCCTGTCTCTGCCAGACGACATTACTTGTTCTTTGGGTTTTCAGCAATGTGTGTCTCAACATGCTCCTCTTTCAGTGCTGTTATCTGGGAACTGGCACGCATAGGCCATCTCTGCAAATGAATTTCCAGGAACACAGTCATTTCCCCATTTCTTTCTACAGGAATACTTGAATCCAAATTTTTGTTAGGCTCCATGGGAATTTAGGGGCTGCTTCTCTAAGCTTAGTTTTAGAGCTAATCTTCATGCAGATGCTGCCATTCTCTTGGTGATGGGTCTCCTCCCCTTAACTCACCAGCTGCGCTATGGCATTAAGCACGTGTGCCTCTCTTGACTCAAGAATGCCGTATCGCGTTGCTGCCTGCTGGACTGGGCAGCATGTGGGAGGACTAGTTAAAATCTCTGTCTTTTCTCCTAGAGTTGCTTATGTGACAGCATCAGCTTCTCCAGGGATGTGGTGCCCAAAATTAGATAAACCCTCTTTCCTGGCCTGACAGCCTCCCATGAGCATGCCAAGTGGTCTACCTGTGGCATAGGTTATATATACGAACGCAGCTCAATGTGGGAATGAGCCCATGGTGCCTCTTGTAATGGTACATTGCAGATCCAAATGAGACAGAAGAGGAGCACAACTGTGTGCTGCCAGGTGCTCTGCTCTGTAATTGCATAACGCGGCTAGACAGGTAGGTTTTGATCTTGCAAACATTTACACATCTGAGTAATAATTATAATACGCCATAGTATTCAGCATTACAGGGAGAGCTGTTTGTCAGTGATATGTCTTGGATGCTGGTTGTGCCTTGGATATAGGGTTGCAGGTCCAAGCTGTGCTACGTGTGGGTCCGTGTGAGCCATTCCTCCGCCTAGGGATGCTCCCTTGGCAAGGCTGTGCAGGTGTCTTGTACTGGCTGAGTGTGGGTGCAGTTTTGCTGGCAAAATAAGCCCTCATGAGTGAAGCAAGCTCCGTCCTTGGCCGCCACGAGCCACTGGATTTGTAGAAATAACCGTTGACAGGATGATCGTGGCGGTTCCTTTGCATGTTGAAAGCTATGATTGTAAATTAAGACTGTACTGTGAGAGCTTATTTACATACAGCTCTTTGCATGTACTGGCTGAACCTCTATAAATCCCAATTAACAGTCAGTTAAAGTTAGCGCTTTCTACTGGTATAGCTAATTTGTGTGATGACACAGGGCTTGGCCGTGTCGGTATAAGCACGTTTACACCGGTGTGAATGTGGCTGTGCTGCACATCATGTAAGCGTGTTGGCCAAAGTCGTGTTGGTAGAAGCGTGTTTATGTTGGTATGACTTTGAAAATGCTTTGAGTTGTCTCAACAGAACTATCGTGCTGTAAACGATGCAGCTCTATTAGGGATAGCTAAAAAGATGCAAAAATTTGGATGGTCCTTGAATTAATTTACTTTTTTTTACTTTCACTGTTTCAGTGTGTGTCATTCCATCTGTTTGTATTTCTTTGTGTTTAGGGTTTTATTTTTTTTTTAATGGGTCAAATGGGGAACAAGCTATTTTGGAAACATGCAAATGAAAAGCTGGAACGTAGATGCCGGTTGAGGTGAGGCTGGAGTGTATCCCGCTGCTTGTTGCTTTGCGTGCCGTGAGAAAGGTATGTTGTTGATCAAAACAGAGGAAGGCTCAGAGCGTGGAGGAGGCAGTAATTCCCCCACAGCTGTGAACAGGCATACCAGGAAGCATCTGAGCATAGATACCTGTCTGTTTTGGAAGGCCACAGCCATGGTGTTGTGCTATCAGGGCCTTTGGATTAAGTTGCAGCAAAGTCCTTCGGTTTTTCTGAGGTCTGGATTCTCACCGTGTGTTCTGGCAGGCTTGAGAGCGTGGGGCTCGGCCATCTGTTCCCAGAGCAAGGTGGTCTCTCAATGCTGTGATCCTCAGCAGTTCGTGCAACTTCTCCACCTTTGAATTTTAAACCAGAGGGTGCAGAAATAATGCTCAACCTCCTCGCTGCTTGGTTTGTAACCTGTACAGGTGTTACAAGCTGGGGGCGACGCCAGCTCAGAGCCAGGCTTTGAGCCTTACTCCCTTGAAGCAGGTACTGCCTTTGCTAGCCATCATGCTCATTTTCATAAGCCACCATGAGAATTTTTACCTTTGTCAGCTTCGCTAAACCATTTGCTTAAGCTTTGGGGAAAAAAAAAAATTTTTTTTTTTTTTGGCTTTCATACTTAAAGACACATGCCTCCAGGACTTCCTCACGGTTACTTCTGCTTAGTTTGTCTGAGTGGTTTTTAATCCCTCGCCAGTAGGGTGTAAATGTCTGTATAGGAAATATGGCTACTGCAAGTGGCTTGCTCTTCTTGGCTACCTCTGAGAGCCTTCTGGAAGTGGTTGGCAGACCAAAGGTTGAAAGCCATGGGTGTAGGTGATGGGAAGACGAGGTGCAGAGGGACAGTGCCTGCTAAATGAAAAAGAACCCCCTTAAACAGTGTTTGTTTATCTTGAGAGACAAATCAGAGTCAGATCCTTGCAACCAGCGGGGGTGCAAAACGAATCCGCTGTGCCTGAAGTACGAGGATCTTCTGAGCTCTTCCAACGTTCTCCAGTATTGAAACTGGTGCTGCAGACAGCATGATGGAGCGAATACAAACCAGCATGGATTGATTTTTGACAGTGGGTTGCGATCGCACAGAAGCCTGCTGTTCACTGTCCTGTCCCTCACCACACTCCAGTGGGCAATATTTACCATTAGGGCACTGTGCACACACAGCTGGTGTAGTGTCTCCGTGCTGAAGGTGCTAGAAGGGCCAAAGGAAAGTCATAGAATCATAGAATCACTTTGTTTGGAAAAGACCTTTAAGATCATCGAGTCCAACCTTTAACCTAACCCTGCCATCCCACCACTAAACCATGTCCCTAAGCACCTCATCTATCCTTCTTTTAAATACCTCCAGGTCTTTC